>CM060333.1:34265570-34268070 GCA_030674155.1 Stramonita haemastoma | reverse complement strand
TTCCTGGGATTTTCCTTTCATTTTTGTTCTGTTTACCATCATTCTATTTGTATTGATTCCAGCCTCTGTCTATCTTTTTTCGACATGGGGGGGGGGGGGGGGAGGGGCGGAGGAGAGAGATAGCTCTGTGCAAAATCCGAAAATGGAAAAGGAAACAACTTTAAGCCAGTGTCATAAAGTCATTTATTGTGTACCTTTGCTGACAACCAAATTTTGCTATTTTCTTCTTCTTCTTCTTCGCAATTCTTCTTCGCATTCTTCTTCTTATTATTCACATTCTTCTTCTTCGTCATCGAATGCCCTCGCGTCATTCGAGAGAGCGAAAGAGAGACAGAGAGAGTGACAGAGAGAGAAAGAGAGACAGACAGATAGAGAAAGACTGAAACAGAAACAAAGACACAGAGAGATAGAGAGACAGAGAGAGATTCGGATTTGGATTTCTTCATATAGCCATTGCCCCTTAGAAGGGACTTACATACAAATTAGAACACACACTTTTTAGGTCTTCACATGTTGACATGTTATGTTGACAAGATACTGCATACTTTAAATGCTTGGCATGAATATACAATAAGATTTTTTGCAACTTTTTCATTAGTAGACATCACCAGCATAATCAATTTGAACAAAACTGGCTGTCGAAAATACTTTAAAGGAATCAGGTTTTTTTGCAGCTGTTTTAGCTCAGGGTAAGACAAAATAAAAGAAAGTTTATTTTTACATGCATCATGAGGACACATCAAATTACGTTAATTGACAGCTCTATAACGATGAGAATGTAAATATTTATCAGAAATACCAAATCTGAATTTAGTCATTATCCGTTTCAGATGCCTTTCTAAGGGAAAATAAACTGGAACACAAAGCAATGGGTTCAACAATCTGTACATATCAAATCGATCTCTCTCCTGAACATGTGAAGACCATGTCTGCCATCTGCAATCCACCAGTCTTTGACAAGACCTACGAATAAACCAAGTTATGTCCCCTACACCTTGATTTTCCCATACAACCCCCAAACCATATTCATACAACTTTAACCTTATACTTGAGGCCCTGTTTTTCCTATCTCTTGCATCTAAAATTCATTAACATTCTATAAGCTTTATGTGACGTGGTAATCTGTATGATTCCATTTGTATAAGTTTCAGCCAATAACGAATACACTTACCCATGGAGGTTCAACTTATTGGATAGGCCTACCTGTTAGTTTCCCCATTATCTAAGTCATTAGGCGTTAATAGATATACCTAGAAATGTCCTTAATGCATACAAATCATTTTCTCAATTGCTGCTACACGTGCATCTAAGCCCCATAATTCAGCACCATTTTGCACCACTGGTTGAATTTGTACATCAAATAATAATTGAAGAAGCAACATAAGAGAATCATTATTCAATTTTCTGAGAATACAAAATAAAGAATATTTTTGCTCTACTCACCAGATCTCTACAAGCAAAGTAAAAACTTAACCGTGTTGAAAAATACATTCCTGATTACTTATATACTTTCACAACTGGCATAACACTTCCATCATATGTCCTTATTTCCCGCTCTGCAAGATACCCCCTTTTCTAAGTACAATATAATTACTTTTTGACATATTTATCTTCGACTGGAGTGAAACTGACGCTTTTTCTAAACTATTTAATTGTCCTTGTAGCCCAACTATTGTCTCTGAAATTAGTACTTCGTCATCAGCTAGAAGGAGTAAAAGTATTTCTAAACTATTATCAATTAATCGTGAACCATGTCTGCCATTACGAATAACTTCTAAAATGAACTCATTGATAAACAAAGAAAACAAGATAGGACTACATTTCTCCTTGTTGAACATCAGCTGTACAGTTTATATAATCTGTCAATGATGCACCACATCTAAGTGTAGCGTTTACATATTTGTGCATACCCATAATGCATTTAAATAGTTCCCCCCGAATTCCATTATTAAACAAAATAGGCCACGATATGCTTCTATTAACAAGAAAAAAGAGAGAGAGAGAGAGAGAGAGAGAGAGAGAGAAGAGAGAGAGAGAGAGAGAGAGAGAGAGAGAGAGAGAGAGAGAAATTGTGTGTGTGTTTGTGTGTGTGCGCGCGCGTGCGTGCCTGCGTGCGCGCGCGCGCGCGCGCGTGTGTGTGTGTATATATGTGTGTGTGTGTGTGTGTGTGTAAATATTTTCTAGTGTGGGTTTAATGGTTATTCCGGAATATGCTTTAGTAATAATAATAACAACAACAACAATGATAATAATAATGATGAAAGATGGATGATAATAATAAATAATAATAATAATAATAATAATAATAATATATAATAAAAATTATAATTAAATAATAATAATAATAAAATAATAATAATAATAATAATTAAAATTAATATTTCAACGCCAATTTAGAGAATATGCAGTCACCTATTGGAAAATAAAACCCCAGGACATAAGCAGATTTCTTATGGCACAGCTAGCTAACAGTGGATAATCTAATCTACCCATTTTTTGG
>CM060333.1:34251291-34265470 GCA_030674155.1 Stramonita haemastoma | reverse complement strand
GCAAGGCATCTCCACTATAATCAAATTTCTACCCAATTTCCGAAACAGCAGCTGCCTCCTCTGCTGTTTTGGAGGTCATCGTCGAACACAATGGACAAACAAATAACCCTCACTAATTCATGGCATTGCTAGGGGTTCACAACCCAATACCCCTCACGATTATACACTTTACAACAAAGCTACTCTACCCATTCAAAACTTGGCACACATATCAGAAAAAAAGAAGAAGAAAAGAATAGAAAATCCCACAGTGGCTAATGCCCCTTGGTCAGATCAAAAGAAAATTCCAAGTGATAAAAATCAAACATGGTCAATGAGTAGAGCAGAGGTGGAGTAGGGTCAGGTCAGGTCTGTCTTTTCTTTTGTTGGGATCTTTCCACTTTCCTTGCCCTCTATTCAGCCTTGGTCATGTCCACATGCAGTCTATTTTTCCACACTCAGTCTGTGTCTACAATCAGTCTATTTGTCCACACTCAGTCTATTTGTCCCACATCAGCCTATTCAGTCATAGTATTTATCAACACTCAGTCTATTTGTCCACACTCAGTCTATTGTCCACAATCAGTCTATTCAGTCATAGTATTTATCAACACTCAGTCTATTTGTCCACAATCAGTCTATTCAGTCATAGTATTTGTCCACACTCAATCTTTTTTTCCACACTCAGTCTATTTGTCCACAATCAGTCTATTCAGTCATAGTATTTGTCCACACTCAATCTATTTTTCCACACTCAGTCTATTTGTCCACAATCAGTCTATTCAGTCATAGTATTTGTCACAACTCAATCTATTTGTCCATACTCAGTCTATTTGTCCACAATCAGTCTATTCAGTCATAGTACTATCCACAGTCAATTTGTCCACAATCAGTCTATTCAGTCATAGTATCTATCCACAGTCTATTTGTCCACAATCAGTCTATTCAGTCATAGTATTTACCCACACTCAGTCCATGTGTCCACACTCAGTCTATGTGTCCACAATCAGTCAATTTGTCCACAATCAGTCTATCCCCACTCGGTCTTGTCCCCCAACCGGTCTATCCCCACCTGGTCTTGTTCTCAATCAGACTTATTCCCACTTGGTGTCATTCTCAAAACCAACCATCCGCACTCGGGTCTCGGTTCCTGAAACCCACCCCCACCCCCCACCCCCACTATTCCGACTTGGTCTTGTTCTTCAACCTGACTATTCCGACTTGGTCTTGTTCTTCAACTCGACTATTCCGACTTGGTCTTGTTCTTCAACCCGACTATTCCGACTTGGTCTTGTCGGCAATCAGGCGGTCGAGGTCCAGCTTGGTGGCCAGCAGCCCGTTCATCTCGCCCCGCTTGACCACCACCGACAGCCACACCAACGCCGCCATGGCCACCACCATCACCACCCTGGCCACCCCCATCAGGAGGGGGATGGGCTGGGGGTTGGTGAGGGCCGCGTCCGTGTAGCTCAGCCAGAAGAACAGCACCGCCAGGCCCCACGGCCTGCAGCTGGAAGCGAACCATGCGCCCGTGCACCTGTTCTGCGCCTCGGGTCAGGACCGTGCGGGCCGCGCGGAGGTATGTCACGTTGTCCTCCAGCCGGTTGCGGAGCTTCAGCTTGTCTGGAGTGAGGAATTAGAATTTGTTTGTTTGTTGTTGTTGTTGGAGGGAAATGTATGGAGAAGAAAGCAAATAACAATATATATATATATATATATATATATATATTCTCACATCCAACCGTGCACACCTACACCTTCCGTCTCCAGTACACATACACAGGCATGCATGCAGCCCCCCCCCCCCTCCCTCCACACACGCAGGCACACACACACACCCACCCTCTCACCCCCATCACACACACACACACATTTACACCCCCCCCTCCCCCCCCCCCCCGCCCCCCCCCCCCCACACACACACACAGCTATCTCTCTCTATACCTGAACTGCTTTTTGAGATCTTGAGGTCTGCGGCCACCCCCTCATGGTCAGAGAAAGGAAAGTCCTGACCGGTACCTTGCCCAAGGTGACCACACACCTCTCCACACTGACCGACACCCCTGAAACATTAAAAAATTATTTTATTTTATTTTATTTTATTATTTTTTTTATCGTTCATTCAACTCAACAAACAAACACACTATTACTTTTATCACCTCCTTCCTTCTCCAGTCTAAAGTCACTTGTTAGTGGACAGACGTTGAAATGAAGACACACCACATTCAAGTGACCGGTCAAACCTTGAACAATTCTTGACATGGAGCGAAAGAGAGAGGTAGAGAACAATTTTTTAACAATTTTGATTTTTCAGAGGGTAATAGAATAAGCAGTACATGCTTTTTTTTTTTATACATCCAGCCCTTGGGGAAAAAAGAAAAAGGGAAAAAATGAACCTATTCATGATATAGAAATACATATAAAAATACACATGCGCATGCGCACACACACCACATACACCAAAAGGCAATATCAATAAAGAGAGAGAGAGAGAAGAGAGAGAGGAGAGAGAGAGAGAGAGAGAGAGAAGAGAGAGAGAGAGAGAGAGAGAGAGAGAGAGAGAGACAGACAGACAGACAGACAGACAGACAGACAGACAGACAGACAGACAGACAGACACAGACAGAGAGAGAGACACAGACACAGACACAGAGAGAGAGAGGGAGAGAGAGAGAGAGGGATAGAGAGAGAGAGAGAGAGCCTGGTGGTTTGGAATGCTCTGCTCCTGATTTGGCAGCTCAGGATCAAGATCAAGTTCAAACCTTTGCTGAAACAACCCATTAAAGGGATCCCCCCCCCCCCTTCCCCTCACCTCAATTCCCTCCCATGCCAAAGTCAGATACCCTGGGCCTGACTTTTCAGGCACTTAAGGGCAGCGCAACAGATTTTTGCTCATAAGGCAAACATTTGCTGTCTGAGCCTTCAAAGATAAAAGAAGAAGAGGAAACATCCTGCACCTGCTAACTAACACACACTGACTCACACCACAGCCATCTCTCCCACACACTCACCTTCATGTGCACAGTACATGATGTAGTCGATGCGCTTTCCATTTGGGTATTCGCTCAGCAGCGACTTATCGCTGAACATGTTCCAGGGGCATTCGCAGGTGGCTCCTACCTTGTTGCTGTCTGGTACATTTTTCTGAAATGGTACCACAAAAAATTTGATGATGTAGCCGCTTTCATTTGCTTGCATTATAAGATTTAGCGCTATATAAATTCCATGTATTATTATTATTATTAAATTTGCAAACTCAGAGTGTAAGCACACAGCAAAAGTTTTTCAGTAAAACGATGATGGAAGGGTCCTACACACTCCCCTGTGCAAAGTAAAGATTCTGCTAAGAATAATCCCTGGAACTCTGCTGTAAAGGGTTGCTTGGGGTTTTTTTAGTTGTTTTTTTTTCTCACACAGGTTTGTGACAGCTGTAGGTTGGAGTGTGTGTGTGTGTGTGTGTGGTGTGTGTGTGTGTGTGCTTGCGTTTGTGCGTGTGTGTGTGTGTGTGCAAACGTGTGCGTAAATGCAAGCATGCTTGCGTGTATGCATGTGTGCATGTGAGTGTGTGCATGTATGTGTATGTAATTTTGATTTGAAGTTATTTTGATATGTTTTTAAAAACAAAATGTCAATTAAAGCATTTCTTCATTTTCTTCTAGGTTATTATTCTTTTATTATCATTCTTTTTATTATTATTATTATTATTATTATTAATATTATTATTATTATTATTATATTTTGGGGAAAATGGTATAAGCACTCATGTACTTTTCTTCATCCAGCACCTGTGTATGTGCCTGTCAGTGTTGTAAACGCCCTTCATGAGATGGTTAAAGTATTCTGACTGTTGAGCTCTTAGCACTCTGTCAAAACCGAACTGCTCTTTTAATGTAAAAAACCCCAACATTCCTATAATTTTTTTTTAGTACAATATTTTGCGAAAACTTCACTGTGACATAAGCTTCTATCACAATCTTTGATAAAGTTTTTATGCTACAATGACGCCTATATGTATGGGAAAGTTTTTTACATGCTTTACCAAGTAAATCACAGATTCGTTCATTCATCCATTGACAATGTCGCTTCTGAAAGACGGCACCTTGTTTTCCCAGGCGTCGAAGAGAGGCGTGTTTGTCAGCAGAACTTTGTAGCCGACATCAGACGACTCCAAGTTGAAGTCACCGGCCGCCACCACCACATCGCAGTCGAGGGAGGTCAGCCGTACAAACTGACTCATTTCAAAGGCCTGGGAGACACGATGCGCTAGGTACTCATCATCAGCGCGATTGTACTCCGCATGGATCTGTGAGGGAGAATGAGAGAGAGAAAGTCGTTAAAAGAAATGATGGTGTATATGAGGGGGATGAAGGAGGGGGATGGAGGGAGGGATGAAAGGGGCAGGGGGGAGTGGGTGGGGGGGGCGAGAGGGGGGGGAGTGTGGTGTTGTTGAGATGGTGTGTTTATTTATTTATTTATTTATTTATTTATTTATTTATTTATTCATTTATTTATTCTTTTATATTTTTTATTTATTCTTTTATATCGAGGATAACAGAATAAGCAATCATGTGCTTTTTTTCATCCGGTCCCCGTGTGTATGCATTTTTGTAAATATTGTCATCTGTTCCCACCGGCACACGATGGCCTACTCTTACGAAAAGCGGAACAGGATTTAGCGTGTGCACAAGATGTTCTGCGTGCGTTCGCACACGGGGTCTCTGTTTAAAGTCTCATCCGAAGGACTTTTGGGGAGAGTGGAGTCAGCACTGATGTTAACTCCAGGAAGAAAATTTCCTCGACCGGACTCGAACCCGGGTCTTCAAATTGCCAGCGCAATGTTCTGACCACTAGGCTATCCGCCTGTGTGTTTGTGTGTGTGTGTGTGTGTGTGTGTGTGTGTGTGTGTGTGTGTGTGTGTGTGTGTGTGTGTGTGTGTGTATGTGTGTGTGTGTGTGTGTGTGTGTGTGTGTGTGTGTGTGTGTGGTGTGTGTGTGTGTGTGTGTGTGTGTGTGTGCGTGCATGCGTGTGTGTGCATGCGTGTGTGTGTGTGTTTAACATCTATCCTTTAAAAAGTGATTTTAGACAGAACATTGGAAGGAGATGGAGATAGAAATAAATGTAAGTGTGTTTGTTTGTAAAGTTGAATGAATGATACAAGAAAAAAAACAGATCTAACCCATGAGAGACTCATTAAAACATTAAAACACATAGAAAATAAAAACAAAGCAAAATGAATAACCTTAAGTAAGCACGCACGCTCACATATTCGCGTTCTAGGCAGGTGTGTTACTAAGAGACCATGATCCACTTACAGTGACAGGTAGAAATAGATGAAATAATTTTTCATGCCATTACTTAGCCTGGTGTAATGCAAGATTCCACATCAATCCTAACAAAGCATAAGTAACAGGAATGTACATATGATAGAGGGGCTTATGATAACAGCTGAACCGTTGACAATGACTTGAATGATTGATCATGACAATGATAATGATGACAATGATGATGATGATGATAATGACAATGATGATGATGGTAATAATGATAATGATGATGAAGAAAATGATTATGATAATCATGATAACAACACTTAGTCAATTAAAATGACAGAGAAAAGATCAATAAAGCATTTAAAAAGTATGCAGGTTACAGACAAATGTATCATACGCGCAAGATTATATTCACTCTCTTCCTCCATTTCTTTCAGCTCATTTGTATACATCTGTGCACACACACAAAAGTAAACACACACACACACACACACACACACACACACACACACACACACACACACACACACACACACACACACAAACACACATACTCACATGTGTGACATACAGGTTGATTTTAAAGCCCTGAAACTCCAGCTTGCACAGCCCTACCCCCTTGCCCCCAAACCAGTCCCCATGCTGAACCTTGTACGCTTGGCCGTTCAGATGAAAGCGGTGAAAGAAAGTCTCCACTATCGGCAGCTTGGAGAAGACACATATCCCACTTCCGATAGGACCACTGGAAAAAAACAAAAACTATAGCAATCACGACTGACGTAGAGTTCCACTACGTAAAAATTACAGCAATCACAACTGACATAAGAGTTCCACTGATGCAAAAAATCATCACCTGAACCACTTTACACTGCAGATCTCTCCTGTGGGGATGCCAGGGGCCTCACTCAGTATGAACAGCATCCCCACCTTTGGGAAATTCTGTGCAAGGAATTCCTTTTTTTGGTTTAAATTGATTTTATTCAGAGTTAAGAATAAACATTGAAAAAACGGCATTTTGGAGTCACAGCAACAACAAGCTTGTAGCTTATGGTGTGCTCAATGAAACAATGAAAATTAACATGAACATGATAGCCATTGAGCTGCAATGTGCAAACCAACAACAAAAACAAAAAATAATCAAGTGTAATCTTTGCTAATGTAAAAGAAAAAGGAAAAATAATGCAAAGAAAAATATCTATGACTACATATAAAACGAAAAAGTTCTTCTTTTACACACCATGCTCAACAACACAGACATACCCACAGCATTCCTTTCTTAATTAAACTCCCCTCTACCCTAAGCTCCCCACACAAGCACAGGCTGAAGGACAGGAGACAGGATACCCTAGTGGTCAGAACATTGTGCTCGCAATTTGACGACCCGGGTTCGATTCCCGGTCGAGGGGATTTTTCTCCTGGAGTTAACATCAGTGCTGACTCCACTCTCCCCAAAGTCCTTCAGATAAGACTCTAAACCGAGGCCCCATGTGCGAACACACGCAGAACATCTTGCGCACACGTTAAATCCTGTTTTGCTTTTCGTAAGAGTAGGCCATTGTGTGCCGGTGGGAACAGATGACATTTACAAAACTGCATACACAAAGGGGACTGGATGTGGAAAAGCACATGAGTGCTTATTCCATTATCCTCGATATAAAAGAATAAATAAATAAATAAATAAATAAAAAGAAAGCACACCTGTGGAAATAGTGGGAGTAGGGCAGAGCCTGGCAGGTGTCCCCACGCAGCAGCCTGTAGTCTTCCCTGGACCAGATCTGCCATCAAAAGTACACAGTGCAGTCACAGCTACCTTCCTGTCAGTTTCCCCCAACTTTCAGCTCCTCTCAGCTGCTAGTTAAATTAATCCATATCCCTTCCCAGTCTAAGTGGGGGCTAGCTGGTACTATTTATAATGATGATGATGATGATGATGATGATGATGATGATGATGATGATGATAATAATGATATTAATGATGATGATGATGACAATAACAACAACAACAACAACGACGATGATGATGATGATGATGATGATGATGATGATGATGATGATGATGATGATGATGATGATGATAATAATAACAACAACAACAACAACAATAATACATGGAATTAATATAGCGCTATATCTTGCAATAACAAATCACACACACACAGAGAATGACCCCCCCCCCCCCCCCTCAAAACACACACACACAAGCACACACACAAAACCCAAAATATAATATAAAACCATCCTTTTTATAATTTAAGCATACCTCTTCCAACACAACGATGTGGTATTCCCCTTTAGCCAGTTCCTGTCCAATGGCCTGCATTCGCTGAGAGCGCATCTTGCTGATCCCTGGGATGGGGATACCCCTGTTGACATAGAAATCCACATCATAAAAACAGAGCTCTACAAGACTTCACATCTTCATTCCAGCTCATTGCATGATATTAATGATTTTGCATGCATCATGCCTACTAGTACTACGTACAAGTCCCTGGTGAATAACCTAAGCCTTTGCAGCAACTGGTTACAAACGTGATTAAAGGATCTGAAGTCTGAGACAATACATGCAACTGTTCACTTTTCCTTCAACATTATTTGAATTCACATTTAGTGATAAAAAAATTACATAACAGTGACATTATTTATTTTTATTAACAGCCAGAAGGATTCATTTATTTTTTTTAATTAATTAATTAATTTTATTCTTTTATAATCAAGGATAATGGAATAAGCACTTGTGTGTTTTTTTCATCCAGTCCCCATATGTATGCAGTTTTGTAAATATCTGTTCCCACCGGCACACAATGGCCTACTCTTATGAAAAGCGGAACAGGATTTAACATGTGTGCAAGATGTTCTGCGTGTGTTCACACATGGGACCTCGGTTTACATTCTCATCTGAAAGACTTTTGGGGAGAGTGGAGTCAGCTCTGATATTAATTCAAGGGGAAAAATCTCCTCAAACGGGAATCAAACTTGGGTCGTCAATGTTCAGACCAGTAGGCTATCCCATCCCCATCTCATAAGACAGAGAGAGAATGAACGAATGAATGAATGATCTTGAAAGCATGAGAGAGAGAGAGAGAGAGAGAGAGAGAGAGAGAGAGAGAGAGAGAGAGAGAGAGAGAGAGAGAGAGGTGTAAAACCAACTCTAAAATAAACGTTCAACTGTACATCGTTTACCATAATTAAATCATAAATGTTAAAGACAAATTATGACAGGTGCAGGACTACTGGATGCTATGATAACACACCATCTTGAACAAACACTAATCAAAAATCTTATAACACAAATCATTTCGATTCCCTGCAAAATGCAGTAAAAGAAAACACCTTCATCCCACATTGGAGACAGCAAAGCAAAATCAGAAAATGAACATTAAGCGTTGTGTGTAAAAGAAAATTCAAAAGCTAAAGTCTGTATACAATCATTTCTGAAGCTAACATTACTCCATAATTAATGCAGTAATCAATGGGCATGCCATTTCATCGCTTTGAGTTGCCAGAAGGCTAAGTTTCAAATCGATCACTGAATCACTGATCAGTGAAAAAAAAAAATGCAACCAAGTAGGGAGAGAGGGTCACAATCAAAATAAAAGACGTTGCGATGTGTGTTAGTCATAAAAAAAGTGAAATATAACAAAATCCAACACAACTGTCGTAAGTTGAATTTGCTTTGACATACCAGCAATTTAAAGTCACCACTTTCAGCGTTTCCATGGCGAATGTTTGTCTAAAGCAGTCGACGTGCTGCGGTCTGGCTGCCGGAAGTGGTCTAAACCGGAAAACGCACTGAAAAAGGGGGTAACCATTTTTTTGGTTCTAAAAATAAGGGAGTAGTAATTTTTCTTGGTCACGAAGCTAGGCCACCGATGAGTAGCGAAGCCTGCTTCTTCTTCTTCTTCTTCTTCTTCTTCTTCTAATGTTCAGCGGTCAGTAGTTTGACCATTATTAACATTTTTGGGCGAAGTGCAAGTGTGTGTACCTGATATCTGTTCCCACCGGCACACGATGGCCTACTCTTACGAAAAGCGGAACAGGATTTAACGTGTGTACAATAGGTTCTCTGTGCGTTCGCACACGGGGCCTCGGTTTATAGTCTCATCCGAAGGACTTTTGGGGGTAGTGGAGTCAGCACTGATGTTAACTCCAGAGGAAAATTCCCCTTGAACAGGAACGGGAATCGAACACAAGTCGTCAAATTGCGAGTGCAATGTTCTGACCACTAGGCTTTCCCGTCCCATGCTGCACGTGTCACCAAATAAAATCCCCCCCCCCCCCCCTAAAAAACAAACAAACAAAACAAAAACACCACACCCCCCCAAACAAAAACTACAACCAAACAACAACAACAACAAAAAACAGACAAACAAACAAATAAAAAAAAACACCCCACCCCCCCCTCCTCCCCCGAACAAAAAACCCAAAAAAAACAAACAAAAAAACCCCCATAGAAATCATATGATATGGTTTTATGTTTTTTGTGTGACGAACACTAAAATCTTTAGATAGATTGCGATGTTAAATATATAATAATTATTATGTGGCAAATTATATGCCTTATACTACATAACCCCCCCCCCCCCTCTCTCTCTCTCTCTCTCTCTCTCACATATGAATAAACACTTAGTCCGTCATACAGAAATCAACAACTTACTTCATCCTAATCAGTCTGGATTTAGATTAAAGCACTAGTGTCATACAGCACTAACCAGTCTTGTAGATAATTGGCTATGAACATCAATGACAATAATATTTTGCGGAGTATTATTTGTTGATTTCAAAAAAGCATTTGATACAATTGACCACAAACTTCTCCTTAAAAATCTAAACCTGTATAACATTTCTACAAAAACCCTAGGACTACTCGATTCATATCTTACAAATAGGCACCAGTGTGTCTCAATAACTACATCAATATCCAAACTAAAGCCCATTCATTATGGAGTACCACAGGGATCCATATTGGGCTCTATTCTCTTTTCATTATACATAAATGACCTTCCTCTACATATCAATGCCAAATGTGAACTATTTGCAGATGACACAACCATACATACGAGCCATAATGACATTGACTATCTTACAACCTTACTACAAAAAAGCACTGACGACCTTGTCAAATGGACTGAACTGAACCACATGTCTATCCACCCCCCCAAAAAAAAATGCATGCTTATCACCACCAGACAAAAGCGACAAAATTTACCACATAAACTATTTTCAATTCCCATAAAAAAGGAAGTAATCGAACAAACCTCTCACCACAAAGTTCTAGGAGTGACAATTGCTGAAAATCTCAGCTGGTTCTACCACATATCTCATCTATGCAAATACTTGTCCAAAAAAGTCTACCAGTTGATTAAAATTAAACACTTTCTCGATTACCATTCAAGGAAACTGTTTTTTCAAGCTTATATACAATCCTCAATAGACTATGCTGCAACCCTGTGGGACTCTGCCAGTGCAAATATCATGAAACCGTTACTAAGTCTGTATAAACGTGGTCTCAAACTGGTCCTTCTGAAGAAAACAACCTTGCTAGAAGGGGATTATACTCAGTTAAATATCCTTCCCCTACACCAAAGACTAAAATATAACAAAGGCATCATCATGTTTAAGATACTGACAGGAAATGTCCCCACATCCTTAAAAGACAAATTCCCAATGAATCATTCCAGAAATACCGTAAAGCCAAGTGTCCCAATCCCAAGAATAGACTTGTTCAAAACTAGTTTACTATACTCAGGCCCTACGCTATGGAACTCCCTCCCTGGCTCAATTAAACAGCATCAATCATTAACAGCCTTCAAAAATCACCTTCTTATCCACTTGATGCATCAAAAATAGCAAACCACACTTCTCCCCCCTCAAACTATCTGCCCTCTCCCTCCTTACTTCTCTCTGATTATGATGATCTTATGACCTTCAATCATTAGACTAAGTGAGGTGTGTGAGTATGTGTGTGTTTGTGTGTGCGTGCGTGCGTGCGTGCGTGCGAGTGTGTGTGTTGTGTGTGTGTGTGTGTGTGTGTGTGTGTGTGTGTGTGTGTGTGTGTGTGTGTGTGGTGTGTGTGTGTGTGTGTGTGTGTGTGAGTTGGGGCTTTTTTGTTCAAAAACTCATGTTTTATGGGACTTATTTTGATGATAGATGGTAGCGGATTGATGTCTTCAGTCATTTAACCTCATCATATTCTCATTTTTGCTCTTTAATCATTGCGCCTTTTTTTTTTTTTTTTTTTTTTTAAATTTCAAATCAAAATCTTCATTGATTCTTACTTCATATTTTCGTTTCTGAATGAGTGCCTTTTTATAACATTACCTTAATATTGCATCTCTGTCTTATTAATTTTTCTTACCTGTTGTTGTTGTTGTTCTTTCCCACCTTTTATCAAAATCTTATGTTTTAAGGGACTTATTTTGATGATAGATGGTGGTGGATTGATGTTTTGAGTCATCTAACCTTATCATATTCTCATGTTTGATCTTTAATTATTGCGCCTTTTTTGTTTTGTTTCGTTATGTTTTGTTTTTACTTGTTTTTGTTTTGTTTTCAATGTTTGTTTGATTGTTTGTTTGTTTGTTTTTATTCAAATCAAAATCATCATTGATTCTTACTTCTTTTTTATCGTTTCTGAATGAGTGCCTTTTTTTTATAACATTACCTTAATATTGTATCTCTGTCTATTTCTTACCTGTTGTTTGATACTTGGTAAGGTTTTTTGCTCTTGGTAATTGGATCATTATAATTGTTCTTGTTTAGTTGAGGCTATCTTTTTATCTTGATGTTATCCCTGAAAAGGGCGGGGACTGGATGTAAAAAGCACATGAGTGCTTATCTATTATCCTCGAATAAAAGAATTTTGCCTTGCCTTGCCTTGCCTTGCCTTGCCTTGCCTCTCTCTCTCTCTCTCTCTCTCTCTCTCTCTCTCTCTCTCTCTCTCTCTCTCTCTCTCTCTCAACCGACACATTCCTCTTGTGTTCCGTTATATAATTTTATTTTAATTTTAAGGCATATAATTATTTCCCTTAGCATGTGTGTGTGTGCGTGCGTGCGTGCGTGCGTGCGTGCGTGCGTGCGTGCGTGCGTGTGATGTAAATCTGGGAGCAGAGCTGAAACTAAAAGTCAGTGGCACATTGTCTGGCGCACTGCTGGACTTTGCTGCAAGCAGCACGGACAACTTGGAGGTTCTGCTTGCTGGGATTATATATATATATATATATATATATATATATATATATATATATATATATATATATTATATACTGTCAGGGCATTTCTCTTGGCCTTGATGATTGGTGTCATCACTTCTGAGTGGGCTTCGAGCCAATCAGCTGACTTGCTGGTCTTAAAGCCAAAGGAAGACAAGGCAGCCCTGTAGACAGCATCTCTGAAATGTTCCCATCGTCCTTGGGCACTTTTGGTGGGTGGGCCAGGTAGAGTATCCTCTAATACACATGAGAACTCCTCCACTTTTACATGATCATCTTTTTTGCTGGTGTCGAGCGAGGTCTGCCCTCCTTTCTTGTGTGGTACAGTCTCTTAGCAAAGAGATTCACACACACACACACACACACACACACACACACACACACACACACACACATGAAGGAATCACTTTTTGGATGGTGGACATACGTAACTAAATTTACACTGCAATGGCACACAGAGCAACGACCATGTCGAATTAATTATTCGTGTCTTTTGCGTACTTGTGTTTTGCTCTTCCTTTTTACATGCGTTATTCATTTACTGGTATGTATAACTAATTTTTCTGTTTCTCCATAGGTCAAAAGAGCTATTGGGAAGAAACCATTGTGATTTCTGAATTGGATTGTGACTGCACTTAAGTAGAAAAGAACCAGTATTATATATATATATATATATATATATATAAAATACTGGTTCTTTTCTACTTAAGTGCAGTCACAATCCAATTATATTTATATATCTTGGAAGATACGTCGGGATCTTATCCAAGGGAAACAACAAGTTTGGATATTTTGTATCGAAATTCTGCCTGAGTTGTTTTCCTTATTCTGAAGCGATTGCTACATTCTATTTAAATTTATTCATGTGCTTATTCATTTACCTACTTATTGATTTATTGTTCTTTGTTTATTGATATATCATTCCCTCATGTATTTTTAAGGCAATGAAATAGACACATAATATGTGCTTTTTAAAGGTAAAAATCCAAACCCTGATTGTAGTGGTTTTACATTTTGACATCCTTTCCCACCGGCACAAAATAATGACACACTCTTCGGAAAGTTGTATTTTTCACGATTTGAATGGTGTCATTTCAGCGTGTCTTAGAGACTGGAGACTTCGATGGTGAAAAATAATTATTGTTAAAATAAATGCGAGTTTCTTGAATTAACTCGCCTGATACATGGATCCATTTTGAATTTTATTAGCTTCAAAGAAGGCAACAGCGATCTTTTACCTATCTGAAAGCTTTGCGCATGCGTGTGAATTAACTCCCATGACGGAACGCGCCTTTATGAATTTTAGTAGCCCCAAAGAAGGCAACAGCGTTCTTTATCAGGAGGAGATAATTAAAAAGCATTGCTCATTTGTTTGAGTGTGTCGAAGCGTACAAAAGACGAAACGTAAAAAGTATACTGTGAATATTTTGTCTCAACATTTTGTTCTCTTGGAATTTCTGCATCATTTTTGGCGATAGTCGGTCTCACCAGCAGGGTTGATATTTTATTGTTACACACACTTTGAGAAGGGTGAGGCGAGAGTGAGTATTAGTAGTATACATGAATGCGACTTTCACACCTCCGATTTGGAGACAATGACAATTTGGGTTTTTTTTATCAGAAGTTTTCCCGAATTGAGTTACTATATTATTGATAGCTAATTAATGTCATAGCTTAGGGTCTATTCTTTAAATTGGATCGGCATAGCTCCCAAGTAACATG
>CM060333.1:34232965-34246191 GCA_030674155.1 Stramonita haemastoma | reverse complement strand
CCTTTCTTTTCTTCACTTTACTGATATGCCTCATAATTTCTAAAGCTTGTTCGCAAAATTGATTGAGAAATATTTGGGATTTCAAGTCAAGCCAAGTCAAGTCAAAAACACTTTAACGAGGAAGTCAAAACCATAATTAAAAACACCTTCAAACATATCAAGATCTGCCGACTTCAGTTAAAAAAAAAAAACAAAAAAAAAAAAAAAAACAAAAAAAAACATCGCAAGCTTAAGTGGTACGGGCACGTCACACGAACATCTGGACTGGCCAAGACAGCCCTACAGGGAACAGTGTGGGGAGGGAGACGAAGAGGCAGACAGAGGAAAGGATGGGAAGACAACATCAGAGAGTGGACTGGCCTTGAGTGGAACGATTTGCTACGGAATCAGGACCACGAGGAGTGGTGAAAGCGTGTTGCAAAATCCTCAGTGGTGCCCCACAGGACTATGGAATAAATGAAGGAAGGAAGAAAGGAAGGAAGGAAGGAAGGAAGGAAGGAAGGAAGGAAGGAAGGAAGTAAAGATCAAGGACGTAAAAAGCGAATGTAAGAGAATTGCAACAAGCAGATACTTGTGTTTTACATTACAGTAACTATCAGTGTATTCTGTGGTGAGACCTCCTGGTACGTAACAGCAAGTGCTAGACTTGGTGCCATAATTCTGTTCCCAGGAGGCCTACAGAGAAACTGATTGCCTCTTTGAAATCGGATTTGAATACTCTCCTTTTCTTTGTGAAGGTCTGCTTTTAGGGTAAAAAAAGAGAGAGAGAGAGAGAGAGAGAGAGAGAGAGAGAGAGAGAGAGAGAGAGAGAGAGAGAGGAGAGAGAGAGAGAGAGAGAGAGAGAGAGAGAGGAGAGAGAGAGAGAGAAGAGAGAGAGAGGAAAAGCATGCTAATAAAATATGTTTTCGTTTGAAGAGAAGAGATGAAATGGGAAAAGTTATTTTCTTTGTACTTATTTGCAGTCGGTAGGGTCACCTAGTGCCTTTGATGGTGTTGTGTTTTGGTTTGTTTTGTTAGTTGTTGTTCTGCTTCTCTAGTCAATGGTTTTAATAACATTGGATTCATCCATGCATTGGTGTGTGTGTGTGTGTGTGTGTGTGTTTGTGTGTTTGTGTGTGTGTGTGTGTGTGTGTGTGTGTGTGCGCGTGTGTGTGCGCGCGTTTGTGTGTGTGTGTGTGTTTGTGCGTGTGTGTGTGTGTTCGCGCGCGCGTACGAGTGTGAGTGTGTGTGATTTTTTTTTATTATTATTGAAGCATATAATGTTTGAACAAATATGAAAGGTAGCTATCTCATGTCTTTTGATTATGATTCGTATCAATATGGATGTCAGTATTGTGATTGCCCTTCAGGAATGATTAATGAAGTTATACCTGTATGAGATCCTTTAGATATTGCTTTAAAACAAACATGACTACATCAAGAAAAAGGGAGAAATAAATCTGAAGGGAAAAACTCGATGCTGAAATAGTTCTGTTCATTTTTAAAGGAAGCAGCCCTGATTTGGTCCTCAGGGAATAAAAAGGGGGAGGGGGGGTCATCCAAAAAGTGAAGTAAATGACGTAGTCTTTTGGTAATAATCGTTTGATGATTAGTGACCTTGTTTTAAAACAAAAATGCGCGCGATTGTGTACCAATGAGAACAGACGACAAAATTTACAAAGCCGTATACACAATGGGAGTAGAAGTATAAAGAGCACGCGAGTACCTATTCAGTTATCCTCGTAAACACACACACACACACACACACACACACACACACACACACACACACACACACACACACACACACACACACACACACACACACACACACACACACACACACACAGATTCTGTAATAGATAGACATATCCCTGTACTTTACGAGCTAATTATATACATGCCCACACCACGAACATTGTGTGTGTATGCGTCTGTCTGTCTGTCTGACTATTGTTCTTTGTTTTTATTTTGACATCAATCAACTGTTCTATTGTTTCTCTCTTTGTCATCTTTCTTTCTGTTTCTTTTTTTTCCTTTCTTTTTTTTTTCTTTCTTTCTTCCTTTTATGTTTTGTTCTCCTTTTTTCTTTTCTTTCCTTTTCTTTTCTTTCTTTCTTTCTTTTCTTCCTTCTTTCTAAATTTCTTCCGTAGTTTTATCTTTTTTTCTTTTATTTTATTTCCTTTTCTTTTCTTTCTTTCTTGTTTCTTTTCTTTTCATTCCTTTTTTTCTTTTCCTTCTTTCATTCATTTCTTTCCTTCTTGCTTGTTCACAAATCATCAGATCAAACCTTTGCGATTTCATCTCACAAAGCACATTCCCAAGAACAATGTACGAAATATCTGTTTTATTTAATTCTTGGGTCCCCATTAGATCAGCGCCAATAAGATAGAATCTCTCGAGCAAAAGTAAATACTGGCAAATGCATTTCAGCTTTAGCGAATTTTCTGAACTACATCCATCATTCGTAAATTTTATCCCTTTTCTTTATGCTACTTCCCCTCCTCTCCTCATGCCCCCTACCCCCATCTAGCTACCCACCCCACTCTCTCCATCTTTCATCTCCACACAGTCTCCAAAGTGCACAAGCTTACCCAAATAAGTTCTTGCTACATTTGCACGAAATGAGGTTGAAAAAAGGAGACGGGGACGGGGAGGGGGGGGGGGGGGCGAGAGAGAGAGAGAGAGAGAGAGAGAGGAGAGAGAGAGAGAGAGAGAGAGAGGGGGGGGGAAGGGGAGGTTATGCCTACATGTTTTTCTACATTCTTTCCGGTGGCTTTATTGCGTCATCGTGACGCTGCGCTGCTCTGCAGCTAATGTAAGTCAAGTCAAATCAAAAGCCAAGTCAAAATCAAGTCAAATCGAAAAAGACTTTAACCCTTTCTTGACCGGCAATTAACAGAGCAAGAATACTGACGGGCACCCATCATGGGTTATGGGTGACCGTTTGAGCGCTTTGGCTTCAGTACAGTCCCCCCAGTTCACCCAGCTGTATATGGGTACCTTCCCTCTTTAGGGTCAGGGAAGGTCAAGCAGCGAGGGAGAGGAGATGGGCGCCGCCCTCAACATGCTGGCCCCTAGAGAAGCTGAGGTCTCTGACGCCTCGCTACCCTACGACCACACAGGTTATGGGACACCTTTACCTTTTACCTTACACAGCATGGAAGATGCTTCTGATATTGGTTTGCCCACAGCTGTTTACACCTACCACAGTTGGTGATGTGGTTTTACATCTAGAGCTTTTGTTTACAGTCACAACCTGTCCTGGTATGCTTGATTTCACATCCAGAGTTTACAGTCACGAACTGTCCTGGGTGTTGGTTGTGCTAATTCCATCCACAGCTGTTTACAGTCACAACCAACCTGGTGCTATGTTTACATTCGGAGCTTTTTACGGTCACAACATGTCTGGTGTTTTGTTTACAGTCAGAGCTGTTTACAGTCACAGCCTATCTGCTGTTCTTTTACACCCAGAGCTGTTTACAGTCACAACCTATCTGCTGTTCTTTTACACCCAGAGCTGTTTACAGTCACAGCCTATCTGCTGTTCTTTTACACCCAGAGCTGTTTACAGTCACACCTGGATTGAGCGATCTTTACGAAGGGCTAGAGGACTGTGAGAAATGAGGAGCTGATGCAATCTTCTGTTGCCCCACAGTCCGCGGATATGACAGGTGAAGGCAAAGGACTGGTGATTGTAAACCGGGTGATGGAGTGAATTGGACTGAGTTGAGCTAACTGACTGATTCGGCTGATTCACTGGGCTCAGCTGAATTTGAAGTTGGATATTGGATTGGATGGATTGCTGGAGGCTGAGGTGGGATGGACTGGATTGAATTAGCTGGATTGATCTGAACGCTGGGCTGGGCTGGGCTGGATTGGACTTTCTCGCCCGAATGATTTTCGGGGGAGTGGAGTCAACACTGATGTTGACTCCTGGAGCAAAAAGCGGCGTCTCTTCTACCATGAGAAAATCAACGATAATAATTCTGAATCAATGAAACTGCCCACAAAAAATACTTCTCCAGAATATTGTGACTCATATCTCCCCCCCCCTCCCCCTTGAAACGGAGTCATAGATAGTGTGGAAATTTTCATCGTAAAAGAAAACATAACTTTAGTCAATAGAATCATATACCACGCATCTGAAAAATTCTGGACGTAGAAAACATTGTATTGTATTGCATTGTACTCTTCGTACTGTGTTGTAGTGTATTGCATATCACTTTTAAGTCACGGCAGGGTTTTCTGCATGAAATTTGGGCTGCTCTATCTGAGGAGAGCGCGCCGCCACAAGAACAACGCCACTTATCATTTTTCTCTTCTTTTTTTCTTCTCTGCATGCGTATTCGTTTCCCTATCAGAGTGCTGTTGTTGTTGTTGGGGTTTTTTAACAGAGTTTTACCCAGGGACAACTCTCTTGTTAACTTACCGTGGGGGTTCTTTAACGTACACTAAATGCGTGTTACACTCGGTTTATCGTCTCATCCAAAAGACTAGCACCCAGACCACCACAGATGGTTTAATAGATGTTGGGAGGAGGTGTTTCGGAGACAAACGGGAAATGAACTACCACACACTTCGAACCGGGGCTTTTCGTTTTCTAGGTAGGTACTAGGTGCGTTACCTCTAGACCACCAAAGCATACCTACAAGGTACCTATGCTGTTGATAGCGTATTACTGCAAAATGGGGAGAACCGATAAACAGGAGCACAAAAATGAAATAATGATGAAATGGGTGTAGATAAGCAGCCATCAGTCAGCTTGTGATCTAAAACCAACCTGGCTGTTGAAGTGCTTTGAAATGAAACATTCTTGAAGTTCTTGAAAAGTTCAACTGTACCCAGTTATCACAAATTTGTGTGTTTTTTTTTTTTTCATTTCATGATTTTGCCTCCTTATCTTTTCCGTCTTCAGGTTAAATTGAACCCAGTTATCATAGAATTTTTTTTTCACTCATGATTTTATCTCCTCATCACTCTCTCTTTCCTCCTCCTCCTCCTTCACCCCCACTCCCCCCTCCTTCACCCCCTTTCTCCCCCCCCCCTTCCCTCCCAATCTGCACCCTAATCTTACCTCCGACCTCCCGCCTCTATCTGACCTGTCTGATGTGTTTTTGCAGCTAATATGTTTTTTCACTCCTACCGGAAACACGACCCTTGTTTTCGTCGCTTATGCTTATCTTGTTCAGAGGGTACTCTCTCTCTCTCTCTCTCTCTCTCTCTCTCTCTCTCTCTCTCTCTCTCTCTCTCTCTCTTCTCTCTCTGTCTCTCTCTGTCTCTCCCTCTCTCTCTCTCTCTCTCTCTCTCTCTCTCTCTCTCTCTCTCTCTGTCTCTGTCTCTCGCTCTACTCAACAAACACATGACTGGCTCGATTTGGGGTGTGTCCGCTTCCCCCCCCCCCCCCCCCCTTCTAACTGCTCTATATCATTCCTCCATCTCTTAGCCCTTATGCTTTATTAGTTAGAATTGATGTAATCACCGTATGTAGGTAGGAGTGTGTGTGGGTGTGGAATCGTCAAGGCACCACACTGCGCTGAATTTTCCAAGGGGAGTGTGTTTGGAGCAAACTCAGCCAGGTAAAGCCATCTGTATCTCTGGGTAACGTCTGCATGAACTGCATACAGCCAAGCTTCAACCCCATTACCTTACCTACCTACCTACCTACCTACCTACCTACCGGTCGAGGGGATTTTTCCTCTGGAGGATTAACATCAGTGCTGACTCCACTCTCCCCAAAAGTCCTTCGGATGAGACTATAAACCGAGGCCCCGGCCCGTGTGCGAACGCACGCAGAACATCTTGCACACACGTTAAATCCTGTTCCGCTTTTCGTAAGAGTAGGCCATTGTGTGCCAGTGGGAACAGATGACAAGATTGACAAAACTGCATACACACGGGGACTAGATGTAAAAATTAAAAAAAAAGCACAGGAGTGCTTATTCCATTATCCTCGATATAAAAGAATATAAAAAATAAAATAAAAATGAATAAATAAATAACCTACCTACCAACAACCTACCTACCTACCTTACCCCATCCCTGTTGAACTACCCAGAACAAGTGATGATGGCCTGTGTTGATATCACAGAGTACAGACACCTGACGATTTACGGTGTAAACAGTTCTAAGATATAAACACAACACCGGGACATTGTTGAGGGGTGTAAACAGTTCTGAGTGTAAGCACAACAGCAGTAGGTTGTGCTGTAAATATCTCTGGATGTAGACACAACACAAGACAGGTTTTGGGTGTCGACAGTTCGAGAGATGTAAACACAATACCCAAAATAGATATGATTGAGTACACAGGGCTTGGATCTAAACTCAACATCCAGAACGTTTGGGTGGAGAGGTAGGGGTAGGTAGCCTATACAGCCAGTACTAGTGTCGGTAGCCGGTTTAAATTCAGCCCCTCAGAGTGACGCAAAATGCACAATGACGCAATCACAAAAACCGGAAAAGACACAGACAGTCACGTGCAAGCTCCACTTCGCGCCTTCAGCTTCCATTTTGAGTCGAGGAAATACAATTGTCAGTCAGGAAACGAAGCTGTTTCTCTGGTTTACTCATGGGGTGGGATAATTTTTACACAACAGATTTTTTTTTTTTTTTTTTTTTTTTGGGGGGGGGGAGGGAGCACGGAAATGTCTTTGTTCTTTATACAGTCTGCTCTCCAGTCAATTCAACAAGGTGCATTTGTTGTTTTTATTTCTGAATAAAGGTAGACTATCCTCTGTATTTTCTTCTTTTGTTTCTGTTTAAATTTGGTAAGATGGTTATTGTAAGCAGCACTGGCTAGAAAAATTTTTTAATATGTCTGCCTTTATAAAGGTTGGTTGAAAGTTATTGATTTCTTTTTATTGTTGTTTTGTTCTTGTTGCTTTAATTATTGATGTTTGATGATTTGTATATCTGCTTCGTCAGTGATGCCCCGCCCCCATGATCTACAAGACTAGGGGACAAGTGATGGTAGGGAATATCCAAAATCTATATTTTGTTTTGACTTTCGCCAACCTATCAGAGAAAAATGAATAGAAATTCTGTTGTAAGTCGTTGTGACGTTTTGTTTATTTTTTATTAGTGTCTATAATATCTGTACGTACAAAAGGGGGGGATATCTCAGTGGTCGGAATACTTGCTCTCCCTAAGCAAAGATTAAGCAGCTTTAACCGTGGTTACCAAGTGGATAGGTGACTGTGCATCTCAGCTTTAATACAGTCCCCCAGTTCACCTAGCTGTAAATGGGTACCTGCCCTCTTTAGGGTCAGGGAAGGTAAAGCAGAAAGGGAGAGGAGACGGGTGTCCCACTAAATATGCTGACCCCTGGAGAAACTGAGGCCTCTGACACCTTGCACCCCAATGGACGCATAGGTTCTAAAACAGATTTACCCTTTTGTAATCATACTGTTTGCATTCTTTATCTATTGTCAGGAGGGGGTAGCCTAGTGGTTAGAGCCTTACCGTTGTGATCTGATTGCCCAGGATCGAGCCATCACGGAGGTACATGCCTGCTGTAGGGGATTGCCCCTGGAGTTAACTTCAGTACTGACTCCATTCCACCAAAACTACCTTCGGATGAGACTATAAGCCGAAGCCCCGTGCACGAATGCACTCAAAATACCTTGCACACACGTTAAAAACCCGTTCTTCCTTTTGGAAGAATTGGCCACTCTGTGCTGAGAGGAATGGACTTTTTTTTTTAAACGTATGCAGAAAGGTGTCGTGCTTAGACACCATCCCCGAAGTCAGAATGCGGCTACCACAAACGTGGGTAAGCGGGGTCGCATACACAAAATCTCACCATCAGTAAACCTCGGAAGTCTAGCTTAGAAGACGCAAAGAAAATTGTTATCGACTGTATCATATTCTTGGTATTTGCGTTACCTATCAATACATCGGCCTGATATGGTTTTATGATTAGAGACTACATGTGCAAAACAGGGAGAGAGTTCACTGGCTGACTTTCACCTGCTTCTGCAGCTGCTGTGATGCGTAGGAGGGGAAGATGGATGAATGCTTGCTTGCCTGTGTTGTGATAATACCAGACGGACTGGAGGGAGGGAGGGAGGAAGGTGGCAAAAGACATATGTCACGCCACACTGATGGGGGAGGCTAAAGGTAACGCAACGGTCGAGAAGGCAAAAGGTGGCGGGTTCGATTCCCGACTGACGCCGGCCAGACTTGTTTTCCACATTCTCTATTACTGTGAGTATGTGTAGTGACCTGGGTGCGAGTCTCTTGAATGAGAGAATAACTCAAGGCTCTCTGTGTGCAGCTCACATATTGCGCATGTAAAAGAACCCGGGGCAAGGAGAGAGTTGATCCTGCCAAAAGGCTGTAAAAAGTCACTCCTCCAGAAAGTTCACAAGAACGTTTGCAAACCGGGATTTTTTTTTTTTAATCCACACAAAGAACGCGTTAACTGTTTCGGTGCTGGCTGCTGGTGTTGTGCTGTTCCCTAGGGAAAAGCCCCAATGTCACACAGGCAAATCTGCCGTGACTGAACGTGGAATACAAAGCAACGCAATACAATACAAATCAACACAATACAGTACAAATCAATACAATATAAATCAACACAATACAATGCAAACCAACACAATACAGTACACTATCATGTAATGATGATATTGATGGCTGGTTCCTCGCATGCAAAGATCATGGAAAGAAAAGAAATGGCTTCAGTGGGGTTTTTATATAATTTTTTTTACATGCATTACATAACAATGAAACCCCACGCAATACAAAAGAATGCAATGTAGTACAAAAGAAAGCTCTTATTTCTTCCTTTACTGTTTGGAAGTAAACACTATTTTTTCATCTACACCCAGCGTTATACATGTATCATATTGATGTATTTCTATTTTTCACCTACACGCAGTATTAAACGATTTATCATTTTGATGTAATTCAATTTTTCACCTACACTCAGAGCTACACGATGCAATTTCCAGTATTTCTCTGTTCATCTAAGCTACTGAAGAGCCAATATATTTTATTTCATAATCTTTCCTTTTTTTTAAAATAACAAACCTTGTAATTTAAATTTCTGGAGTTAAGATTTATGGAATTTTTTCATTAACAAAAAGTCCTCCCTTAAGAATATTTTTAGAAGCTAACTGGTGCAAGGCAATATCCGTTTTGCCATTGACAAAAAAAAAGTCTTCCCTTAGGATTAATACAAAAAACCTTTGCTGGCGTTAGGTTTCATCTATTTTTACTGTTAACTATAAATCCTCCCTTACTATTTTTTTTCAAACCTTGCTTGTGCAAAGTTACATCCGTTTTTCCATGAATATATATAAAAAAAATGGCCTCCTTTCCGGTTTGTTTCCGGGTTTTTTGTGTGTTTTTTTTAAAACCTTCCCGGAACAAGGTCACACCCGTTTTCTCGCTAACTAAAAATCCTCCCTTATGAATATTTTTTAAACCTTGCTGGTACAAGGTTACGTACGTTCTCAAGGTCAAACAAAACACAACCCACCCACCCACCTAAAAAAAAAAAAAAGAAAGAAAAAAGAGATCAAGCGTATAAGATGAAAAAAACTGCGCAAACAACTTATCATTTTCAGTGTTGGCACAGCATCATGTCGGAAGTAAGAAAAGCAGGAAGGAAGGAAGGAAAGGAGAAGGAAGAGGAGGAGAGGAGGGAGGTGCCCTGTAAAAACAGCTGTGTAAACACGGTTCCAGACCCAGACAGGCAGCAGATCAGAAGAAACTTGCAGACAGCACTGAATTCCACCCACTTGCAGCAGCATCTATTTCTTGCCAGATTTAGAGGAGAGCGGGGCGACATGCACGGTGATGCAATCACACCCTCTTTCTTCTTCCTCCTCCACGGGAGAGAGAGAGAGAGAGAGAGAGAGAGAGAGAGAGAGAGAGAGAGAGAGAGAGAGAGAGAGAGAGAGAGAGAGAGGAGAGAGAGAGAGAGAGAGATGTTGACAGAGTTCTTTCATGCTTTGAAGCATAACAGACACCTCCCTCTTTTTTTTTTTTTTTGGGTGCAGAGAAAAATATCTATCAACTTTTTTTTTGTTGTTTGAGTTTCTGGGTTATTCCAAGAAAGAAAAAGTAGGACAGCATTATTTCAGGTGTATTATAATAGCCCCCATTTTTTTGCTGAACAAAAAATATGAGTATATTATTTGGGTGGGTTGTTTTATTTTCTTTATGATCTAGATTTGATCACAGAAAAGATAGTTTTCCTTCAATGATAGGGGAGGGGGATAGGTGGTGGGGGGGAGGGGGGCAACAGATCTATGTTGAGAAAAAAAAATATCAGCAACATGTTCTTTTGGACTATTTTATTTCCTGGTTACTCTTGAAACAGATGGCAAGCATCCTTCATGATATGCATAACAGTAACATCTGGTACAGAAAACTATCAAAACCTTGTCGTGAGATTTTTGTTTTCTCTTTTATCTAGATCAAAATTTTGAAGACGTCAGCTTCCCTAAGATAGTGCTACATACACTGTACGGACTGGAATATTCATATGACATCCCCGAAATTGGAATGCGGCTACCTTCAACGGTGGGCTGAAAACGATGGCATTAACATTTCACCATTGGTGAACCTCGGAGCTCTAGCTGAGGAAGGGAAACAAATTTCATATCTGTTGAATAATAAAATAAAAAAGTTCTACTCTACCGATATCGGATGAGACTATAAACTGAGGCCCCGTGTGCGAACGCACAAAGAACATCTTGCGCACACGTTAAATCCTGTTCCGCTTTTCGTAAGAGTAGGCCATTGTTTGCCGGTGAGAACAGATGACAAGATTGACAAAACTGCATACACACGGGGACTGGATTAAAAAAGCACAGGAGTGCTTATTCCATTATCCTCGATATAAAAGAAAATATAAATACAAAATGTGTTAGTGATGGATATATCAATGCACTTGCAGAGTTCTGACGCTTGCAACCCACCCATCTCCCAACATGAATCGCAGTCTCCTCTACCTAACATTTTGTTTTGGCTGGTTTTTTTATCAACTGGAAGGAGACTGAAGGTCGAGCATGTCTGCATATCAACTGACATGTGGGATCACAACAATTCTCACCTTCCTCTGTCAGACGAGGGACGCTATGGCCGTGTGGTTAAGACGTTCCACTTCAATCCCATGGTCCATGAAGTTGAGAGTTCGAATCTCAACGGCCTCTGGTGAATAATGGGTGGTAATTATTTTTTAAGATATCCCAGGTCATTTTCAAATGCAGACCTGCCAGTGCCTTAATTACATTCGTGTATAATGTATACACATACAGGAGACCAAGTAATCACGTCAAAGATTTGTAATTTATGTTAGTGTTCAGTGGGCCACGAGAAACACGACAAACCCAAAATCATCCCGAAGTAGGACTGCGGCTACCTTCATGGTGGGCAAAAACGGTGGCATACGCAAAATCTCACCATTGAGAACGTGGAGCTCTAGGGAGAAGCAGGGAGGAGAAAATCTGTCTGGCACCGCCGAGAATTGAACTACTGACGTCAGATTTTATGCTAAAGGGAGTTCCCATCTAAAGTGGAATGCTTTAGTTATCCAATGGACCACATGTGTTCCTCACGGATAGGTAGGTATCGCTTTATTGGAGCCACGGTTTATTTTCTGTTAGGGAGCCAGATTTGTGTGAAGAAAGATTGATAACATGGAAGTTTTTTTTGATTATACAGTTAGCTGTGTTCCATCTCTATTCATCATCGGTGGGAACAGAAGGCAAGATTTACAAAACTGCATACACACGGGGACTGGATGTAAAAAAAGCACATGACCGCTTATTCCATTATCCTCGATATAAAAGAATAAATAAATAAATAAATCGATTCCCGTTTGTGCCCAAAACTTTCTCCCCATCTGCCAGACAGACCGTGAGAGGGGGTCTGGGTGGTAGTCTTTCGAATGAAACGATAAACCGAGTTCCCGTGTGCAACACGCATTTAACGCAGGTAAAAAATCTACGGTACGAGAGTTGTCCCTGGCAAACTGTGCCATAAGTATTGTATTATAATTGTGTTGTATTGATTTGTATTGTACATCACTTTCAGTCACGGCAAATCTCTCTCTCTCTCTCTCTCTCTCTCTCTCTCTCTCTCTCTCTCTCTCTCTCTCTCTCTCTCTCTCTCTCTTCTCCTCTCTCCTCTCTCTCTCTCTCTCTCTCTCTCTCTCTCTCTCTCTCTCTTCTTGGGGATCTCTCCCTGCCTTAAGAGCAACGCCATTCTTTAAAACAAGTTAAAGCAACCCTGCTCATTCAGATGAGACTATAAACTGAGGCCTCGTGTGCAAACGCATGCAGAACATCTTGCGCACACATTAAAAACCCATTCCGTCTTTCGAAAGAGCAGGCCATTGTGTGCTGGTAGAAGTGGATAACAAAATTTAAAAAAAAAAAAAAAATTAAAAAAACCAGCATGCTCACAGGTGTTGTGTTACGACACCATCCTTGAAGAAAAAATCGGGGAGTTGGAGTCCCCAGGGTGGTCCGGGGCTGTATAATTCGTTCTGGCGGCTCCTGCGACGGCATTGGAACCATTCGTATCGGTGACTGCCTTTCCAGTGGACCATTCCTGCGATATAGAGAGGTTCTGTTGCATGGGTAACAGCTTGCCTTCCATAATTATTTACCCAGGCTTTGCGCTAGAGCGCAACTTCTGAGACTGACGGATGCCTATCTGTTTTCTATGACCAGTCCCATGTATGCCTATTGTATTTGAACTTTTCTCCTGCAGGACGCATTCAACATTAAGGTACTAAAAATTTTCCATTTTTATTACCAGTTGCTAAGAATACTGCTCTGTAAATGGCTATGACATCACAACTATCATGACATCACCTTCCAAAACTTGTCTATTTTCATTCAGGAGGTGTATGTGTGTGTATATTTTTGTCCCTGCAATTTAACTCCTCCAAAGTTCTGCAAAGAACATTATATTGAACAACCCATGGTATTTTGCAAGGCTACAGCTAATACGGCAGTGTTCATCTTTCTCTAAGTGGCTTATCAATGGCTCATTCTTTCTGCAGGGATAACCAAACTGTAGAATGGCTCCGAAGAAGGAGACGATAGTCAGCCACCAATCAGATCTTCTTGTAGCAATCTTCTTCTCTTTTTGCTGGGTAATGACGTCATTTAGTAGCCTACCTTCTTAAACTGTGAGCTGGAGAACATAGTGTTTTTAAAAAAAATAAAATGTGCCTGCATATAGTGATGAGATGTTGGGAAGGTCCTATTTGCAAAATGATA
>CM060333.1:34212965-34215465 GCA_030674155.1 Stramonita haemastoma | reverse complement strand
CCGGGGGTTTGGGGTGGGGGGTTGTAAGTTGTGAAAGATGAATGAAGAAGATTGATTCAGATTGTGTATTGTATTGGATGTTGAAACACACGGGGGGGGGGGGGGGGGGTGTTTTTTTTTAGGGGGGGGTGTTTGTTTGGATTTCTTTTTTTAGGGGAGGGAGGGGTGGGTAAAAGGTAAATGCGTCACATGACCTATGTGGTCGTAGGGGAGCGCGCGTCAGAGACCTCAGCTTCTCTAGGGGCCAACATGTTGAGGGCGGCGCCCATCTCCTCTCCCTGGCTGCTTTACCTTCCCTGACCCTAAAGAGGGCAGGTACAGCTGGGTGAATCGGGGGACTGTACTGAAGCCAAGGCGCGCAAACGGTCACCCATCCACTTGGTAACCATGTTCGAAGCTGCTTGGGAAGAGCAAGTGTTCTGACCACTAAGCTATCCCGTCCCCTTGGGATGAGGGGGAGGGGTGGGGGGGGGGCGCTATTTTCGTTTGAATATTTTAACGGGTGCGTTGATTTTGTTTTTGGTTAAGGCCATTTTTCTTGTAATTCTAGATCAAGATGTACAGACTGACTAGCGCAAAATAGTGGAAGAATGGGACATGACATTGTGGGTCTACAGAAACTGTATCAAATGATGGAGTATTGGAATTTGTTGTTTCATGATAGCAGTAATCCACGTGATCCTTATTTTGGATAGATAGTGCGGCTGTCATATCATTTAAGTAGGTACGTTATGATAGGAATTCCTGTCAGTCTGATAAGTGAAGGAATTCAGTGGCGCATGCTTGTGTCAGAAAAAAACCAACCAAACCAACCAACCAAAACATTCTATCTGCTTTCAGCCTCCATGCCGTATTAAGAAAATTAGAATTACAGCATTGGATGCGACTTTGTCTTTGATTTGTGTTCTTCGCGTGTGTAATAATGTATTGTTTGTGAAAATGTCATCCGTCCTGGAAAACGGGAAAGCTCGGTGGCTTGTTGTTCTTGTTGTAGCGCGTTCCTCAGCTGAACACCCTGGGGTTCCCTCAGAACATGCACCCTTTCTATATCAAGGATATTGGAATAAGCACTCGTGTGCTTTTTTTACGTCCAGTCCCCGTGTGTATACAGTTATGTAAATCTTGTCATCAGTTCCAACCAGAACACAATGGCATACTCTTACAAAAAGCGGAACAGGATTTTTAACGTGTGCGCAAGATGTTCTGCGTGCGTTCGCACACGGGGCCTTGATTTATAGTCTCATCCGAAGGACTTTTGGGGAAGTGGAGTCGGCACTGATGTTAACTCCAGGAAAAAAATCCCCTCGGACTGGAATCAAACCTGAGTCGCCAAATTGCGAGCGCAATGTTCTGACCACTAGGCTGATCCCGTCCCCCTGACTGACCGAGCCTACCTGCAAGTCCCCTTAAGGTTGAAAACACACACTCGATGATTGCGGAAGTTTTCGTGCATGGAGCCTCGTTTCAAGTTTTGCCCTCACAATAGGACGTCCCATCAACAAACTTCTTGTGATTTTGTTTCTCTCAATGACGTCTCTGGCTGTGGGAACAAACTTCTTTCTGTTCTTCTTTTCTCTTCTTTTTCCCTTCTTCATCTCTTTCTCTCTCTTTCTTCTCTCCTTACCTCTCTCTCTTACTCTTACTCTACTATACTCTTTCTTCTTCTTCTTCTTCTTCTTCTTCTTCTTCTTCTTCTTCTTCTTCTTCTTCTTCTTCTGTGCTTACTTCTACTTCTTTTATTTCTCTCCTCCTCTCTTTCTCTCCTCTCTCCTCTTCTCTCTCTCCTTCTTCTTCTTCTTCTTCTTCTTCTTCTTCTTCTTCTTCTCCTTCTTCGAACGCTCTGACAGCAACTAGCCTATTGCTGTGTGTTATAACAGTGAAAATGTGTTGCGCTGCCGTTAAGCGCCTGACAAGTCAAGACCAGGCGTGGGAGAAAAATGTTCCATTTTAAGTCTGTTTGGAAAAGAAGGCAGTATAACGCACCGATAAAGCAAAAAACTAGACAAGAAGGCGGTGACAGGAAGAAAAGCAACAAGACAAAAACAAAGAGAGGGATAGGAATGAGGGAATTCCTTGCACATAATTTTCAGAAGGTGGGGGAGCTATTTTTACTGATAGGCACACAGCATCCCGCGCGGCGGGGGATGGGGGTGGGGGTGGGGGGGGGGGGCATCAATTACAGCTGTGATTCTTCTCAGTAAAGAAACAAGTACATTAAAAATTTTGTCTTCCATTTTGAAGTTTCATGCTTAGAACATCATGTTAGAGGTTTTGTTTACACCGTTATGTGCATACACTTTCCCATTTATTTGATCATACGTTGTTTATATGTCCTAAATGTCTCCGTTACTATATTAAAAAAGGTTATTGAATGACACATTTCCATGGGTTTGCTGTTTCAAAATACGGTTGCATTGTGGGGAAACGATAACATAAAGGGAGGTCTTGACACAAGCGGGCATCTATCTGATCTGAATTCTTTGCTTTTTCTTAAGGTAAA
>CM060333.1:34201424-34202865 GCA_030674155.1 Stramonita haemastoma | reverse complement strand
ACTGTAGGAATACAAGCAATCCTCATCTAATGATCACTTCCAACTTTTTCGTGACTACCTATGTCTTCAATCTCCAAAACAAGTACACACTGCATTCAGTCAGATTTTCTTTTTTTTTTTTCTTTTTTTTTTGTTAATCTGTGAATACCAGACAAATGTTTCCACGACTAGCACTACTCTATAGAAGAGACTTCAGGATCCGCAAGCTAAAGCAGGAGTGTAGCCTTTATGGTCTTCTCTGGCTGGGAAACCTATCTGGCTTTTCCTGTTCATCTTACGCACTAATATCATAACACCGCTCCCCTGCCATCTCTCACTTGTATATAGCTTTGTTTTCGGTCCGCGTGTCTTCTTCCTCTTTCTTCCCCCCCCCCCCCCCCCTCATGCCCCCCCCCCCCCCCCCCCCCCCCCCCCAACAGCCCAGCAAATAGGGCCTGGGGGCGGGTGGGATAGTCTGGTGGTTAGACCGCTGAACAAGGGATCTGAAGGCCCCGGTTCGAGCCACAACTGAGGCATCTGTTTGAAGGGATTTTTTTTTTTTTACCATGGAACTGACATTAGTACCGGTACGACTCGTGGGGACAGAATAGCTCAGTGGTTAGACCACTCGCTTTCCCCAAGCTAAGGTTAAGCAGCATTGAACGTGGTTACCAAGTGGATGTGTGACTATTTGTGCGCCTTGGCTTCAGTACAGTCCTTCAGTTCACCCAGCTGTAAATGGGTACCTGCCCTCTTTAGGGACAGGGAAGGTAAAGCAGCGAGGGAGAGGAGGTGGGCGCCGCCCTCAATATGCTGGCCCCTAGAGAAGCTGAGGTCTCTGATGCGACGCTTCCCTACGACCACATAGGTTATGGGACACCTTTACCTTTTGACTTTTTACCGACTCCTCTCCCTCAAAAGTCCATATGAGACTGAAAACCGAGGTACTGTGTGCGTTCAAACCGCTTTGTTTTGAGAAGAGCAGGCCTTTACGCGCCGGCAGGAACAGATAACGAAGCCAAAAAAGCGAGCCAAAACCAAAACCAAAAAAACAAAACAAAAAGAAAAACCTCATGCACACCAGTGTCGTGTTTAAACATCCTCTCCAAAGTTGGAATGCGGCTACCTTAATGGGGAGCAGAAATGGCTGGAAACGCAAAAACTGTAGCCGAGGAATGAAAAAAAAAAAAGAGAGAGCCCAACAAGTCCATGCCTACCGGGCTCAGATTGGGGGCGATTTGCAAGAAAAGTCATGCAGTCTTCCTACCGACACTTTAATAGTTCACACTGGTTTTTTTGGTCTGTTTTCTTTCTCGGTCTAAAGACCCCAAAAAAGATCTGTGTATCCTTTGTATTAAAAATGCGAAGCAATTTCATAACATTTGAACACAGTTCTGGCATTTTATGTGGCTATATAGCATCCAAGTATGTGTTATAGTAGACCGGATGAAGAAGACTTACC
>CM060333.1:34188924-34196424 GCA_030674155.1 Stramonita haemastoma | reverse complement strand
TGTTTGGGCATCCTATAGAAAGGATGCAAGTGAGGTCATAAGTGCTCGTCTGAGCTAGATTGCCATGCACTTACAGTGCAAGCACAGTCAAGAGAAGTTGGGAAAAATTTTATTTGAATGGCCTTCACTTGGATATATACATATATAATATATTAATATATATATATATATATAATTTATATATATATATTATATATATATATAAGATTGATAGGTAACTAGAGGTAGAGGTTCTCATTTTGCTAAAGCAAGAAGCTACTCTGTTTTAAAAGCAAAGAAAAAGTTTATATTTCCTGCAAGGGTGAGATGTTTTTAAGAGTGGAACATGTTTGATGAAACCTCCCTGACACTAAATCTTTCTGTCTCTGTCTCTCTGTCTCTGTCTCTCTGTCTCTGTCTGTCTGCCTGTCTGTCTGCCTGTCTATCTGTCTGTCTGTCTACCTGTCTGTCTGTCTCTCTGTCTCTGTCTGTCTGTCTGTCTGTCTGTCTTTCTGTCTGTCTGTCTTCTTCTCTCTCTCTCTCTCTCTCTCTCTCTCTCTCTCTCTCTCTCTCTCTCTCTCTCTCTCTCTCTCTCTCTCTCTCTCTCTCTCTCTCTCTCTCTCTCTCTCTCTCTCTCTCATATCGCTTCTCGCCCTTCTCTTCTTTCTTCTTTCTACTTGTTCTGTTTTAATGATCAACTTGAATGACAAACTGTTCATGTTCCGTTTTTATTTTAGAGCAAAAATAATATTCCTTTTACTGTAGATCTGTCAATCCATTGCTCCTTTTTCTCGTCAGAAGTGACCTCTCGAGCCTCAGTCAGCCTTTGGCAGCTATGTCTATAATGACTTCGCCCCCGCCTACATTTTTAACCCCCCCCCCCCCCCATTCCTTCTACATGTCATTTACCTAGATATTACTTAATCCTTCTATCCATGCCGCACAAAAACACCAGCAAATAAACGAGAAACGCGCAAAAAGGAGAGAGAAACAGCCAGCAACTCTTTTTGTTTGTTTCGCTTCGAGCAAAGCCCGCATGTTTTTTTTGTTTGTTTGTTTTTTTGTTTGTTGTTGTTTTTTTTTTGGGGGGGTGTTGGTTCTTTTTAATCGGTGTCTTTCACTGTGTCTCAGTATGTTCCTGTTTGTTTGTCTGTTTTTCTCTGCTCTGTGTGTTTATCTGTGTGTATGTCTTGTCTTTTGTCTCTGTCTCTGACTGCCTCTGTTTTTCTGTCTGTCTGTATTTTCCCCTCCCCTCTCCTTACATAAACACAAAACATGAATGCATACATACATACACACACAAACACACACACATACAAACACATGTGTACATATACATCACACAACACACACACACAACACACAACACAACACACACACCACACACACACACACACACACACACACACACACACACACACACACACATACAACACACACACACACACACATACACACACACACACAACACACACACACACACACACACACGCACGCGCGCACGCCGCACACACACACACACACACACACACACACACACACACACACCACACCACAAACACACACACACACACACACACACACACACACACACACACACACACACACAACACAACAGAGGGTGGGAGAGGGCAAAGACAGACAGAAAGACAGATGGATTGAGTATTGTCAGTGTTTTCAGTAAAAGATCAGTTTAATGGCAATAACGTTCCATGATCACGTATTCGCCTTATATGTCCAAAAATGTAGGCCCACTTTTTGCCACAGACTGATAAATCTTCTCTCTCTCTCTCTCTCTCTCTCTCTCTCTCTCTCTCTCTCTCTCTCTCTCTCTCTCTCTCTCTCTCTCTCTCTCTCTCTCTCTCTCTCTCTCTCTCCATCCTTCGGATTGAACTTTAAATTGAGGTTCTCCGTGTGCGAACGCACGCGAACATTTGCGCACACGGTTCAATCTTTGTTCCCCTTTTCGTTAAGAGTTAGTGCATCATGTGCCGGTTTGGGGACAGATGACATATTTACAAAATGCATTACACGGGGGTACCGGATGAAAAAAAGCACATTATTGCTTATTCTGTAATCATCGAAATAAAAGATTAATTATTCATATATTATCAAATCTCTCTCTCTCTCTCTCTCTCTCTCTCTCTCTCTCTCTCTCTCTCTCTCTCTCTCTCCTCTCTCTCTCTCTCTCTCTCTGTCTCTCTCTCTGTTGAGTTGTTAACAATGTTGTAGCTAAATATTTTTGGGTGGGGTTTTTTGGTTGTACTTTGCTCTTCGCTTGCTGCTTCATTTCAAGTTTATTTGTCTGTTCATGGTTACGAGCTTTTGTTTCAGTGCTTTTTCTTCTTCTTCTTTTTTCTTGTTTTCTTTTGTTGTTTTGTTTGTTGGATTTTGTTTGTTTGTTTGGGGGGGGGGGGGTTGCTAGATAGATGGCTTGATGAAAAAAGCAAATTTATTGCTTACTCAGTGTACCATCTGGAAATAAAATTTGATTTGATTTGATTTGATTTGATTTGATTTGATTTGATCTCTCTCTCTCTCTCTCTCTCTCTCTCTCTCTTCTCTCTCTCTCTCTCTCTCTCTCTCTCTCTCTTTCTCTCTCTCTCTCTCTCTCTCTCTCTCTCTCTCTCTCTCCTCTCTCTCTCTCTCTCTCTCTCTCTCTCTCTCTCTCTCTCTCTCTCTCTCTGTTGGGGTGGATTCCTTTACGTGTGCTTGCCTGTCAGCAACATGCTTTCTCTCCAGCTATGTGTGAGGTTTTGTGGTTTGCTAGTAGTTTGAATTCTTGTTTAAAACTAGTTTATGGACTCCCAGAAACGTTAGAGTGCATATTGAACGTAGCACTGCATGAACAAACGCTGCCTTTGTTCAAAGTGGAAGGCAGAGGATATCAGACTGTTGTCATCCTTCGTTCAACAGGTAATATTACCGACCATTGCCCTGTCACGCGAGTTCAAACCACAACGTATAGAGAAAGTACCCATCTCAGATGAGCAGGGACAGAAGAAGAGCAGAAGCTTACTGAACATATGACGGAAAGGGAAAAAGCAACGACAGGGCTTTCCCCCCTCTCATTTATTTTTACCCACCCCACCCAGTTCATTGTATGATGCGAGCCACTGTGATAGAAAAAGTTTCTGTCAATGTGTCTAAGAGTGACGGTAGGCATCCGTCAGTCTCGGAAGACTATGGAGTTGCGCTCTAGGCTCTAGAGCGCAAAGCCTGGGTAAGTAAGGATGTAGGGCAAAGCTGTTACCCATGCGGCAGACCCCCTACCCCCCACATCCCTATCCACGTCGCTGGAATGGTCATTGGAAAGGTATTTGCCGTTACGCATGGTTCCAGTGCCGTCACAGGAGTCGCCAGAACGTTGCCATAATTATACAGACCGTACAGTCCTTGTGACTCCAAATCCCCCATTTTTCCCCCTGGATGGTGTCTAAACACAACACCTGTGTGCATACTATTTTTTTTGTCATCCACTCTATGTGATTCCAGTGTGATGATCTTCAAGCAACTGCCGGAATGAACACTGTTTTGATATGAAAGAACATGCCATAGACAAACAAAGAGATATAATTTCCTGCAGTAATGATGTGAGAGAAATGAGAGATTAGTCTTTACTTGTAAAAATGAAGTGAAAGACAGAGTCTATGATGAAGTGAAGGATTGTAGCATACTAGCAGGGAAAATGAACGTGCAAAAAGTATAAGACTGAAGAAAAATGTGCAGAGAATAAGTGAGGAAGAATGCAGTAATGAGAGTGAGGAAGAGTGTGTAGAGCATGAGACTGAAGAAGAATGTGTGGAATGTGTAGAACATGTGAAAAAGTGCAGTGGAATACAAGACAGTGATGATGATGCTACCATCAGCGATATTTTTGAATGCCTACATTTTTTGGGCAGAATGGGCGGGGTGGGGGTAGGGGGTAAAAAATAATAGACAATGTTAATTCCACGTAACAAGAAATAAAACTATTCACCTGTGACAGAGCCACTTCTGTGCCAAAAAGAAAGCTTTCTACAGATATGTATGCCTTGATGAATGGGTGAGACTTCTACACAAACTTAACGTAAAGACACTGTGATTGGAATGCCAACAGTATTTATAAAAGTAAAGGTAAAGGTGTCCCATAACCTATGTAGTCGTTAGGGAGCGAGGTGTCAGAGACCTCAGCTTCTCTAGGGGCAGCATATTGAGGTGACCCTTCTCCCTCCATACTTAACCTCCCTGACCCTAAAGAGGGTAGATACTCATTGACAGCTGGGTGAACTGGGGACTATGCTAAAGCCAATGCGCTCAAGCGGTCACCCATCTGCTTGGTAACCACGATTGATGCTGCTTAACATTGGCTGGGGGGAAGCGAGTGCTCTGACCACTGAGCTATCCGTCATCAGTATTTAAATAGACAGCATCAATAATCTGCTGTATAATCCAAACCGTGGTCTAAATTAGATGCTATGTGATTCACTTTGGGGATGATTAATTATGTTGTTAATTATATAGACCATAATTTATGTGTTTTGTGCCCAGTCCCCACTGCACTTTCCCCTTTCTGAATGGACCTACTCGCTTAACAAGATAATCCTCTCTCGTCTCTGTTCTCTCTCTCTCTTTCTCTGTCTCTCTCTCTGTCTCTGTCTTTCTATCTCTTCTCTTCTCTCTCTGTCTCTGTCTCTGTCTCTGTCTGTCTGTCTCTGTCTCTGTGTGTGTGTGTGTGTGTGTGTGTGTTGTTTAGGTGTGGGTGTGGTGTGTGTGGTGTGTGGTCTATCTCAAATAGTGGGGGGAGCGAGAAGCCTAGTAGTCAGAACATTGCGCTCGCAATTTGACGACCCGGGTTCGATTCCCGTTCGAGGAGATTTTTCCCCTGGAGTTAACATCAGTGCTGACTCCACTCTCCCCACAGGTCCTTCGGATGAGACTATAAACCGAGGCCCCGTGTGCGAACGCGCACAGAACATCTTGCACACAGTTAAATCCTGTTCCACTTACCGTAAGAGTAGGCATCGTGTGCCGGTGGAAATAGATCGTTAAGATTTACAAAAATTGATACACACGGGGGCTGGATGCAAAAAAGCACATGAGTGCGTATTCCATTATCCTCGATATAAAGGAATAAATAAATACCTTTTTTTGTGTGTTGTGGTGCGGTGTGTGTGTGATGTAGTAATCGTTGTGTAGTGTAGTGTAGTGTAGTGTAGTGTAGTGTAGTGTGTGTGTGTAGTGTAGTGTGTGTGTGTAATATCTTCCCTCTGGCACGTATAGCATCTATTGCTTCTGCGAAGAAGTCAGAATCACTCTCGCCACAGACACATAAATATCTCCTATCACTCTCTGTCTGTCAGTATGTCTGTTTCTCTCTGTCTTTGTCGGTCTCTGTCTGTCTCTGTCTGTCTACTTTTCTCTCCCTCCTTCTCTCCCCCCTTCTCTCTCTCTCTCTCTCTCTCTCTCTCTCTCTCTCTCTCTCTCTCTCTCTCTCTCTCTCTCTCTCTCTCTCTCTCTCTCTCTCTCTCTCTCTCTCTCTCTTTTTCATCTACGAGCTTCTCTCTCACGCGTGTGTGAGTGTGTGCATGTGTGTGTGCTTGCGTGCGCACGCACATGCGTGTTTGTGTACGTGCTTGTGTGTATGTGTGTGTGTGTGCCCCCCCTCCCTGCCATATGCATACATGCATGTATGCATGCATGCATACATACATACACACATACATACATACATACATACATACATACATACATACATACATACATGCATGCATACATACATGTATACAAAAATATGTACATACATACATGTATACATACGTACATACATACATACATACAGACAGACAGACAGACAGACAGACAGACAGACAGACAGACAGACAGACAGACAGAAAAACACACGACACACAGACACACAGACATATGCCTTCTCAGCACATTTCTCACTCCAAAAGCTTTTTTCGCAAAGAGAGGAAAATATAGCCACAAGTTTGTCAAGACGAGAGACCGGGTTTACAGTCAGCTGCCATATAAAACAATCCAGCCACCACCAACACGACCCCCGCCCCTCTCCTTCAGAAAAAAACACACTTTCTTCCTTTGGGGGGGGGGGGGGGGGCTCACAGACATAAGCATAAGCCAAAAGATATTCTTGGATGCGGCGGGCATACATACATACATACATACATCTACCTGTATGCACCGATCAAGACAAGTCAGCCAGTACAGTTCAGTTCAGCCACAGTCTGCAAGGGTTATACAGTTGAAGGAACGAGAGAGCTTTGGAGCTTTGAACGCACTTTCCACTACAGCTAGTACGTCCAAACTACTGGGAGATGTGGGGGGGAGGGAGAGAGAGAGAGAGTGGGGGAGGGAGAGGAGGAGAAGGGGGAGGAAGGGAGGGAGAGAGAGGGGAGAGAGGGAGAGGAAAATGAGAGAGACAGAGAACGGGGAATTTGGGGGAGAGAGAGAGAGAATACGAATACGAATACGAAATGTTTATTCAGATTAGGCCATAGCCCCCAACTGAAGGGGTGATCATTTGCATACCAATGGAAGTCATTGCATTTTCAATCAGAAAAATATAACACCAAATCATATCATATCATGTAATACCTTACGACATAGCAGCATCCAGTCGTTTTAAGGCTTAATAAATGTACAATGCCAAGTTATTCAACACATTTTCATTTTTCGATGCCATAAGTACATTGAACCGGAAACGACACGGATCTTTATAATATTTAGGTTGGATAAGTTTGATCCTCAGGTCAGAAAGAGCAGGACAACACAACACAAAGTGTATTTCATTTTCTTCTGAGCTGTGGCATAGACGGCATGTTGTTTTATCCGTTAACCTGTTGTATCTAAACCGATGACTTGCAATAGCTGATACACCAAATCTGAATTTTGTCAAAGCACTTTTAACATATCTGTTCATTTCAATTTCGGTATATGGTTCAACACTATTTGTAACTTTAAACATACTATATTCCCTAAATCTACTACTGTTTTCGACATGGTCATGCCAGTCCTGCCACCTGCAGTCAATGATTCTTTGTTTGAAACATTTGATAAAGCTCCCAACATCCTCAACTCCCTGATTATCCCAAACATATGCAAATCCATAAGTATTTAGACACACCGCACATTTGTAGCCCAAGTCTTCTTTCCACTCATATCCAGATTATATAGCATCTTATAAGCCCTGGTTGGCAGTCTATGATTTTCCAGTCTTGTTATCCTAAGCCAGTAAGTAATGCACTTCACATAAGAATTAAGATATATTGGGTATCTTCCAACTTCTCCATGAATAAGATCATTAGGAGTTCGATTGTCAACATTCATAAAACGTTTCAAAGCAAACAAATGAAGCCTTTCAATCTGATTTCCGTTTTCAAAAGCCCATATTTCGGCACCATACTGTAAAATAGATTGAACCTGAGAATCAAACAATTTTACAAAAACTTTCAATGAACTACAATCAAGTCTATAAATAACTCTGAGAATAACAAGTACCGCTCTTTTTGGAGAGAGAGA
>CM060333.1:34181424-34183924 GCA_030674155.1 Stramonita haemastoma | reverse complement strand
TTTTTTTTTTACCACTTTATGTCACAGCAGATTTCTCTGCGTGAAATTCGGGCTGCTCTCCCCGGGAGAGCGCGTCGCCACAAGTGCAGCGCCTACCCATTTTTTTTTCCCCTCAGGGATGGTGTCTAAACACGACACCTGTGTGCATGCCGGTGTTTTTTTTTTTTTTATTATAATTTTGTCATCCGCTCCTACCGGCACACGATGGCCTGCTCTTCCGAAAGGCGGAACGGGGTTTTAAACGTGTGCGCAAGACGTTCTGCGTGCGCTCGCACACGGGGCCTCGGTTTATAGTCTCATCCGAATGACTTTGACATTCAGTTCGATTTTTTCGTCAAACTGGGAAGAAAGGGCGAGGCTGGGTACGAACCCAGAAACTCACGGTTTACATATTGGCAGGAGTTCTGGCATTCATTTTATATTAACCAAGTTTATCCGTTTTCTTTTGCTTGCTTTTTGTATTTGTATAATTCCACGAGTTTATGATGGTTAGATCAGTTTTTCCTTTTTGCCTCCAATCAACAGTCCAAACAAACACACTGACATTAATTTCTCATCTCTTCCCCCGACCCATTACCTGTCTAATATCACTTTCTAATGGATAGACGTTAAAAATGAACACACACACACACACACACACACACACACACACACACACACCACACACACAACACACACAACACACACATACACACACACCACATACACACACATATATATATAAAACACATACACACACACATATATATATACACACACGCGCGCGTGCATTTGCAAGCCTAAAAGAGGTTGAGTAGACAAGGAATACTCGACTTTAGGAGCCACTGTTCTGATGACTGTGTCGTTGAAGAGAGCTCGTGGTTTGGAAACCGACCTTCCAACAGAGGGTATATACTCATTATTTTGTTACTCCCTTCGTTATCTTCATCTTCCCCTTCTTCACCAAAACCATCCCTTAGCCCCATGGACCGGGGGTGCAGCAAGGAAGATTTTGCAACCACCCTTTCTCACTCCCCGTGGTCGTCCTCTGCTTTCCTGAATGACCAAAACGTTCCACTCCAGGCCTGTCCACTGTCTGATGCTCTCTTCCCATCGATTTCACGATGGTTTGGGGACGGGATAGCATAATGGTCAGAACATTGCGCTCGCTATTTAGTTAAGACTCCCGTAGGAGGGGATTTTTCCCCTAGAGTTAACATCTGTGCTGACTCCACTCTCCCCAAAAGTCTTTTGGATGAGACTGTAAACCGAGGAGGCCCCGTGTGTGCGAACGCACGCAGAACATCTTGCGCACACGTTAAATCCTGTTTCGCTTTTCGTAAGAGTAGGCTATTGTGTGCTGGTGGGAACAGATGACAATATTTACAAAACTGCATACACACAGGCACTGGATATAAAAAAAAAGCATATGAGTGCTTATTCTATTATCCTCGATGTAAAAGAATAAATAAATAAATTCACTGTCTCCCTCATGCTATCTACAACAACACCCCCCCAACAACTTGGGCCAGCCTTGTAGGTATAAACAGAGCCGGTAAGAATGCTGTGTAGGTCACTGACGTGTTGGAATGTTCTCAAGTTTTGTTCTTCTTTTTTTCTTTCTTTCTTTCTTTTTCTTTCTTTCTTCTTTCTTTTCTTTCTTTCTTTCTTTCTTTCTTTCTTATTATTTTTTTTTTTTGCACGGTAGTACACCACGTAAAGGTGTATGACCTTGAGGAGGATAAAAGAGAAGAAGAAGACAAGGAAAAAGAAAAAGAAAAAGGAGAAAGAAAGACACCCCTCCCCCCCCCAAAAAAAAAAAAAAAAAAAAAAAAAAAAAAACTTGGCGTGGGCTACAATCGGAAGTTAAGCTAAGGGAGGTTCTGCCTCGTTGAGCTTCCTCATCAGCTGTGCGTTTGGTGTGGTAAATGAGTTGAGCATGTGGGGTGTTGGGGCTTCTTTTGTTCTTTCGCCTGTGCTCACCTTGTACTGGCACTACTACTTTCTTTCTTTCTTTCTTTCTGTCTTCTTTTTCTTTTCTCTTTCTTTCTTTCATGTGTGTTCGTTCTTTCGTGTGTTTTTTGTTTTTGTTTCTTTTCTTTTTCTTTATCTTTTTCTTTTCTTTCTTTGTTCTTTCTTTCTTTCTTTCTTTCTTTCTTTCTTTTCTTCTTTCTTTCTCTCTCTCTTCTCTCTCTCTCTCTCTCTCTCTCTCTCTCTCTCTCTCTCTCTCCTGTCTCTCTCTCTCTCTCTCTCTCTCTCTCTCTTCTCTCTCTCTCTCTCTCTCTCTCTCTCTCTCTTCTTCTCTCTCTCTCTCTCTCTCTCTCTCTCTCTCTCTCTCTCTCTCTCTCTCTCTCTCTCCTCTCTGACAGATGAGCTGTGAAGAACTAAAAGGAAAGACCAGGGACATGAAAGAGGATGTAGCAACACACTGCTTCCTACTCCTTAGAGCATTTATGACTTCACTGGAAGAAAACAACAACTGTTATACATTACTGAACATTGTAACATTTATTGCGAACAT
>CM060333.1:34166424-34173924 GCA_030674155.1 Stramonita haemastoma | reverse complement strand
ACCTACATTGTTTTGTCTCCTACCCCCCCCCCACCCCCCCACCCCCGCCATTCTTTGCCTCATCCTCCCTCCCACCACCTTCCACCCCCACCCCCACCCCCACCCCACCCCCACCACCAATAACCACTGGCTGCATGGAGGAAGGCAGGGGGGTGAGGATGGGGGTGGTAAAAGGGGAAGGAGGTGGAGGGCATGTCCGCAGATGTCATGTGTGACAGTCGTGGCAGACTGGCTTGGAAACCAAGAACATTGTCTCCTCAGCTGCATTTTCTGCATGCCGAGAGCAGACAGGACTTTTGTTTGTTTCATTGTCGTTGTTGTGATGTTTTTTTGTTTGGTTTGTTGGGGTTTTTTTCTTTTTAAATTGCATTCCCACAATCTCACCATCGGTAAGCCTCAGAGCTCTAGCCGATAAGAGATCAAAGATATATTGTGTGTGTGGAGGGGGGTGGGGGGGTTTGCGGCTGATTTTTTTTTTAATCAGTGTCATTGAAGGCTGGAGTGTGTTTAATGTTTGTAGAGGGTACGAGGTAGCTCATCAGAGAACTCCCTTTCCCCATGCTAAGGTAAATTAAAGCAGCATTGAGTGTGGTTACCAAGTGGAGGGGTGACTGTTTGTTTGCGCGCCTCGGCTTTAGTATAGTCCCCCCCCCAGTTCATCCAGCTGTGAATGGGTACCTGCCCTCTATAGGCTCAGGGTAGGTAAAGCACTCAGGGAGAGGAGATGGTGCCACCCTGAATGTGCTGTCCCTTGGAGAAGCTAAGATCTCTGACATCCTGTTCCCTAATGACCGCATAGGTTATGGAAACACCTTTGCTTTTTTTTCACCACCTACATTTGCAGGGTCTATAATCATAGAAACGTTTAAAAAAAAGAAAAAGACAAAAGTGTTCCCAAAACCTATGCAGTCGTTGGGGAGCGAGGTGTCAGGGACCTCAGCTTCTCTAGGGACCAGCCTTTTTAGGGCGGCGCCCATCTCCTCTCCCTCGCTGCTTTACCTTCCATGACCCTAAATAGGGCAGGTACCCATTTACAGCTGGGTGAACTGGGGGAACTGTACCAAAGCCAAGGCGCGCAAACGGTCACCCATCCACTGGGTAACCACGTTCAATACTTCTCAACCTGAGCTTGGGGAAAGCGAGTGCTCTGACCACTGAGCGACCCTGTCCCCAGAGACACAGAAACAGGGTGTTAAAATGTAAGTCGCAGTGTAACCAGAAGCAGGTGTCCTTTCACAAAAGCATTCCACGGACTGAAAGATGAGCTCTAAACTTTTTTGTTTGTTTGTTTGTTTTGCCTTATATTAACTCTCCCTCCTCCCTATCCTTGTTCTCTATCCCTGTTCAAATTGTGAAATACTGTCTTTTGTTCTCTGTCTGTCTGTCTGTCTGTCTGTCTGTCTGTCTGTCTGTCTGTCTGTTCTGTCTGTCTGTCTGTCTGTCTCTCTCTCTCTCTCTCTCTCTCTCTCTCTCTCTCTCTCTCTCTCTCTCTCTCTCTCTCTCTCTCTCTCAAAACCAAAACGTTTGATAATTATGTTTGTTTATTTTGTTTTTTGCACTGTACCCATGTGAATGGGCTTACAAGAGCCTACCTTATAAAACATTTCCTAGTCATATCCCTTCGTAGCCATGCCCCCCCCCCCCCCCCCCCCCCCCCCCCTCTCTCTCTCTCTCTCTCTCTCTCTCTCTCTCTCCTCTCTCTCTCTCTCTCAAATTGATTATACATATACACACATACACACACACACACTCTTTTGCATCACGACGTAGTAATAATAGTCACAACTATCCAACCCTGGCCGCTTGTATATAACTATGGTTTCACTAAAATCTCACCACCACCCCACCCCCACCCCCACCCCCAACCACCACCACCAAAACCACTGCTAGACTCCACCCAGTCACGTCTCCTCTATGAAGAACGTTTAGAAAATGTCACGTGCAGCTCTGGCGATGCCAGACATGCCAGTGGTCACGTTCCTACCTCGATCCACAGAACCTGATCTGATCCCCCTACATTCCCACGTCTGCCATCAGGAAATAGCTAGGTCCTCGGCACAGGCAGTCTTGGCTCTGACTGCTTCCGTCTTTTGCATTGCCTGAGCGTGATGTGTAGAATTCGGGGTTGTGGGGGGTATTTTTTGTTTTTTTGTTTGTTTGGTGTTTGTTGTTGGGTTTTTTTGGGGGGTTGGTGGTGGTGGAGGGGGGGGTGTGTGTGCTTTAGTTTTCTTGTGTTTTGTGTCTTGTGAGAGTTTAGTTTGTAGGGTTGTTTTTTTTTAAGGCAGTTTTGCTCTCTGTCACTTTGTCTGTGTGTGTGTGTGTCTTGTCTTTTCTTGTCTGTCTGTCTATCTGTCTGTCTGTCTGTCTGTCTCTCTCTCTCTCTCTCTCTCTCTCTCTCTCTCTCTCTCTCTCTCTCTCTCTCTCTCTCTCTCTCTCTCTCTCTCTCTCTCTCTCTCTCTCTCTCTCTCTCTCTCTCTCTGTGTTGGAAGCTGATTACCGAAATATGCCAAGAATTCCAAGCATCTGTCGTAATCCATTTCTTAGAGTTTACAGAGTTACATGAACAGCTTGTAATGGCCGTGAATGTAGACTACCTTTTAGTTGTACAGCATAGAACAGCTAAAAAGGTCAAAGTAAAGGTGTCCTATATCCTATGTGGTCGTAGGGGACTGAGGCGTCAGTGACCTCAGTTTCTCCAGGGACCAGCATATTGTGGGCGGCACCAATCCCCTCTCCCTCACTGCGTTACCTTCCCTGACCCTAAAAAGGGCAGGTACTCATTTACGGCTGGGTGAAGTGAGGGACTGTACTGAAGCCAAGGTGCGCGAACGGTCACCCATCCACTTGGTAACCACTCTTAATTCACTGGGTAGGGGAAGGGGGGTGCTATGACCAGTGAGCTATCCCGTCCCCATAGGACCTTTATTAACAGGTATGTTTAGGAATCGGTAAACCCAGATATGTTGTGTCCGTATTTCTGTACGCATGTGAAACGTGGACAATCACTGCAGACATTGGAAGAAGGATACAGGCACTGGAGATGAGATGCTTTCGCCGACTTCTTGGTATCTCACTCAAAGACCACATCATTAATAAAGAAGTGAAAAACCAGATTTGAAAATGCCATAGAAACATCCGAAGAACTCCTGTCTTCAGTGAAAAAAAAAGCAAACTCTAGCGGTGTGGGCACGTCACACGAACATCTGGATTGGCCAAGTCTGTGCTACAGGGAACAGTAAGAGGAGGGAGACGAAGAGGCAGAGAAAACGATAGGAAGACAACATCAGAGAGTGGACTTGGTTTGAGTGAAACGACTTAACTGAAAACTGCTGGGAGTGGAGGAAGCTGGTTGCAAAATCTTCAGTGGTGCCCCAACAGTCTACTAGACTACAGGCTAGGTGAAGATGAAGGTGTATTAAGAAAATGGTCTCACAGTTGGGGGCCATATGAGCTAAATGAAAGCCCTCACATGTTGACTTTGCTTTTCACATATTATTAAGAGAAATGGTAACTCTGTAAAAATCAAACAAATAAAGTGAATTAGATCAATTTAAAACGCGAAGACGAAACCACGCAAATAGTAAGTTGATTTTAACCCCAAGACTGAAATCAATTAAATGAGTATTTCTCTCATGTCACTGATTGTTATTTGATAATGATAATAAAAAAAAAAAAAGAGATGAAGAGTTTAGCTTTATGCAGTGTGAAAGCTGGTGACTACAGATTCTGGGGTAGAGAGAGCGTCATGATCACAGACATTAGAATTGTGTCCATCAGTAACATGGTTTCACAATTGCAGACTGCTGTCAGAGGTAGCACTTCATTCACTTTGGCAATTCTAACAGAAGTTGTACATAGTTCATATTAATATTTATTTCTACAATTCTGACACAAGTTGTACATGGTTCATATCAATATTTATTTCTACAATTCTGACGCAAGTTGTATATAGTTCACATTAAATATTTATTTCGACAATTCTTACACAAGTTATACATAGTTCACAACAATTTTCATTTCGACAATTCTTACACAAGTTGTATATATTTCACATTAATATTCATTTCGACATTTCTAACACAAATTGTATATATTTCACATAAATATTCATTTCAACAATTCTAACACAAGTTGTACATAGTTCATATTAATATTTATTTCTACAATTCTGACGCAAGTTGTACATTGTCCACAATGTTTATTTCAATAATTCTTACACAGGTTGTATACAGTTCACATTAAATATTCATTTCGACAATTCTGACACAAGTTGTATATAGTTCACATTAAATATTCATTTCGACAATTCTGACACAAGTTGTATATAGTTCACATTAAGTATCTATTTCGACAATTCTTACACAAATTATACATAGTGTACATTACTATTTATCTCGACAATGCTTACACAAGTTATACATAGTTCACAACAATATTAATTTCGACAACACAAGTTATACATAGTTCACATTAATATTCATTTCGACAATTCTTACAGAAGTTGTACATAGATCACATTAATCACTTTTTTGTTGTTGTTACTCAAGTTCGGTGGCTTTTTTTTTTTTTTTTTTTTTTCCAATTTTGCAGTATTTAAAAGGCGATTACCTTAGCTTTCCAGTACTTGGAAAATGATTACGTTAGTTTTCCACGGCCATTAGATTTGTTTTTTCAGTGTTTAAATGGTGATTATGTTAGTTTTCCAGTGGGTAGTTTTTCAGTACTTCAAAGAAATTACATTAGTTTTCCAGGACTTGAAAGCGACGACGTTAGTTTTCCAGTACTCGAAAGCGACGACGTTAGTTTTCCAGTACTGAAAGCGACGACGTTAGTTTTCCAGGACTTGAAAGCGATGACGTTAGTTTTCCAGTACTCGAAAGCGACGACGTTAGTTTTCCAGTACTTGAAAGCGATGACGTTAGTTTTCCATACTCGAAAGCGACGACGTTAGTTTCCAGTACTCGAAAGCGACGACGTTAGTTTTCCGTACTTGAAAGCGATGACGTTAGTTTTCCAGTACTCGAAAACGACGTTAGTTTTCCAGGACTTGAAAGCGATGGCGTTAGTTTTCCAGGACTGATGACGCTAGTTTTCCAGGACTTGAAAGCGATGACGCTAGTTTTCCAGGACTTGAAAGCGATGACGTTAGTTTTCCAGGACTTGAGAGCGATGACGTGATTTTGTACAGTACAAGAAGCCATTACATGGCCCAGTGCTCCCCAACCGGCCACTTCAAAGCTACAGAGTGTGTGGTATATCCTTTACTGGGGGGGAAGGGGGTGTATAATTAACTGTAGCCTTGAACTTTTCTTTTAGCTCTCTTAGTGTGTGTGTGTGTGTGTGTGTGTGTGTGTGTGTGTGTGTGTGTGTGTGTGTGTGTGTGTGTGTGTGTGTGTGTGTGTGTGTGTGTGTGTGTGTGTGTGTTGTGTGTGTGTGTGTGTGTGTCTGTGTCTGTGTGCGTGCGTGCGTATGTGTGTATGTGTGAGAGAGAGAAACGGAGGAAAAGAATCAAAACAAGATTCGTGAAGACCTATCCAGGCATTATTTCAAGGTTAATGACCACACGAATGTGTGTGTGTTGTTGTATGTATTTGTATATATATATATATATATATATATATATATATATAAGTGTGCGTGCGTGCGTGCGCGCGCACGCGCGTGTGTGTGTGCGCGCGCGCGCGCTTGCTTTGTGTGTGTGTGTGTTGGTGTGTTTATTTGCGTCTCAAACCCCCTATGAACCCTTGTCCTTGTTTATTCACGACCAAGAGTACATAGGTGAACGACTTTCCTGATGGTGCCCGGGTCCAAAAATAGGAGAAATACTCTATAAAGTGCCAAAGCTGTTCGGCCATCTCTCACCCTGTTCTCCAGTGAGCTGTCCATTCAGTTGTTGTCATCAAAGTGTGGTTGTGTGATTTATGTTGCTGTTTTTCTTCGGTTGTTCTCTTTAATTAAGAGACAGATCTATATCGAACGTCTTCTCCAAAACCACAAGTCAACAGTTGAAGGTTTCCTCTACACCGAAGCAAAAAAGAAAAAAAATTGGATAACCTTTCCAGATTTTTGAAGTAAGTATGTTCCCAACTGATTTCGTCGTGGGTTTTGTTGTGGTTTTGTTGTGGGTTTTGTTGTGGTTTTATTTGTTGTTGTTGTTGTTGTTGAAACTAAAACAAAGGCAAAAATTAATAATAATAATAATAATCATCATAATAATCATAATAATAATAATAATAATAATAATAATAATAATAATAATGATGATGATGATGATGATGATACTAACTACTACTACTACTACTACTACTACTACTACTACTACTACTACTACTACTACTACTACTACTAATAATAATAAAGGATGGATGTATCCTACTTAAAACCGAGTATTGGTCTTGGGTTTGTTTTGGGGGGGGGTTGTTGTCGGGTTTTTGTGGGGGATGGGTTTGTTGTTGTTTTTTTACATTTGCGATATTCCAAGTGATTGATTAAATAACAATATTCTTTTTCGTTCCTCGGCTAGAAATCTGGTTTCAACCACCAATGGTGAGATGTGTGTGTTGTGTGTGTGTGTGTGTGTGTGTGTGTGTGGTGTGTGTGGGTGTGTGTGTGTGGTGTGTGGTGTGTGTGCGCGCGCGCGCGCGCGCGACTAGATTTTGCCACCACTAAAGAAGCCGCATTCGACTTCGGGATGATGTAATCTTGATACAGTGTGATGCGTGTATTAATATATATGTATGTATATATATAGATGTTATATATAATTATATATGTGTGTGTGTGTGGTGTGTGTGTTGTTGTGTTGTGGTGTGTGTGTGTGTGTGTGGTGAAAGCTTCAAAGACAGGTAGGCATCCGTCAATCTCGGAAGATTATAGAATTGCGCTCCAGGTTCTAGAACGCAGAGCCTGGGTAAGTAAGTATGGAGGGCAAACTGTTACCCATGCAGCAGATCCCCCCTCTCCACGCCACTGGAATGGTCCATTGGAAAGGCAATCGCCGATACGAATGGTTCCAGTGCTGTCGCAGGAGCCACCAGAACGTTGCCATATACAGCCCCGAACCGCCCTGGGGACTCCAACTCCCCGGTTTTTCCACAGGGATGGTGTTTAAACACGACACCTGTGTGCATGCTGGTTTTTCATTTTGTTATCATCCGCTCATATCGGCAAACAATGGCCTGCTCTTTCGAAAGGTGGAACGGGTTTTTAAGGTGTGCGCAAGGTGTTCTGTGTGCGTTCGCACACGGGGCCTCGGTTTATGTTCTCATCCGAATGACTCATTCAAAGACAGTGAGCTTGCTTTTTTACAATCGAAAATGTATATAAAAAAAACACAGGAGTGCTTATTCCATTATCCTCGAAATAAAACAAACAAACAAATAAATCAATAAATAAATCATCTCCCAGAATGGTGGGTGGGCCTACACTTTACACAAAATGCCCATGATATTATCATAATGATATGAGTATACAACATATATATATATATGTGTATATAAG
>CM060333.1:34143924-34161424 GCA_030674155.1 Stramonita haemastoma | reverse complement strand
GCCCGCTCTAGAACGTCATGAAATAGAATCTATCTGGATCGAAGTTTCCATGAAAGGTACACGGCCTGTTATGTTGGGGTTCTGTTACAGGAATCCAAGTGAAAGAATAAATTGGATAGACAAATTTGACTCCATGATAAACGAAGTCCTACTTGAATCTCGGGAAATAATCTTACTGGGCGATTTTAATATAGACCTAACAAAAGTACATAATCAATGGACCCAAGTTATGAATTCACTCAATCTTCACCAATTAGTTAAATCTCCCACAAGAGTCACATCAAATTCAAACACATTAATTGACCACATCTATGTATCAAACCCAGAAAACATCATAGAAACTTGTGTCCCTGTCTACAACTGCAGCGATCACTACCCAGTCTGTGCCACATGGTCAAAAAAAGGAACTAAAATTCCCAAACCTGGCCATAAAACTATAACCTATCGTTCCTTTGCAAAGTTTAATGAACAGCTTTTTCTCATAGACTTATGCAACTCCACACTCTCAGAAACCTTCAATATTACTGATCCAGACTTAGCCATTGAGTTTTGGATAAAAACGTTCACTGAAATCTATTACAAACATTCTCCATTTAAAACCATTAGGATCAAACACAACCCCAAACCGCCTTGGCTCACAAAGGAACTAGAGGAAGCATGTTATCTTAGAGACCTTCTAAAAGAACACAAATATTATGATGAGTCAAAAAAATTAAGAAACGCCATAATCTCACAAAAACGGCGTGAAAAAAAGAAATATTTTCAAGACCTACTATCTTCCAAACAAAATTCAAAGACTGTATGGCGAGCAATAAATCAAATAACAAACAATCAATCAACTCCTAAATCAAATGTAATCAAAGACATCTCCGCTGAAAAGCTTAACAACCACTTCATCAATGTTTCTCCCAACCTAATTAACAATGATAACTCAGAGTCCAATGATCTTAATGAATTAAAACAATACTGCCAAGAAAAGCATATTCCTTCAAAACTTCACATACCTTTCATGTCTGTCTCAGAGGTCTACAACTATCTGACTCACCTCAAACAATCAAGAACGCGTGGTCTAGATGGAATAGACAGCAGTATACTAAAATTATCAGCTCCAGTTATCACAGACACCCTAACATATATATATAACCTCTGCCTTGATAAGAACTATTTCCCCAATGCCTTCAAATGTTCTAAAGTAATCCCCATCTACAAGTCTGGCGATACTTCTGATCCTTCAAACTATAGGCCCATCTCCATTATACCGATCCTTTCAAAACCACTGGAAAAACATATGAATAAACACTTAGTCCATCATGCAGAAATCAACAACTTACTTCATCCTAATCAGTCTGGATTTAGAATAAAGCACTCGTGTCATACAGCACTAACCAGTCTTGTAGATAATTGGCTATCAAACATCAATGACAATAAATTTTGTGGAGTATTATTTGTTGATTTCAAAAAAGCATTTGATACAATTGACCACAAACTTCTCCTTAAAAAGCTAAACCTGTATAACATTTCTACAAAAACCCTAGGACTACTCGATTCATATCTTACAAATAGGCACCAGTGTGTCTCAATAGCTACATCAACATCCAAACTAAAGCCCATTCATTATGGAGTACCACAGGGATCCATATTGGGCCCTATTCTCTTTTCATTATACATAAATGACCTTCCTCTACATATCAATTCCAAATGTGAACTATTTGCAGATGACACAACCATACATACGAGCCATAATGACATTGACTATCTCACAACTTTATTACAAAAAAGCACTGACGACCTTGTCAAATGGACTGAACTGAACCACATGACTATCCATCCCCAAAAAACAAAATGCATGCTTATCACTACCAGACAAAAGCGACAAAATTTACCACATAAACTATTTCCAATTCACATAAAAAAGGAAGCAATCGAACAGACCTCTCACCACAAAGTTCTAGGAGTGACAATTGATGAAAATCTCAGCTGGTTCTACCACATATCTCACCTATGCAAATACTTGTCCAAAAAAGTCTACCAGTTGATTAAAATAAAACACTTTCTCGATTTTCATTCAAGGAAACTGTTTTTTCAAGCTTATATACAATCCTCAATAGACTATGCTGCAACCCTGTGGGACTCTGCCAGTGCAAATACCATGAAACCATTACTAAGTCTGTATAAACGTGGTCTCAAACTGGTCCTTCTGAAGAAAACAACCTTGCTAGAAGGGGATTATACACAGTTAAATATCCTTCCCCTACACCAAAGACTAAAATATAACAAAGGCATCATGATGTTTAAGATACTGACAGGAAATGTCCCCACATCCTTAAAAGACAAATTCCCAATGAATCATTCCAGAAATACGGTAAAGCCAAGTGTTCCAATCCCAAGAATAGACTTGTTCAAAACTAGCTTACTATACTCAGGCCCTACGCTATGGAACTCCCTCCCTGACTCAATTAAACAGCATCAATCATTAACAACCTTCAAAACTCACCTTCTAATCTACTTGATGAATCAAAAATAACAAACCACACTTCTCCCCTCTCGAACTATCTGCCCTCTCCCTCCTCACTTCTCTCAGATTATGATGATCTTATGACTATAATCATAAGACTAAGTGAGGTGTGTGTGTGTGTGTGTGTGTGTGTGTGTGTGTGTGTGTGTGTGTGTGTATGTGTATGTATGTGTATGTGTGTGTGTGTGTATGTGTGTATGTGTGTATGTGTGTGTGTGTGAGTGTGTGAGTTAGGGGTTTTTTTGTTAAAAAAACTGTGCTTTATGGGACTTATTTTGATAATAGATGGCGGGATTGATGTTTTCAGTCATTTAACCTCATCATATTCTCATGCTTGCTCTTTAATTATTATCATTATTATTTTTTTTTTTTTGCTTTGATTGGTTTTTGTTTGTTTTTTTGTACTCAAATCAAATTCTTCATTGATTCTTACTTCATATTTTCGTTTCTGAATGAGTGCCTTTTTATAACATTACCTTAATATTGTATCTCTGTCTTATTTCTTACCTGTTGTTGTTGCTCTTTCTCACCCTTTATCAAAATCTTATGTTTTATGGGACATATTTTGATGATAGATGGTGGTGGATTGATGTTTTCAGTCATCTAACTTCATCATATTCTCATGTTTGATCTATAATCATTGCACCTTTTTTTTGTTTTTTTGTTTTTTGTTTGTTTGTTTTTGTTTTGTGTTGTTTTGTTGTTGTTGTTTTTTGTTTGTTTGCTTTTTGTTGTTGTTGTTGTTTTTTTGTTTCTTTGTTTGTTCGTTTGCTTGTTTATTACTCAAATCAAAATCATCATTGATTCTTACTTCTTATTTTCGTTTCTGAATGAGTGCCTTTTTTATAACATTACCTTAATATTGTATCTCTGTCTTATTTCTTACCTGTTGTTTGATAATTGGTGTGGTTTGCTCTTGGTAATTGGATCATTATAATTGTTCTTGTTTTAGTTGAGGCTGTCTTTTTATCTTGATGTTATCCCTGAAAGGGGCGGGGACTGGATGTAAAAAAGCACATGAGTGCTTATCTATTATCCTCGAATAAAAGAATTTTGCCTTGCCTTGCCTTGCCTTGTCTCTCTCTCTCTCTCTCTCTCTCTCTCTCTCTCTCTCTCTCTCTCTCTCTCTCTCTCTCTCTCTCTCTCTCTCTCTCTCTCGAAGATCGCAATGATTTTTAAGCCATGGAAAAAGAGAACCCAAAAAAAATTAACCTACCAACCAAACAACCAACCAACTAAACAAACAAACAACCAAACAACAAAAAAGCTCTGTAATCAGCCTGACGTGAACAACAATGAGTTGATTAACTCCAATAGAAAGACAAAGCAGCACCCGGTGTCACATGATCGAACTTCAAAGTCAAGGTCGCTGGGTTGAAAAAGGGGAGTTTACTCTCGATGCGAGCCAGCGTAATTGCCTGGAGTAGTGGCCCATACAACAACAACAACAACAACAAAAAAAAGGAAAAAAAGAAAAGTGTACCAGTTGGCGTCATTGAAACAATGAATTCACACATAAACACGCACACGTACACATACGCACGCATACACACACACACACACATGCGCGCTCGCAAGCACGCATGTACGCACGCGTGCACGCACACGCACACACACACACACACACACACCACGCACGCACGCACGCACCACACACACACACACACACACACACACACACACACACACAGGAAGAACGGGTTTGCATCCTTGTGGTGTTTCTATAGTAACGGCAATCCAAAACACACACACACAACAACAACAACAACAACAAAAGCACATGTACTGGACGGTGCTAGAATTCATTACAGACAGACCTCACAATCACAAACTAACGAATCCTTTAAAACAGAACACAATTGCATGCCCATTATCATTGTTATTATTATTATTATTATAGTAGTGTGGTTTCCTTCAGCTTTCGTGCAGCAGTAATAATGGTCACGTCTATCGAACACCTCGCAGAGAGAAAAAAAAACAGCAGTAAAACGAGAAGAAGAAGAAGAAGGAAGAGTACTAAAGACTGCGGCCAGCATAAGCTACTAGCACAGAGATAACCCACTTAGACAGGAGAGGAGAGTTTAGGAGGAAAGCTGCGAAATGGCCAGTTTTGGGGGGTGATTTTTTTGGTGTTTTTTTTAATAAGGCAGCAGACATAGAAGTAAGATCACATCATGGGCAAGACTTAACTTTAACAACATCAACAACAGTAGCTGCAATGGTTAGAACTGTCTTCCTTTTCTTTCTTTATTCTTTTATTCGAGGATAATGGAATAAAACACTCATGTGATTTTTTTTTTACATCCAGTACCCGTGTGCATGCAGTTTTGTAAATATTGTCGTCTGTTCCCCACCGGCACACAATAGCCTATTCTTACGAAAAGCGGAACAGGATTTAACGTGTGCGCAAGATGTTCTGCGTGCGTTCGCACACGGAGACTCGGTTTATAGTGCCATCCTAAAGACTGTGAACTGTGACATGCAGGGGTTTAATACTCAAGCATGGGTTTGGGTGTGTGTGTGTGTGTGTGTGTGTGTGTGTGTGTGTGTGTGTGTGTGTGTGTGTGTGTGTGTGTGTGTAGTTGTTGTTGTTGTTGTTGTTGTTGTTTTTAAATCTTTGGGGAGATTGTTCAGGTTGTAGATAAATTTTGGGGGGTGAGCGGTGAGGAAAGCGGGTGGTGGCAGGGGAGGGAACTCTTGAGAATGACATTCTGTCTTTTTTTTTTTTCGTGTACTGATTTGTCATTTTGCCCAGTAGATGCGTTATTTGTGTTGTGTCATCTCTGTGTGTATTGTGTGTCATCTGTGTCGGATTTCAGGTAATAAAGATAATAAAAACAAATGATATAAATAATATATGGAATTTTTATAGCGCTTAATCCTGTTCAGGAAACAAATCAAAGCGCTTGCTTGCTCTGGTGTTTCTGAAGTTCCTCTTGACTTGACTTGATTTGATTTCCCCTGTGGGGACGCCAGAGGCCTGTCAATATAAATAGCTAGGAATTCCCCTTTTCGATCCCTCTCTTTATTTCTGCCTTGTAGCTTTTCTTCCTGTCACCTTTTTTTTAAAAATTATTTTCTTTTTATTAGTTACTTTTTTTTTGGCTGCAAACTCCCCACAGGCAAAGAAGTGTATTGGGAATCTTTATTGTACACTTATTGCATGATGATCATTGACATTGAGGATGATGCAGTGATGCTGCTATGGAAGTGCATCTACTTTGATACTACTTGACAGGGTTGTACTCTGCGCTTACTATCATGATATAATTATCCCAGCGTCAACCGGTCCCGAGACATACAGACACCTGCAGTGTTGATCAGGTAATTAGAGCAACACTCTCAAACTCACATCCGTAAAGTGGATGAAGCTCGACTGTGTGGTCCCAGTCTTCCCACTAAGCCCACAGCACACTCACTCTGGGTAGGAGCCGGCCGGAGTCCGAAAAATCCCTAAGAATCTTACGGGATTTGAACCCGCGACCTTCCAGTCCGAGATCAAAGGCGCTAACCACTACGCTACGGGCGGCTGTTTCTTGTTTATTTTCCGCCTTCTTGGTCTATTCTGCTGCATTTTTTCCCCTGAAAGACTAAATACAACATTAACTTCTCTCCTTTGCCGAAGTCGGATGCGCTGGGCCCGATTTGTCAGGCTTGCAACGGCAGCGCGAGGCGTGTTCGCTCATCTGAGAGACAACAAGGAGTTGCTGTATAAGCGTTCGATGAAGAAGAAGAAGACTTGACTTGACTTGCTTGTATCCTTCCTCTGCAGGAAGTTTTTCGTTCTCGCCACTTGTAATCCAGCAGCATCGAGCGTGGTTACCCATTGGATATGTGACCATTTGCGCGCCTTGGCTTCAGTACAGTTCCCCCAGTTCACCCAGCTGTTAATGGGTACCTGCCCTCTTTAGGGTCAGGGAAGGTAAAACATCGAGGGAGACGAGATGGGCGCCGCCCTTAACATGCTGGCCCCTAGAGAAGCGGAGGTCTCTGGTGCTTTGCCCCCTACGATCACATAGGTTATGGGACACCTTTACTTTTCATCTTTTTTTCCTGTAATCATTGGATTGACTTGGTTGGAGAAAGAAAATTACCTCTCTTCTAATCAGAGTTTAGATATTTATCTTAAGAAGCATTTTGCAATGATGCAGTTGTAATGGTTACCTGCACTTGTTTTCCTTCACCACACTGTATCGTAAATAATTTTATTATTGGTCAGAGGTGAGGGAATTGTATCTCTCTAGATCAAAGTGTAAGCATTTTTTTTATCTCCTTTTACCTGTCGGGTCTACATGATCTGACAATGTTTGAGTAACCCACGTCTGAGCTTACCTCTCAAGCTATTAAAAATGACATTCTGCATCCTTATAGATCCCCAAACATATAGGCAGAAAGATTCCATAGCATATAATTCCACTTTTTTGGCAACAATATTTTACAGTTTACTTTCTTTCTTCTCTTGATATAAGTTTTTGGTGGCTTGCGTTGGTAGGCTACAGGATTATCATATTATTCCTGTGAGAGCAAAAACACCTCTGTATTTAAACAAATTTTATGCATGAAAAGTGACACAAAAATGAAAGCATACCTTGACAGGTCAACAACTTATGATAGTCCTGTCATTTTTTTTTTTTTTTTTTTTGCAAACTGTGTAAAAGGTGTTTCCCCATAAGGTACCAGGCATGGTTAGGCAAAACCACTGCCGGGACCTCTGATAATGTCTCATCCAGGAGTCAAAACTTGAGTCGGGTCGGGCAAATCAAATGGTTCTTACTGCCAAAGAGCCTCCAATGCTGTGACCAAATTTTTACATCTAAAGCATTTTTTTTTTTTAATTTATTCATTTATTTTGATTCATATCTTTTGGAAGCGCTCTTGCAATGATGAAGGAGTTGTAATGGTTACCTGTACTTGTTTTCAAAACAACTCATATTTTATTATATATATAATATATATATATATATATATATATTATGTGTGTGTGTATATATATATATATATATATATATTATGTGTGTGTGTATATATATATGTATATATATGATATTATATTATATATATTATATATATATATATAAAAGAGAAGAGAGAGAAGAGAGAGAGAGAGAGAGAGAGAGAGAGAGAGAGAGAGGCCTCCTACACGTGTAGAAATTCAGTTCTGTGAAATGAATTCCTTCTTTATTTTTGCCTTGGTCCTTTTCTTCCGGTTACCTCCTTCTCGTTTTCTTTTCTGCCTTCTTGGTCCATTCTCCTGACTTTTTCCACAAATTTTATTTTAAAAAAAATAATAATAAAACTCTCTCCCATGCCGAAGTTGGATGACAGACAACAATAGTTGTTGTCTGAGCGTTAGAAGAAGAACAAGAAAAAGAAACCGAGGCATAAATGTTCTAAACGTGGGACGCAATGAGGTTATCGCCCAATCGATTGACATCAAAGATTAATTTTTAAATAAAAATAATTAATTAAAATTAAAAAAGACACACATATATATATGTGAATAAATAAATAAAATAATAATAATAATAATGATAAATAAATAAATAAAAATTTTAAAAAAGAAAGACAAAAATACAGATATGGTCACGTCACAAAATCCAAAGTCCTTGCACAAACGATTCTCTAGGACACTGTTCGGGAAGGGAGAAAGGGAGGGGAAGGTGGGGAGGGAGGAAGAGACGGAGGAAAACGGTGGAACCACAACACTACCGAGTGGGCAAGTCACCATCCTTAGTGCAGAGAGCATTGACTTTGACACACAATCCACTTAAACGGAGGAATTTGGCGAAAACCTCTTCAGTGCGGTGCCCCAGGCGGTTAATTAAGGGGAAAGGAGAAAATATGGAGGGGAGGGAATAAGTCTGTCGTCTCCCCTGCTGGGGAAATCTCATCAAGAATCAATCAGAGAATCAAATCAAGGAAAAGCGCGACAACTTCCCAACAGTCCCTTGTTTTAGGTGAACGAGCTGGGTCGACAACCTGTTTGACTGGATGGTTTATTATCGTCATTACTATTCTTTTTATGATAATTATTACTATTATGGTTAGTAGTAGTAGTAGTAGTAGTAGTAGTAGTAGTAGTAGTAGTAGTGTAGTAGTAGTGGTAATAGTAGTAGTAGTAGTAGTAGTAGTATGAGTAGTAGTAGTAGTAGTAGTAGTAGTAGTAGTAGTAGTATAGTAGTAGTAGTATATAGTAGTAGTAGTAGTATAGTAGTAGTAGTAGTAGTAGTAGTTGTAGTAGTAGTAGTAGTAGTAGTAGTAGTAGTAGTAGTAGTAGTAGTAGTAGTATACTATCATTATTATTAAAATTCTTATTATCATCATTATCATTATTGAAGGTGTTGCTATTATCATTACTTCTACTACTGCTACTGCTACTGCTATCTACTACTCACTACTACTACTACTATATCTATTCTTACTATATTTTTATTATCATTATATTTTCATCGTTTTCATCATCATCGTCTTCATTATTGTTGTTGTTATTATTATTATTATTATTATTATTATTATTATTATTATTATTACTATTATATTACTATTACTATTATCACGGTAGTTTTTGATATTATTATTGTTGTTGTTGCAATTTTGATTCTTACCCACAAGGTTTCAGACAGCCAAGGCTACGGACATCACAGTTTTAAGCACATGAAAATTGCACGTGCTATACGCTATTTGACACCCACAGAGAAAATTAAAAGCTAAAAGAAAAAAAAAAGAAAAAATAGCCTCTTCAGGAAGGGAAAAAACCTCTCCGGATTTGGCTTTTATGTAATTACTGTCGAAATGTGATGCAAAGAATAGCCATGATATTCTAACAGACGAAATTCTTGAAATGTCACTGTCGTGGTTTTGCTTTTGTTTGTTGTTTGTTTTGGTGTTTTTAATTTTTTTTAAAGATATGAACCGCAGATCAGTCAGAAGGATTCTGAAGTAACAAGGAGGAAGACAGACCGTGCAGAAAATATTCCAACACTCATGTTTTGGAAAACGAAAGAATGATGTCTTCAAAAGCCTAGCTTTTGAGGCGGGGGAGAGAAAATTGTTATCTAGCATTATCATAAATACCACGGTCTGTGAAATTCTGTCTCCTTGCGCCAAAAAAAAAACAACAACCAACCTATTCTTTTGAAATCCGCATAATTGTTGAAAATTGTCGTTAATTTTGTGTGATTAGGTGATTATATTGTGTCGGCAAATTTGCAAGAACATGTGTGGGAAATGATTTTTTTTGTTTTTGGGGGTCTTGCACAAAGACATGTATTATCAGCGATGGTGATCTGTAATTCCAGACATTTTTTCTTCTTCGTCGAACGCTTAGACAGCAACTATTGTTGTCATGTCATATGAGCGAACATTTGCCTTGCGCTGCCGTTAAGTGCCTGACAAAGTCAGGCCCAGCACATTCGACTTCGATATGGAAGAGAATTGTTACCTTTTAAGTCTGTCTAGGAGGGGGGCGGGGAAGGCAGGAGGAGAATGGACCAAGAAGGCAGAAACTACACAAGAAGGAGGTGACAGGAAGAAAAAGGAACAAGGCAGAAAGAAAGAGAGGGAAAGAAAAGAGGAAGTTTCAAGCACAGAATTTTCAGAAGGTGGGGATGGTATTTATACTGACAGGCCCCCGCCATCCCCACGAGGGAAGACATGTTTTTTTCATTTTTCAATTTATTCTTTATATCGAGGATAATGGAATAAGTACTCGTGTGCTTTTTTACATCCAGTCCCCGTGTGAATGCAGTTTTGTAAATGTCATCTGTTCCCACCGGCACACGATGGCCTACTCTACGAAAAGCGGAACAGGATTCAACGTGTGCGCAAGATGTTCTGCGTGCGTTCGCACACGGGCCTCGGTTTATAGTCTCATCCGAAGGACTTTTGGGGAGAGTGGAGTCAGCGCTGATGTTAACTCCAGAGAAAATTCCTCGACCGGACTCGAACCCGGGTCTTCTAATTTTTAGCCTGGGGTGTGTGTTGGAGGGGGGGTGGATAACTGAGAGCAGGAGTTCCAGACTCTGGTGTCTGTACAGGGGATTCACCCCACCCCACCCACCCCACCCACACTCCATCCTCCACCCCCTAAAGTTTACATGGGTAGGGATTCTTCACCCTGGAAACTCCTTCCAGGGAGACCCAAAAGCGGATGATGTCTTTGGGGAAAACGAAGCAGAACATCTTGCGCACACGTTAATTAAACCCTTATCCGCCTTTCTTTGTAAAGTAGGCTAGCCGTGTTTTTAATAGAATGGATTTTTGTTTGTTGTTTTTGTTGTTGTTTGTTGTTGTTGTTTTGTTGTTGTTGTTGTTGTTTTTTTGGGGGCGGTTGTCGCTTCTCTCCCAGAACTCCCGAGGTTCACCAATGATTTTTCTTTGAGTTTGCGACCGGGTTTTTTTCCCCCCCACCATTAAGGTATCCGCATTCCGACTTTGGAGATGATGTCGAAACACGTCACCGATGTGCATTCGTGTCTTCGTTTCTTTTCGTTTCGTATTTGTTTTTTGGTTTGCTTTTTTTTTTTTTTTTAATGTTGTCATCCGTTACAAACGGCACGTTACGATATCATACTCTTCGGAACGTGATGGAATGCGTGTGTTCGCACACAGGACCTCGGTTTAATTAATATGACATACAATCATAATCAATGATCGTCAATATGTTAGACCAGTCCATCAGTAGACAGTGAATGAAAGTCACAGAGAGAGAGGAGAGCATAGCATTGCAATTCCCTGCTGGCACTGTCCCCGCCCGCCCCCTACTCCTCCTCCTTCTCCTCGTCTACCCCCCATCCTGACAGTTTTTGGTCTTAGCTGTTTGTAGTCGAGGAATATCCACACACACACACACACACACACACACACACACACACACACACACACACACACACACACACACACACACACACACACACACACACACACACACACTACTTCCCATCCCACCATTTCGTGTAAACCCTTCACCACCTTCACCTATCCAGTAGTTTTGTAGACCGTTGGGGGGGGGGGGGGGAGGAGGCTTTGAAGATTTTTCAGCCAGCTTCCTCCACTCTTCACGTAAAACCCACTCTTCCTCAAATCCGGACTAGAAGCCCAGCTGTTAGTGATGTAATAGCTCAGCTGAGATCTTTCCAACCCTGCTCTCCCTACCTTTACTTCAGCTATCTAGTCCATCTTCTGTTCCTCTGGTGTGGTGTGGTGTGTGTGTGTGTGTTGTGTGTGTGTGTGTGTGTGTGTGTGGTGTTGTGTGTGTGTGTGTGTGTGTGTACGCGCGTGTGTGTGTAGCGTGTGTGTGTGTTCACTTTATGCGTGGGGTTTGGGCGTCGTGCGTGCGTGCGTGTGGTGTGTGTGTCCTTCTCGTATCTATGGTGCAGTGTAAACGACCAAAGTTGTACATTTTTCCACGGTTGGTAATCGTGATTATCTTGAAATCGCGGGGACTGGATTAAAACAAGAAGCACATGAGTGCTTTATTGCATTATCTTCGAAATTAAGATTACTGTAGAAACATAGATAAGTCAAGATAATGTGAAGGAAAGAGTGAAGGTGCAGAAAACTGGAAATATTGTCAAAAGTGTTATTTATTCCTTGACCACGGGGTGTGTGGCTTTAAAGCAACAAACAGTTCGAAGATGGGGGAGGTATTTTGTTCATCAGCAGTGCGAGAAAATCCCCCAACTGGGGGTCATCCAACATCTAAGGGGGGGGGGGGGGGGGGGTACAGCATGGTCAGATTTTAAGATCTACCTCAATTTATCAATATTTGGCTTGTCCACTGTGATTGTGGCGGGGTACGGTATAGCTCAGTGGTCAAGCACTCCTTTGCCCAAGCTAAGGTTAAGCAGCATAGAGTCGTGGATAGGTGACCTTTCCGGCGCCTTAGCTCAGTACAGTCCCCCAGTTCACCCAGCTGTAAATGGGTACCTGCCCTCTTTAGGGTCAGGAAAGGGTAAAGCAGCGAGGGAGAGGAGATGGGCGCCGCCCTCAACATGCTGGCCCCTAGAGAAGATGAGGTCTTTGTGTTCCCCTACCGGCCGCAAAGGGGATGGGACACCTTTACCGTCACCTTTTTACTGTGTATACCCTAGGGACTTTTGCCTTGCTGGGTTGTACAGGTCAAGCACACACTTTCTTAAAGTGCTTCATTTAGTACTGTGACACGCCCAGCTGGCTGAAACATGGCACCGGCGAACGCTATAGCCGAGTGGTTAAGACCTGTTCGACTTCAATCCTGTGGGTTCTGTGGAGTGCTGGTTCGAATCTTGTCGGTGTCTGGTGAATCTCCCAGGTCAGTTTTAAGTACAGACCTGCCAGTGCCGTCATTCCTTCGCGTATATACACATGCAGAACATCATACATGCATGTTAGAGATCCAGTAATTGTGTCAGGGTTCGGTGGGTATGGAAACACCAACATTCCCAGCATACATCCCAGAAATCGGAATGCGGCTACCTTCACGGTGGGCAGAAAACGGTTGCATACTTAAAATCTCACCATTGGTGAACTTCGGGGCTCTAGCCAAGGAACGAAAACAAAAAGCAAAAAAAAACAAAGACAGAAACCGTAAACCCAATATTACACCCATAAAGTAACAGACTGTGTACAGCATCAATGCAAACCTGATCAGAGTCATCAAAGAGCTGTACAGCAAGGCCACCAGTGCAGTGTGTACTATACTACAACAGCAACATTGGAGAGTGGTTTCGAACGACAGTTGGAGTAAGGCAGGGTTGTCTCTCTCCTCACCCACTCTTCTCAACATCTTCCTTGAGAGATTCGTGGCTGATGATGCACTGGAACACCATAAAGGCAGAGGTCTTCCCATCAGCAAGTCTTGACACTCGTTCTTAGCCACTGAGCTAGCCTGCCGTGCAGAAAGTGTGATGTAAAAAAAAAAAATCTAAATCCTTCCGTCTTTTGTTGCTTATTTCCTCCCATACTTTGTCTTGGAAGTGGGGGGTGGGGAAGGGGGGATGTTTCTGTCCTTGGCACTCCAGCCTAGCTACCCCTAACTTGCTTGTCCACGTCCTCGCTATGACTTAGCCTACTGCAAACTAGGTCTCGAACTTCCTGCTGTTCTTCTTTCCTCTTCTTCCATTAATGTTCAGCGGTCAGTAGTTTGACCATTGTTAACATTTTTTTTTGGCGAAGGGCAAGTGTGTGTATCTGTCATCTATTCCTACCTGCAACCGATGGCCTACTCTTACGAAAAGCGGAACAGGATTTAACGTGTGCGCAAGATGTTCTACGTGCGTTCTCACACGGGGTCTCGGTTTATAGTCTCATCAGAAGGACTTTTGGAGGGGAGTGAAGTCATCACTGGTGTTAACTCCAGGGAAAAAATCCCCTCGAACAGGAATCGAACCCGGGTCGTCAGATTACGAGCGCAATGTTCTAACCACTAGGCTATCCCGTCCCCCTGCTGTTATCCAAGATGGGTCTTTGTCCATCAGTTGGTTGCTTGGCATCATAATTTATAGGCAGTTTGCTAGTCATCACTTCTGGAATAGGCTACTTCTAGTGAAAAAGACAGTACCGGACTGTTGTTGTCACAAGGCCTAACTTTCAGTGGACCCGTATGCAGGTGGAGCCTAGAGAGCAATTGCAAAACCAATCAGATCTGCATGTATGTGTGATGTGTGTGTGTGTGTGTGTGTGTGTGTGTGTGTGTGTGTGCGTGCGTGCGTGTGTGCGTGCGTGCGTGCGTGTGTGCGTGCGTGCGTACGCACGCGCGCGCGTGTGTGGTGTGTGTGTGTGTGGTGTGGTGGTGCGTGTATGCGTGCGTGAATGCGTGAATGCGCTCTCACGCACGCACACACACACACCACGCGTGCGCGCGTGTGGGCGACTTGGGGGCATGTGTGGCGAGCAAATGCAATGCGGTAGGCCTCCTAGGCTAGGCTAAGGCCTACTAGCTAGGCTCTAGGCTCTCTAGTAGGCTGGAGCCAGGTTTTTGACAGATTTGTGCAGCCGGCAAGCCAGTGGTTTCGGTTCGGGGTGGTGCTGTAGTGTAGTGTGGTGTAGTGTGGAGTGGTGTGGTGTGGTTTGGTGGTATAAATGGGCGAGCCGGCTGCCTAGCAAACTCCTTTGCTACATACCACCCTTGCCGGAGTGAACTGAGTGAAGCGGGGGAGCGTGCTTGCTCCACCTTCCTCACTACTAGGAGGTACTTTTTTTTGCTTGCTTGACTTGACTGCTACTATAGCCTAGCCTAGCCTAGCCTACTAGCCTTGATTTATTTGCCTTTGTCTTTTTTTTTTTTGCCTTGCCTTTATCTTGCTTTCTCTTGCCTTGTTTTTGCCTTGTCTTTTTCGTCTTGTTGTTGCGTTTTCGTTGTTGTTGTTGTTGATCTCTATCTGTGCTCTTGAGTTGGTTTGGGTTTGTTTGTTTGTTGTTGTTTTTTTGGGGGGGTTGTTGCTTTGAAGTGACAATGATGATGTGTGTGTTGTGTAATGTGGTGGGTCTGTAAGTAGTAATAGTTGTTTTTGTAGTAGTAGTTGCAATAGTGTGTTGTGTAGTAGTAGTAGTAGTATAGTAGTAGTAGTAGTAGTAGTAGTAGTAGTAGTAGTAGTAGTAGTAGTAGTAGTAGTATTGTTGTTGTTGTTGTTGTTGCAATAGTGGTTGTAGTAGTAGTTGTTGTTTTGTGGTTGTGGTTGCAGTAGTAGTAGTAATAATGTGCTGGGTAGAGTCTGAGGAAAAGTGTGTGTGTGGGGGGGGAGGTTAAGTTTGAGTTGTTAGCCCTTGTTTGTTGTTTGTTTGTTTTTTTAAATGCCAAGCTCTTTTTCTTTTGTTTTTGTTGTTGTTGCTATTTTTGTTAGTGTTGCTTTGTCCTTCTTTTTTTCTGTTTTTGTGGTAGGGTCAGGGTTTCTGCCCCTTTTCTTTTGTTGGTGTGGGTTTTTTCTGTTTTGTTTAGAGAGAATTGGATGTGGTTGGGGTTGTTTTTGTTTTGTTTTGTTTTGTTTTGTATCTGGGTTGGGATTTTTTTGGGTTTTGTTTTAACGGATGTGTGTGTGTGTGTGTGTGTGTGTGTGTGTTGTGTGTGTGTGTGTGTGTGTGTGTGTGTGTGTGTGTGTGTGTGTGTGTGTGGTTGTGTTGTGTGTGTGTGTGTGTGTGTGTGTGTGTGTGTGTGTGTGTGTGTGTGTGTGTGTGTGTGTGTGTGTGTGTGTGTGTGTGTGTGGTGTGTGTGTGTGTGGTGGTGTGATGTGTGTGTGTGTGTGTTTTCGATTTATTTTATTTCGCGGATAAAGGGATTAGCACTCATGTGCTTTTTTATTTTTTACATCCAGTCCCATCTGTAAGCAGTAATGTACATTTTGTCATCTGTTCCCACCGGCACACAATGGCCTACTCTTTCGAAAAAGGGAACAGGTTTTAATGTGTGCGCAAGATGCTCTGCGTGCGTTCGCACACGGAGCGACGGTTTATAGTCTCATCCGAAGGACTTTGGGAGAGAGTAGAGTCAGCACTGATGTTAACTCCAGGGGAAAATCCTTTTGAACGGGATTCGAATCCGGGTCGTCAGATTGCGAGCGCAATGTTCTGAACACTAGGATATCCCGTCCGCACGCGCGCGTGCGCGCGGTGTATGTGTGTGTGTGTCTGTGTGTGTGTGTGAGTAGATGTGGATGAGTGAGAGGTAGAGAGTGAGAGATGGGAGGAGAGATGAGAGAGAGAGAGATGGAGAAATGCATGCTGCACGCCGGCGTTAAAGAGTGTGTGTATGCGTGTGAGTGTGTGTGTGTGTTTTATTTTATTTTATTCTTATATATCAAGGATAATGGGATAAGCACTCATTTGCTTTTTCATCCAGTCCCTGTGTGTATCAGTTGTGTAAATCTTGTCATCTGTTCCAACCGGCACACAATGGCCTACTCTTACGAAAAGCGGAACAGGTTTAACGTTGCGCAAGATGTTCTGCTTGCGTTCGCGCACGGGGCTTCGGTTTATAGTCTCATCCGTGTGTCATCCGAAAGACTTTTGGGAGAGAGAGGAGTCAGCACTGATGTTAATTCCAGGGGAAAAATCCCCTCCAACGGGAATCGAACCCGAGTCGTCAAATTGCGAGCACAATGTTTTGACCACTAGGCTACCCGTCCCCTTGTGTGTGTGTGTGTGTGTGTGTGTGTGTGTGTGTGTGTGTGTGTGTGTGTGTGTGTGTGTGTTATTTTAATTCTTTTATATCGAGGATAATGGAATAGGCACTCTGTGTTTCGTTTACATCCAGTCCCCGTGTGTATGCAGTTTTGTAAAATTTTGTCATCAGTTCCCACCGGCACATGATGGCCTACTCTTACGAACAGGATTTAACGTGTGCGCAAGATGTTCTGCGTGCGCTCGCACACGGAGCAACGGTTTATAGTATTATCCGAAGGATATTTGGGGAGAGTGGAGTCAGCACTGATGTTGACTCCAACGGGAATCGAACCCGAGTCGTCAAATTCGAGCGCAATATTCTGACCACTAGGCTATCCCGTCCCCTGTGTGTGGTGTGTGTGTGTGTGTGTGTGTGTGTGTGTGTGTGTGTGTACGTGTGTTGTGTTGTGTGTGTGGTGTCGGTGCGTCGTGGGGTGTAAAAAGGGATTGAAGAATTGTTGGAAAACCGATGAAACTGTTGGTCTTTGATGATACTAGTCATAGTGAATTATATGGTAAAATAATAATAAATAAATAAATAAATAAATGTAAACTGATATTGAAGACTTGTTGAGACACCTAGAAAGTTGCTAGTCTATGTTGATACTGGTCAGGGTGAACTAAAATAAAATAAATATAAAAAGTTACATAATATATTGATAGTAAGATAAAAAAAAAAAAGTACATTGTGCACATACACACAAGCTACTCCAGCCAGTGCAAAGTGCACACGAAGCATTTGCTTTTTTTTTCTCTGTCTCTTTGTTTGTCTCTCTGTATGTCTGTCTGTGCGTGTTTCTCTCTGTTGTGTGTCTGTTTCTTTCTCCCTGTCTCTGCCTCTGTTTCTGT
>CM060333.1:34136424-34141424 GCA_030674155.1 Stramonita haemastoma | reverse complement strand
AGGTTAGAGGCTGGTAGTGATATCATGAAGTGTGCAGCTCAGGGCCTGGTATGAATGACACAGAGACATCCAGTGTGCAGTTTAGGGGCTGGTATAAATAACACAAAGACATCCAGTGTGCAGTTTAGGGGCTGGTATGGATGACACAAAGATGTCCAGTGTGCAGCTTATGGGCTGATATGGATGACACAAAGATATCCAGTGTGCAGTTTAGGGGCTGGTATATATGACACTAACATGTGCAGTTTAGGGTTGATATATATGACACTAAAATGTGCAGTTTAGGGGGTGGTTCAGATGACACTAAAATGTGCAGTTTAGGGGTGGCTCAGATGACACTAAAATGTGCAGTTTAGGGGCTGGTGTAGATGACACTAAAATGTGCAGTTTAGGGGGTGGTTCAGATGACACTAAAATGTGCAGTTTAGGGGGTGGTTCAGATTACACTAAAATGTGCAGTTTAGGGGGTGGTTCAGATGACACTAAAATGTGCAGTTTAGGGGCTGGTATAGATGACACTAAAATGTGCAGTTTAGGGGCTGGTATGGATAACATATACAGTTTGCAGTTTAGGGGCTGGTATAAATGATACAAAGACATCCATTGAGCAGCTTAGGGGCTGGGTTTTGGGGTTGTTGTTGTTTTTATACAGCCACGATCCGCCCTGGGGACTCCAACTCCCCGATTTTTCCTCAGGGATGGTGTCTAAACACGACACCTGTGTGCATGCTGGGTTTTTTTAATATATAATTTTGTCATCCACTCCTACCGGCACACAACGGCCTGCTCTTCCGAAAGGCGGAACGGGGTTTTAATTAAGTGTGCGCAAGATGTTCTGCGTGCGTTCGCACACGGGGCCTCGGTTTATAGTTTCATCCGAATGATGTCTGCCTTATGAGCTAAAATGTGTTGCACTGCCATCAACACCTGACAAGATCAGGCCCAGCGCATCCAACTTCGGCGTGGGAGAGAATTGTTATCTTTTGAATAGAAAGGGGGGAGATGATGAGAAAGAGAAAAGGGAATAAAGGAAAGAAAAAAAAAACACACCAAAAAGTGTTAAATTATTTCCTTTCTCTTTTCCAATTCTAGCGGACAGATTTTCCTCTTTCATTTCTTTACCCTTTCCTTTGTAAAATAGACTTTGTCACGAATAGAAGAACAAAAGAAATTTGTCATTAATTTGGGTGGATAAATTACGCGGTTAAAATAGAAACCGGCGTTCGTGCCAGGGAGCTTAAGGGGTGGTGTTCTTTAATTAAGCATTTCTCAATCTCCATGGCACATTCTCTGTGATGATCATCAAGAGTTTGCCTTCCGATGGATTAGTAGGCGTTGCGTTAGGGGTATGGGGGTGGAGCAGGGGGGGGACGGGGGTGGGGGGGAGGGGAGGGGGCGTGAATTGTGGGTTACGAATCTACTGTTCTGGGCTGCTGCAGTTGTGTTCAGTTGTTTATTGTTATGCATCATATTGAGCTATGAAATGGATTACGTTTTTTTTTTTGTCTTTTCATTTTTTTAATTTGCGGGTTCCCTTTCTTTGAATGCCCAGCAGTGGTGATTGACTCGCTAGCGTATCTGAGTGGTGCATGATACTGTTACGCCAATTCTTTCTGTATTGGGCATTCAATCATAGCGCAACACACACACGCATGCGATCGCGCGCACGCACGCACGCACGCACGCATACACGCACGCATACATACATATACATACATACATACATACATACATACATACATACATACATACACATACATACATACATACATACATACATACATGTATACACACGCACGCACGCACGCACGCATACACGCACGCATACATACATACATACATACATACATACATACATACTACATACATACATACATACATACATACATACATACATGTATAACACACGCACGCACGCACGCACGCAGGCGCACGCACGCATGCACGTACGCACACACACACACACACACACACACACACACACACACACACACACACACACACACACACACACACACACACACACACACACCGTTTCCTTTTTTTCCCTAGATAGATGGCTTGATAAAAAAAATTAAAAAGCACATCAACGCTTTATTCAATGTACCATCTGGAAATAAAAATTTGACTTGACTTGACCGAGAAACTGCTTACACGGACAATTTGTTGCGGAGACTGCACAGACCTGTAGAGCATCACGAATTGTCTTTGTACTTCATATGGAGGCAGAGCTATGTAGGAGGGTCATCTGATCCATGTCTGGTCGAGTTTCCACTAGTTGGTGAGTAAACTGACGTCATGGCCCTGTGAAAATAGATCTGAGACAGACATTTTGCAATATGTCACAGAAATGATCAAGTCAAAGAAGGGAAGGGGGGAAGGGGACAAAGCTAACAGGATAAAAGTTGGAGGGAAAGTGTTGATACTGAAGGCAATGTTAGTGGTAGTAGTAGAAGTCGTAGTAGTAGTAGTAGCAGCAGCAGTAGCAGTAGCAGCAGCAGCAGCAGCAGCAGGAGTAGTAGTAGTAGTTTTTAGTTGTAGTAGTTGTAGGAGTGGTAGTATCATCATCATCATCATCATTACTATCATTGTCATTGTCATAATCATCGTTATTATACGTCGATGACTCAGACAGCAACTATAGTTGTTTGTCATGATGATTTAAAATGCGTTGCGCTGCCGTTAAGCGCCTGACAAGTCAGGCCCAGCGCATGTCACTTCAGCATGGGTGAGGAATTGTTATCTTTAAGTCTTTGTTGTGGGGGGGAAAAAAAAGCAGGAGAATGGACCACGAAGACGAAAAATAAGCAAGACAGGGTTGACAAGAAGAAAAGAAACAAGGCAGAAACGAAGAGAGAGGGATAGAAAAGAGTGATATTTTAGCACAGAATTTTTCAGATGGTGAAGGTGCTTTTATACTGACAGTCCCACGGGGGTGGGGTGGGGGGTAATTGATTAAAATCTAGATCGAAATATCTCTGTGTTAGATGATGGGAGGATTAAAGCAGTTTTGAGAGGCCGTTGGTTTAAATAGATCTTTCTTCACAGAAAAGATGAATAGTATACATACACAAAAATCGAGAGCAGTAACAAGCAGATGGGTTATGGCATTACTCGAAACAGTATCATTATTTGACTCATTTTTGAGAGACCAGTTTTCACTCATTTGATACATTTTTTTTTAAAACTTATTTTTGAGAGACCTTTTTTTTTTTTTACTTACTTTTAAGAAACCATTGGTGCCGCCATGTTGACGCTACACGTGACGTCACTCATCACACACACACCAAAAAAAAACAAAAAAAAAAAACCACCTGACAGCTGAATAGTGGACTCAGGGAAAAACCATTTTCGTTTTGTGTAACTTAACGCTCGTCCAATTTGCTTCGGCATTTTTTCTCCCTAATTAATCACCAATCTAAATAGATTGAGAGGGTTAATGCATTCTGTAATTCTCAGTCCCGAGTTTCCAACAGAACGAAGATGTCACACAGAGTTGAAAGCATTGACACAACTTGCACCCGAGCCGCGTCAAATTGAGCATTAATGCCCACATTGCAAGTTTTCACACGCCGATGAAAGAAATGTCAGGAACAAGATGTTGATGTGTTGATGTTCAACAAACTTCAAAGGTTTTTTTGCAAATGGAAATTGGAAAGGAAAGCAAACTTTTGCTGTTTCCTTTGGTTTGTAGTAACAAAGAACATAAAACGTTGCACTTTTGAGATGTTCCTATGTAGTTTTTTGTGTGCCTGTGACATTGTTAAGAGGGGAGGGGATAGCTCAGTGGTCAGAGCGCTCGCTTACCCCCAGCAGCCAATGTTAAGCAGCGTCGAGTGTGGCTACCAATTGGATGGGTGACCGTTTGCGCGCCTTGGCTTCAGTACAGTTCCCCCAGTTCACCCACTGTAAATGGGTACCTGCCCTCTTTAGGGTCAGGGAAGGTAAAGCAGCGAGGGAGAGGAGATGGGCGCACACCCTCAATGATGCTGGCCCCTAGAGAAGCTGAGGTCTCTGACGGGCCGCTCCCCTAAGACCACATAGGTTATGGGACACCTTTACCTTTACCTACGTTTTAAGCTTGAATTTATTAATTATTATTATTTTATTTTGATCATTCCACGGAAAACTACTTTTTTGGGGGATTGCTAGTGAGCTGGGTATGTGTGTGTGAGACCGTCGCGCGCACGTGTGTGATGTGTGTGTGAATGCCATCTGCTACCCAGGCTGCTACCGTCGCGTGTCAGTGTGTTGAATATGCAGTACCGTAACCAGCGGCCAGATCTGCCTACACTTTGACGAAAGGGTATAAGCTTTTAACACGGTAACTCGGATGATAGTCTCAAATAAAGGACATGTATGGAAATGAGCAAAATCAAATTGAACTCCAAGAGGGAAAGTTTCGCTCAAGCGCTATCCCCGAAAACGGAATACAGCTATCTTGAATTTTGTGCTAAAAAAAAAAAAAATAAAATCTGGTCGCATACTTAACATCTGACCATTGGTCAACACGGAGGTGTAGCCGAGATAGGAATAGAAAAACACACACAACCACCACACACCACACACACACACACAACACACCACACCAAACACACACACACGCACCACACGCACGCACGCACGCACGCAGCACACACACACACACACACACACACACACACACACACACACACACACACACACACACACACACACAGGGCTCAGTGGCTACTGTACCCACGCCTTCATAGCAGTCTAGATTTCGAGACTGATCACGGAACAGATCTGACAATCCCATTATTCCACCTCCGCCCCATGTCACCATCGTTACATTAATGCCTTCTATTCTATCGATTTGTGGGGCCAAGTACTGACATGCGCCCCTGTACAGAAACAGAAACATACCTCCACGTTTCTGTACGCCCAGTGTTCAATATGCATACGTAAGAAAGGTTAAAAGTAAAGGTGTCCTCATAACCTATTACGTCGTGGGGAGCGAGGCGTCAGAAACCTCAACT
>CM060333.1:34111424-34116424 GCA_030674155.1 Stramonita haemastoma | reverse complement strand
TGATAGAGTTTCCTAAACAGTGCATAACCAAATGACACACTGATAGAGTTTACTAAACAGTGCATAACCAAATGACACACTGATAGAGTTTCCTAAACAGTGCATAACCAAATGACACACTGATAGAGTTTCCTAAACAGTGCATAACCAAATGACACACTGATAGTTTCCTAAAACAGTGCATAACCAAATGACACACTGATAGAGTTTACTAAACAGTGCATAACCAAATGACACACTGGTAGAAGTTAACACACAGTGAACAACCTGATGACAAACTTATAGAGTTTATATTCAGTGTCATGACAAACTGATAGAAGTTTACATGCAGTGCATAACCTAATGACAAACTGATAGAAGTTTACATGCAGTGCATAACCTTATGACACACTAATGGAAGTTTACTCACAGTGCACAACCTGATGACAAACTGATAGAGTTTATATACAGTGTCATGACTAACTGATAGAGTTTATATACAGTGTCATGACAAACTGATAGAGTTTATACATACAGTACATAACCTAATGACAAACTGATAGTTTACATACAGTACATAACCTAATGACAAACTGATAGTTTACATGCAGCGTATAACCTAATGACAAACTGATAGTTTACATACAGTACATAACCTAATGACAAACTGATAGTTTACATGCAGCGTATAACCTAATGACAAACTGATAGAAAATTGCATACAGCGCATGACTTAAGTTCAATGCTTTTAGCATGTATTGGCCCATAGCGGCCAGTGGGTTATATAATGTACAACTCATATACGAACTAAATCCAGAAGCCGTCATTGGCTTAAGGCAAAGAGGGAAGGGGGGAGTTTTTTCGGTTTTGTTTTGGTTGGGGGAGGGCTGTTTGTTTGTTGTTGTTGTTGGGGGGATGGTTTGGATTTTTTTTGTCTCTTTGCTTACTTTTTAAGCATTGGTTTTGTTTTTGATTAAGAATGATGGCTTCATATCTAAACATGTCTTCATACTGCCAGACCTCTGGTATCCCCGAGGGAACACAGAAGAGGACACGCTAAGTACCTGACATGTCATATAATTATGTGTTTGTCCGTCGTGTTCGGCGATGACCTCCAAAACACCAGGGGAGGCAGCAGCTGTTTCGGAAATTGGGCAGAAATTTGATTATAGTGGAGGTGTCTTGCCCACAGCACATCCCCACTCTCTCAGCCATAAGGGCATAAGGACAGTCAGCGTTGGAGATGTTCTCCAAAGGCCAACTAGCTCCCACGGCTGCAGCACACAACGAACTGTGCAAGTCAAACCTCCTAGTCAGAGAGTCATAGTCGATCACCAAAGACTAAGCTGTAAAGTGGAATTCCATGAGTGGGAAAGCCACTGATCATACAGCCTCTCGCTTTTGCTGCCGCCCCCAGCATCAATGGTTTCATCAAGATCGGTGATATAAAGGCCCCAAGCACTGAACAAAGAAAAATGCGTTCGAACCGCCTGTTGATGGGATTTTTTAACGTGTGCTGGATCCTGGCACTGGAATGGGATCAGTGGTTGCAGCACGCAAGACGTGACCTAGTGGGGGGGGGAGGGGGGAGCAGAATCAACAGATCCCGGGGATGCTCTGTTTACTGCCCGCCCTCCTGTCTCAGGACTGCAGGGTCTTGGGCAGAGCCAGGGCTGCTGATTGCTTTCTGTCACCTCCCCCTCACCCCCCACTCCCCTATCCCTCCCCTCCCCCATCCCTCCCCTCCTCACTATCCCCTTCTGTGACTGACGTGGGTCAACAACACTGCGTCTGTCAAAACATGGCGTGCTCAGTCTCTCCGCCTTCTTCTTTTTTGGTGGTAGGGGGGGGGGGGGGGAGGCTTTGATAAGCTTGGCTTTTTTTTGTCGGGGGGGGGGGGGGGGGGAATGAGAGACAAGGAGGGTTATACAGAAATGACAGGGTCAGGACTGTATGCTGGGATGGTTTCTTCCTGGTGTGATGATGGTCACAAACCATTGTGTTGTGTGAAAATAAAGGCTATTCTAAGGACGTGAAAGACCAGACTGTCCAGCTCAGACATAGCGCTCGAGATCTGCTGATCCGGATTCGAATCCTGTACAAGGGGATTTGTTTTAATCCTAGGAATTAACATCAGTGCCAACCCCCCCCCCCCCCCCCCCCCAAAAAAGTCCGTATGAGACTATAAACCGAGGTCCCGTGTGCGAACCCACGCAGAACATCTTGCGCACACGTTAAAGACCAGGTTTGCTTTTCAGAAGGGTAGACAATTGTGTGCTGGTGGGCACTGATGAAAATTCTGTAGAAAAAAGTCACTCTGATAGGGAGACAAATACAGTTGCATGCAGGAAAAGAAAAAAAATGGGTAGGCGCTGCACTTGTGGACGACGCGCTCTCCCCGGGAGAGCAGCCCGAATTTCAGGCAGAGAAATCTGCTGTGACATAAAAGTGGTACAAAATACAAAATGAGATGTTGACTAAATGCAAGCGCTTATACACAACTGGTATTGATTTCTGTGGACATTTCCCTGTAAAAGCCGAGAAGGAAACTTGTTCCAACTCGTAATGCATCCTTCAGTCGTGGAAGACTAAAAGATGGCTACAAGTGGGAACAAGTTTCCTCCCTATACCCAAGCGCTTATACACAACTGGTATTGATTTCTTGGGATTTTCCCCTCTACAAGCTGAAGAGGAAACTTGGTGCAACTTAACGGTCAATTATTGTACAAATGTGCAAGAAAGAGGACGCAGATAATCCATATGAACGTTTAGGGTTTAGCATGAACGAGTGCAATCGGGCAGTGCATACATGCATTTTTTGAAAATAAGAAAACAAACAGCAAAGTGGGCAGAAAGAGAGGGGAAAGGAAAACTGTTACCATCTACCTACAAAGCGATACAATGAACTCATCAAATACAACAGTAGTATAGAGAGTGTTGCTGAGAGAAAGCCATTGCATGTTTCACGATTTTCAGAATTTTCTTTCTTTCTATCTCTATCTATCTATCTATCTATCTATCTATCTATCTATCTATCTATCTATCTATCTATCTATCTATCTATCTTTTATCTATCTATCTATCTATCTATCTATCTATCTATCTATCTATCTAGATCGACCGACGACCGACCGACCGACCGACCGACAGACGACAGACAGACAGACGATAGACAGATAGATAGATAGATAGATAGATAGATAGATAGATAGATAGATAGATAGATAGATAGATAGATAGTATAGTCTCATTAATTTTCTCTACGTGTAGTGCGTATAAAATCATGCTACATCTAGAGTTACAACTAGATGATTATCAAAATGCTTTTGGAGTAATACGACATAAGAATTTACAGGTCAAAGAAAAAAATGTTTGTTCTACAAACACATCGTTTTTTCTACAGATTGCTAGCTAGATCAGAAAAAAAACCTGGCGTAGTAAAGTCAAGTAAAACATAACCCTGGCTCGATTTATCAAACAAACAAAAAGTATCACACAACCAAGAAAAAACAAATTCTCAAACAACAAACAACAACAAACAACAAACAAAAAAAGTAAACTCTCCCAACCCACCGGTTTTTTCGGTCCCCCAGGTGCTGTGCAAGTGCAAGAGCTTAGGTGGCAGGCAGAGGGAGAGTTCCTCCAATTCCTCCATCCAGCCAGTCACTCACTCCCTCACCTTCCCTCACCTTCCCTCGGCAGCCGGCCTGGGACTCCTCCTCCTCCTTCTCCTCCTCCTCCTCCTCCTCATCCCCCAACAGTTCAGGATGGCGGTGCCGGGACCCTCTTGCCCTCCAGTGCTGCTGCCCCTGCTGCTCAGCCTCGTGGCGTTGCATCTCAACTGTGCCGTGTACGGCAGCTACGAACACACCTGCACCCTGGCCACGCGTTCCCGGGGCGCGCATCCTAACGGCATCTGCGGCAAGAACCTGGCGCAGATCGTCTCCGTCTTGTGCGCTCCCAGGGGCTACGTCAGTAATTGGTTCACCAAACGGTCCGCGCCTAACCGAGCAGGTGTGTGTGTGTTTGTGTTTTTTTGATGTGGGTGTGTGTGTGGGGTGTGGGGGTGTGGGGGTGGGTGGGTTGGGGGTGTGGAGGGGGTGTTGTGGGGGGGGTGGGTTGTGTGTGCGTGTGTGTGTTTAATATTTTTTATTATTCTTTTATTTCGAGGATAATGGGATAAGCACTCTTCTGCTTTTTTACATCCAGCCCCCGTGTGTATGCAGTTTTGTAAATGTCATCTCTTCCCACCGGCACACGATGGCCTACTCTTACGAAAAGCGGAACAGGATTTAACGTGTGCGCAAGATGTTCTGCGTGCGTTCGCACACGGGGCCTCGGTTTATAGTCTCATCCGAAGGACTTTTTGAGGAGAGTGGAGTCAGCACTGGTGTTAAATCCAGGAGAAAAATCTCCTCGACCGGAATCGAACTCGGGTCGTCAAATTGCCAGCGCAATGTTCTGACCACTAGCTATCCGTCCCACCGTGTGTGTGTGTCTGTGTCTGTGTCTGTGTCTCTGTGTGTGTGTGTGTGTGTGTGTGTGTGTGTGTGTGTGTGTGTGTGTGTGTGTGTGTGTGTGTGTGTGTGGTGTGTGGTATGGCAGGGTGTGGGTGTTGGGGGTGGGGGGAGGTGGGAAAAGAAGCAAGGGAAGAGGAGGGGATTTAAAAAAAAAAAAGTCTCCAATGCGTAAACAGGTGCCAGACTTTTCAGACGTAGATCTTTCCTCTTTTAAAGCTGCGCGTCGTCAGAACAATGCCTAGTCTCAGATTCTGGCACGGCTTGCTGCCTTGCATACAGAACACTTGAGGCAGTTGTTTCTGGCATTACATCGTGTTGGGGTTTTCCCTCGTCCACAGTGCACAAACACAGCACAACCCAATCAAGGGTCCAGGGCCCAGTGCTAAAATCAGCCTCTTCCTTTTACCAAGGTCCATGTGTGGTCAGTTCCCTGCTACAATTAGCACCAGCTGGGATCTGTTGGATATCAATTGAGAGGGCTGAAAGTGGGGGAAAACTGAC
>CM060333.1:34076424-34083924 GCA_030674155.1 Stramonita haemastoma | reverse complement strand
AACCCAACCACTACCCCCACCTCCTCCAACCCCCCACCTACCCCCCCCCAACCGCCACCACCACCACCCCAACCCCCTATTCCCCCACCACCCCCCCACCACCACTCACCCCCACCCCCAACCCCACCACTACCCACCACCCACCCCACCACCCACACACCCAAACCACCCCCTCCACCCTCACACACCCCAAACCACCACCCACAACCACACCCACCCATCCCCTTACTACGCCGGTTTACCTGCAGACGGGTCTGAGCTGATGGAGGTCTCCAGACTTGAGGATGGTCTCCATGGGGGTGGTGATGCCCGAGGCCCTCAGACAGTCGTCCACCATCTTCTTCACCTTCTCCCTCATCTCCAGCACCTCCGGAGGGGCACTCTGGGGCCCTATCAGGGATTTGAGTGGGGAGGGGAGTTTGTTTATTGGTTTGTTTGTTTGTTTGTTTTTTTAGTTTGAGGATGATGGAAGAGTCGCACTTATGTATGCTTGTTCGTCTTTCTGTCTGTCTGTCTGTCTGTCTGTTTGTCTGTCTGTCTATCTATCTATCCATACAAAACATATCTTTTAAAAAAAATAGATTCTTGGTCAAGACAAAACCTATCTCCCTCATCTTTTTTATTCTTTTATTTCGATGATAATGGAATAAACAATCATGTGGAGTTTTGGGTGTGTGTGTTTTTTTTTTACATCCAGTCCTCGTATGTATGCAGTTTTTGTCCATTTTGTCATCCATTCCCACCGACGCACAATAGCCTACTCTTCCGAAAAGCGGAACGGGTTTTAACGTGTGTGTGTTTGTGTGTGTGTGTGTGTGTGTGTGTGTGTGTGTGTGTGTGTGTGTGTGTGTGTGTGTGTGTGTGTGTGTGTGTGTGTGTGTGTGTGTGTGTATTTGTGCGTGCGTGCGTGCGTGTGTGCGCGCTCGCGCGCTCTCAAGATGCTCTCCATGCGTTCGCGCACACGGGAACTGGATTTAGAGTCTCGACTCACCCCGTCTTTTGACGCTGGAATAGAACCATACAGAACATAATTATTACTTACCTGGAGGGATGTTGGTGGGTCTGTTACCGGGCAGGGGGGCGGCAGAGTGGGTGGCTCCGGTGTCGTCCTCTCTGTGCATCTCCTCCTGAACCACCCCAGGTGTCACAGAAATGTCCTGAAGCCCCTGTGGGTCCCTATCTGGCATCGGCGTCGTGTCGACGTTTGGAGATACTGTAATCTCCTCCTCCACTTGTGGTAAGGTGGTTGGAATCATCTGGTACAATAGAAAAAAAAGAGCTGAGGTTGGCTAGCGTGCAAAAGTTCATTGGAGAAAAGACTTGGAAGATAACGATTCTCTCCCACGCTGAAGTTGGATGCGCTGGGTCTGACTTGTTAGGTGCATAATGTCAGTACAACGCACTTTCGCTCATAATGATGTCAGACAACAATAGTTGCTGACTGAGCCGTTCGATGAAGGAGGAGGAGGAGGAGGAGGAGAAGAGAAAGAAGAGAAGAAGAAGAAGAAGAAGAAGAAGAAAGAAGAAGAAAAGAAGACAAGAAGAACAAGAAGAACAAGAAGAACAAGAAGAACAAGAAGAAACAAGAAACAAGAAGAACAGAAGAAGAAGAACAAGAACAAGAAGAACAAGAAGAAGAGAAAGAAGCAAGAAGAACAAAGAAATGCAAGAACAAAGCAAAAAGAAGAACAGCAAAGAAGAATGCAAAGAAGAAATGCAAAGAAGAAGAAGAAGAAGAAGAAGAAGAAGAAGAAGAAGAAGAAGAAGAAGAAGAAGAAGAAGAAGAAGAAGAACAACAACAACAACAACAACAACAACAACAACAACAACAACAACAACAACAACAACAACAACGAGAACAACAACAAGAATGAGAAGAACACGAAGAACAAGAACAAGAACAAAAACAAGAACAAGACGAACACGAACAAGGAGCGAATTTGTTTACCCAAGCTATACAATCCTTTTATCATCACTAGTATTGTTGTATTTACTCATTCTCTGTGACTTCTTAACCACTCACCTCTGTGGGGGGAGAGGGGAGGGGTCTGGGCAGGGGGTTGGGTGGGGGTCTGGAGGACAGGGTGGGGTAACGTCCCATGGGTGGCTGCTGCTGTTGTTGCTGCTGTTGCTGCTGTTGCTGCTGGTGGTGCTGATGTATCTGTGCCAATCGCCGCTGGTGGCCCATGATGAGTTCCATTTGCTGCCTGCAACCACCCAGTGATGTACAGACAGACAGACAGACAAATTGACAGACAGGCAAGCAGACAGGCAGGCAGGAAGACAGGTAGGCAGACATACAGGCAGGCAGGTATGCAGGCAGGCATGCATGTATGCATGCATGCAGTCAGGCGGGCTGGCAGACAGACAGACAGACAAGCAGGCAGGCAGGCAGGTATGCAGGCAGACAGGCAGGCAGACAGACAGAGACTTTTACACTAGCAGACGAACAGACGAACAGACAAACAGACAGACAAACAGACAGACAAGACAGACAGACAGACAGACAGACAGACAGACAGACAGACATACAGACATACATACATACATACATACATACATACATACATACATACATACATACATACATACATACGTGTACATACACACACGAGCGCATGCACGCTCTACACGCGCACTACACACACACACACACAACACACACACACACACACACACACACACACACACACACACACACACACACACACACAGAGAGAGAGAGAGAGAGAGAGAGAGAGAGAGAGAGAGAGAGAGAGAGAGAGAGAGAGAGAGAGAGAGAGAGAGAGAGAGACAGAGACAGAGACAGAGACAGAGACAGAGAACATGAACGTGCAGAAGAATAGAAACAAAGAGAGAGACAGAGACAGAGAGACGGAGACAGAACGACAAAGAGAGAGTAAGTGTGCGTCAGCTGCACAACTATTAAAAACAACAACAACAACAACAACAACAACAACAACAACCAAGATTTAAAAAAGAAAAAAAAAGAAACATAAACAGTCACATCACGAAAACCAACCAACCAACAAACACACCGGGACAAACAGAAACAAGACACACACACAAAAGGCAGCGCAGCAGACGGAGTATAATAGTACAGCGGGACCTACCTGAGCCTCAGCTGTCGACTGATTTCCTCCTGAAGAATCTTCTCCTGCTGTTCCACCAGCAGTTTCTGGTACATCGTGGCCGCCAGGTAACGGGCGATGTCTCCCTGCCACTCTCCCACCTCCCCACCGGGGTGGGCAAGGGTCTTAGGGGTGAGGGTCTTCTGACCTGAGGCCGCGGTGAGCCCCTAGGGTAGTACTGAGGAGGCACTGGGTTGTAGGGGTGGGGGCCTCGGCCGTTCGTCACGGTGTAACTGGGTCCACCTGTGGTTTTTGTGTTGTGGTGGTGGTGGTGGTGAGGGATAGAAAAAAAAGGATGTTTATGTATTTGTTTATTTATCTGTTTATTGAGTTGTCTATTCATTTATTTATTTATTTATCTATTTACTTATTTATGTATTTATTTATTTACTTTATTTCATTTCGAGGATAATGGAATAAGTACTCATGTGCTTTTTATTTCATCCACTCCCCGTGTGTATGCAGTTTTGTCAACGTTGTCATCTGTTCCCACCGGCAATCAATGGCCTGTTCTTCCGAAAAGCGGCACAGGTTTTAACGTGTGTGTGTGTAAGATGTTCTGCATGCGTTCGCACACGGGGCCTCGGTTCATAGTCTCATCTGAAGGAATTTGGGGGGGAGTGGAGTCGGAACTGATGTTAACTCCAGGAGCGGTGTAGGAGCGACAGTACGTGGGATGAAGGTGAGGCAGCCAAAAATTATTTTGAAAATAGAAATAAAAATGCCAACAGTACTTACCCCGTGGACCAGACAGGGTGACCTGATGCAGCAGACTGTTGGGTTTGGTGTTGCTGGGAGACACTTTGCCTAGAATACCGCGGTAAGGCCTGCACCAACACACAGACACAGAAAGACATTGGACAACTTCAACAACGGATTAGTCCTATTTGGATTTGTATAGCCTACCACTTAAAATCACGGCAAACGGGACGGGATGGCTCAGTGGCCAGAGCACTCGCTTTCTCCCAAGCTTAAGGTTAAGCAGCACCAAGCATGGTTACCCAGTTGGATGGGTGACCGTTTGCGCGCCTTGGCTTCAGTATAGTCCCCCAGTTCACCCAGCTGTAAATGGGTACCTGCCCTCTTTAGGTCAGGGAAGGTAAAGCAGCGAGGGAGAGGAGATGGGACCTGTTTTTCACAAAAGGAGTCTTAAGGTATATGTTGATCAAACTAGGTTGCTATTTTTTTCTGAAATCTGCAGATCATTATCTTTCTTTTGATGTATGATTCATTGTTCTACCTCTAAAATTCACAACGTTACAGGTGTTTGGACTGGGTGACACAAGCCATTTAACATTCTGAGAAAATCGGGTTTAAAGATTTTCATAACTCTAGCTAATACCCTACCAGGTCTATATAAATGTTTTAAAAACATTTTTTTAATTAAATATAAACTTTTCAAGTACATAGTTAGGAATTTTAAAGCCTGCATATTTCCTTTTTGATGAAAAGTTCAAATCTTAAAAAGCGAACTCTCTACCTTCCCTTTTTTGGGCGTCTCTCCTTTTAACTGCCTGCGAGTTAAAATTGATAGTGTAATAACGGATCACATAATTATATAGATATCTGAAGATAGTATGAACAAAAGAAATGACAAAAAATAGCGATAGAAAGAAACCAAATAGTACGACTAAAATGTTGCCCATATACTGAAAGTGAAAGGAAAACTCTCTCTCTCTCTCTCTCTCTCTCTCTCTCTCTCTCTCTCTCTCTCTCTCTCTCTCTCTCTCTCTCTCTCTCTCTCTCTCTCTCTCTCTCTCTCTCTCTCTCTCTCTCACTCACTTTGACTAGACTTGACATGACTCTCCCTCCTTCCCTCTCTCCCTAACTCTCATTCTCCCTCACTCTTTCTGTCCCTCTCCCCCCCCCTCCCCGCCTCTCTCTCTCACACACTCTCTCCCTCCTTCTCCCCCTCCCCCCTCTCTTTCTAGGCCATCGTGTGCCGGTGGGAACAGATGACAATATTTACAAAAACTGCATACACACGGGGACCGGATGAAAAAAAGCACATCATTGCTTATCTGTTATCCTCGATATAAAAGAATAGATATAGATATAAATATATCTCTCTCACTCCTTCTCCCCCCCCCCCCCCTTTCTCTCTCTCTCCACTCTCTCGCTCTCCACCCCTTCTCTCTCTCTCTGGAAGAGAAAAAGAATTAATAGCCCCCCCTACACACACACACACACACACAACACACACACACACACACACACACACACACCATACACACACACACACACACACACACACATACACACACATACACACACGCACGCGCGCGCACGCGCGCGCTCCCCTCAGGCTAAAAAAAATAAATGCTCAAAGCGGCAAGAGCTAATCTGTCTGTATCCTGACAAAAATGAAACGAAAATGAAAAAAACAAATATATTGCACTGATTATAAAAAGGGCCGGGACGTTGACGGAGGGGGGGGGGGGGGGGGGGGGTAGAAGGGGGCTGAAGGGGGGGGGCGGATGGAAGGGAGTTGCAAATACGCGACACGTTGTTTTTTTGTAGACGTGACACACCGTATTCTATTTTGCAACTAACTCGTCATCAACAGTTGAGGTGATTCATTAGGTGGCATTTTTTGTTTATCCATTTGTTGGATTGGGTGGGATGTTGGCAATGTGGGATGTTGGAGGTCTGCCTCTTTGTTCCTTCTGCCCTTAATATTAGCCTGGAGACCTCTTGTCATCAGGACTTGTTTGTGTGTTTTGTTTTATTTTTATTTATTTTATACCACGTTATGTTACAGCAGATTTCTCTGCCTGAAATTCGGGCTGCTCTCCCCGGGGAGAGCGCGTCGCCACAAGTGCAGCACCTACCCATTACTTTTTTTTCTTTTCCTGTCTGCAACCGTATTTATTTCCCTATCAGAGTGACTTTTCTGTTCAGAATTTTGCCAAGGACAATCCCCTTGTTGCCGTGGGTTCTTTTACGTGCGCCAAATAAGGATGCGTAACACACGGGACCTCGGTTTATCGTATCTTCCAAAAGACTAGCGCCCAGACCACCAATCATGGTCTAATGGATGGGGGGGGGGGGGAAAAAGTTTTGACCAATGTATGATGTTTGCATGACCAATGTATGATGTTTGCATGACCAATGTATGATGTTTGCATGACCAATGTATGATGTTTGCATGACCAATGTATTTCAGTCTGTGTAATAGCAAATGCTTTGAAAGGCAATGCAACATTTGTATCGACTTCAAACAAATACTATAAAATTACATGCTGTAAAACAGAGAAAGAAAAAGAAGAAAAGCAACAACATTTTTTTTTAATGTACCTGGGTGGCTGGACCCTGATAGGGGTGGATGGAGCAGGTCTGTATTCATACCCGGGGTAGGTGGGTGGCTTCTGATCGCTGTACATCTTGCTGTTGGAATTCAGCAACTGTCCGGGTGTGGGTACCACCACTGGATCCTGCACTGAAGTCGCATGCCACAAATCCATTGATTAAAACCATGAACCTGATTTTTTATAAAAGAAAAAAAATGAGAAAACAAGAGAAACTTCAAGGATTAAATCATGAACCTGATAAATATCAAGAAAAACTTTATTAATTAAATCATGAACCTGTTAAATATCATAGTAAAAAAAATCGTTGATTAAATCATAAGCCTTATTAAACATCATGAAAAAAGTTATTGATTAAATAATGAACCTAATAAAACAACATGAAAAACTATACTATACTGATTAAACCATGAACCTGAAAAACATGAAAAAAAACTTTATTGATTTCATTTTGAACCTAATAAAACATTAAAAAAAAAAGTTATTGACTAAACCATGAATCTGATAAAAACAGAATGAAAAAACTTTATTGATTAAATCATGAACCTGATAAACGTTTTGAAAAAAATTATTGCTTAAATCATGAACCTGATAAGATATGAAAAATTTATTACCTCCTTACACAACAGTGTAAAAAAAGAGAAAAAAAAAGTGGCGTCACTTCTTATTTAGCGAAAGGGGAGGGGTGGGTGACAGGTGAAGGAATGTGTGTGTGTGCGTGGGTGTTTGTGTGGGTGAGCGCGTGCGTGTGTGCGTGCGTGGTGTGTGTGTGTGTGGTGTGTGTGTGTGTGTGTGCGTGCGTGCGTGCGTGCGTGCGTGCGTGCGTGCGTGCGTGCGTGGTGTGTGTGTGTGTGTGTGTGTGGTGTGTGTGTGTGTGTGTGTGTTGTGTTTCCCTTTAGGAGGTAGTCTACAGGCCTACATGCAGAATATTCCACAAATGTATTATCTACCATCAAAAAACAAACATTTTGACTCTGGCATTAACAATATACTCCAACGAAGACACGGCTAAAATATGCCTACTAGGTGCGGTAGTGTTTTTGGCAACCACCCACCTCCCA
>CM060333.1:34066424-34071424 GCA_030674155.1 Stramonita haemastoma | reverse complement strand
TGCTACGTTAAAAACAACACAAAACAAAACTTCCAAAACTAAGAAATAACATTTAAGCGTTTCCTGGTCCTAAAGACTATACATCCCTTACGCAAACCTATACCTAATGGAAAATATCAATGTCAGATGTACTTGTCATAGAGGGTCTTTCGATGATTATATGGAAAAAAAGTTTCTTAATATTTCGTCACTATTGGTTTAAAGGTCACCGAATTGAATTGAATACTACAGCTTTAAGTCACAGCAGATTTCTCTGCTTGAAATTCGGGCTGCTCTCCCCCAGGGACAGCGTTCGCCAGAGGAACAGCGCCACCCATCATTTTGTTTTATTTCTTGTCTGCAAGTATCTCTCTCTCTCTCTCTCTCTCTCTCTCTCATCTCTCTCTCTCTCTCTCTCCTCTCTCTCTCATCTCTCCTCAACACACACACACACACACACACCCGAAATAAAGTAAATTAAGCATAAAATGTATGTTGAGTTCATTCCCATCGGAGTTATACAATTTGGGGCCTGTATCAGCTAACCCCTCTATCAAGCAGTTGTCTCAGTTACCAAAAAAAAAAATGCATACGTCTAATACTGGTTAATCTCCAGTATAATCTGATTTGTTAAGAGTGGCAATGCAGCTGTCTGACGTGTAAACAATACGCCTACCATCAACCTGATACTATGCAGTAACATATCATTAGGGCCTGTGGTTTTATTTCAAGCTTCAGCACATAAAACAAATTATCCTTCAGTTTAAATAGCTAATAATCATAATACATGGATTTTATATAGCGCTATGTCTTGCAAATAACAAATCAAAGCGCTTCCATTTGGCCTGTACAACACACAAGCAATCGATGACGATTAATAGTAGCAGTAAATTCGAATGTAGACACACACGCAGGTTTCCCAGTAGGGGTGTGCAAGGCATACACATGCATGCTACCTCACTTTTCTCAAACTGTGTAAAACGATAATCTATTGGCTGTGCTGTTAAGGTCTACTATTTACAATAATAATGCAAAATAAAGTCAGAGTGCAAAATCATGGGAAAAATATTCAAAGTATATATTTTTCTTTTTCGCGCACTACGACATACTTTACTCATACGCGCGACGCTTTCCAATTGTCTCCCCCTCGCTAAAGAACACTGTTGCCTTCTTTGGGATGACTAAAAATCATAAAGGCTCGCTCTATCATGGGAGTTAATTCATGCGCATGCGCACAGCTTCTAAATGCTCTCCCATGGTTCAAGAATACAGTTGCCTTCTTTGGGGCTACTAAAATTCATAAGGCAGGGGAGTTAATTAAATTGAGAAACTTGCCTGATGACTCTAGTCCCTATGGAGGTCTGTTGTTCTCGCCGAAATGTCACCGTTTAATTCGCAGAAAATACCATCGAGATGATGAATACATTCCAGTAAATGATAAATCAAGTATAAAAACTGATCAAACATTCATATAAATGTACCAGGCCTACAAGAAGAGTCGCTTCAGTTGCCAAAATTTATTTTTTGGATTGTCGGCAAGAGTCGTTTCATAATCGTGAGATTTTATGCAGGCGATCGTTTTTACTGCCTATTCAGATAGCCGCATTCCGAGTTCGAAGATGCTGTCAAAACACAACAGTGTGTTTGCAAGTTTTTGTTGTAGCTGTTAGTGTTGGGTTTGTTTCGGGGTTTTCTTTTCTCCCCCCCCCCCCCCTTTTTTTATATTTGTTTCTCTTTTTTTGTCATCCATTCCTACCAGCACACAATGGTCTACACTTCCGAAAGCCAGAAGGGGTTTAAATGCGTGAGCAAGACGTTCTACGTGCGTTGGCTAATGGGATCTTGGTTTGTAGTCTCACCCGAAGAACCTTCGGAGGAGTGGAATCAGTTTGTTAACTCTGTGTGTGTGTGTGTGTGTGTGGCAGGGGATCCCCTTCAGCTGGTGCCTCGATGGTGGGTTGAACCTGGGCTGTGCGCTCACGAGTGCAAAGTTCTAACCACTAAACTATTCCGCCACCATATCTATTTTAATCTGTGTCCTCGGAATTATTTAATTTTTCTCCACTTTTTGTTTTCTTCGAGGCTTTTTTTAACTCATTTTTTTGTGTGTGATGTTTTTTGGGGGGAGACGGGGGAGGACTGCTTTGGAGTGTTTGCGTGTTTTTGTTTCTGTTTGGGGCTTGTTTTTGTCTTCTTCTTTTTTTTTTTTTCTTTTTTTTTTTTTTTTTTTTTTTTTTTTTGGGGGGGGGTCGGTTTTATTTTCAATTTTTGTTAATCTATATTTCTATGACGAAGCTCGTGGTGAGAGATAATGATAATGTCAAATGTAGTACTGTACCTAACTATTCCAATACATCCTAGCATATAGGATTAGTAAGTTGATGTAATTGCTTACAAGCTTGTTTCTGTCATATCCATCAAAACCAAATAGTACATTCTGTAGTGTTAGTTTAATGGCTATGTTAAATTTATGTAGTATTTTGTGTTCAACATATTTCCAGATCTGATATATCCTTTTTTACACTCATAGAAAACATGTTCAATGTGGTCTATTTATCCAGTGCAAAATGTGCAGTGTTTACTATAAGCTAAGCCTAACTTGTTAAGCAGTATGTTAGTAGGATATATGTTGTGTACAATGTTCCAATGGAGTAATCGCAGTCTAGTTTCAGTAGTAGTTTTACTGGCTATGAGCCATGTTTTAGGCTGAATTTTTCAATACTCAGCTTGCTTAACCAGAATTTAGTTGCCAACGGTTGAGGAAATTCTTTTTCAATCAAAAAAAAGGCGAAACTGACGAGGTGTTGCCAGAGTGTTCAGACTTGAGTTATTTATTTCTGCCTGAGTTTTCTGGTTGGCGTTTAAGATCCTTTGGCATGCAGTTAATGCTGTGCATATAGCACAATATTCAAAGATCCGAGTAGGTTTGACACCAACAATCTCACATACAGAGGCAAGGTTCTTTTCGTGGCCATCTTCCATGAAGTCAGAAACATGTGTTACACCAGCTTTGATCCAATCCTCTGTAAACAGAGTTATACCTTTATACTTGTACTCTGAATACTCTTGATTTTAATGGCCAATAATTCCAGGGCCAGAATGAAGGCCATAGGTGAGAATGGGTACCCCTGTCTTATGCCTGCATTAATCTCAATATATTGAGATTTACCTTCTCAATATATTGAGATTAATGCAAGCATGAGTTGGTTGGCCGGCCGGCTGGTTGCATGGATGCTTGGTTGATGGGCTGGTTGGTTGGTGTGTTGGTTGGTTGGCTGGCTGGCTGCTTGCTTGCACTTGTTAACGATGCACATTGCGTGTAAATGCCAAGGTCTTTCCATCACCTATGTGGTCATTGGGGAGCGAGATGTCAGAGACCTCAGCTTCTCTAGGGGCCAGCATATTGAGGGCGGCGCCCATCTCCTCTCCCTCACTGCTTTACCTTCCCTGTCCCCAAAAAGAGGGCAGGTGCCCATTTACAGCTGGGCGAACTGGGGGACTGTACTGAAGCCAAGCCGCGCAAAACGGTCACATATCCCCTTTGGTAACCACGCTTAATGCTGCTGAACGTTTACCTTGGGGAAAGCCAGTACTCTTGACCTCTGAGCTGCAAAACCATAATCAAAGCTCAAGGTAGCTGAAGAGAGTCGTTAGTACTGTTGCTACTGGGGGGAATACATCAATTAGTAAAAAAAAAAATAATAATAATAAAAAAGGGGTGTGGGGTGGGGACAGGAGGTGAGGAACTGTCAGCCAGGTGTTCTCTTTTTTTAATTGCCCCGTTTGTCTTCTCCAGTGCTGTTTGTCTTCTGAAGGTCACCCTCTCTCTGTGTCTCTCTGTGTCTCTCTGTCTGTCTCTGTCTATCTCTGTGTCTCTGTCTCTGTCTCTGTCTCTGTCTGTCTCTCTCTGTCTCTGTCTCTGTCTCTGTCTCTGTTTCTGTCTCTGTCTCTCTGTCTCTGTCTCTGTCTCTCCCTCTCTCTCTCTCTCAAGATTTATTTCAAGTAATATATATATATATATATAAACAGGGGGTAGAAGAAATATATAGGAATACTACAACTTGCAGATGTAGGCGTGTGAAAATATTCACACGTAAGTCATTCATTACATAATTCATTTTAGAATGTAACCATAATGCTGTCTGTCTGTCTGTCTGTCTGTCTGTCTGTCTGTCTGTCTGTCTGTCTGTCTGTCTGTCTGTCTGTCTGTCTGTCTGTCTGTCTGTCTTCTCTCTCTCTCTCTCTCTCTCTCTCTCTCTCTCTCTCTCTCTCTCTCTCTCTCTCTCTCTCTCTCTCTCTCTCTCTCTCTCTCTCTCTCTCTGGAGTTAACATCAGTGCTGACTCCACTCTCCCCAAAAGTCCTTCGGATGAGACTTTAAACCGAGGCCCCGTGTGCGAACGCACGCAGAACATCTTGCGCACACGTTAAATCCTGTTCCGCTTTTCGTAAGAGTAGGCCATCGTGTGCCGGTGGGAACAGATGACAATATTTACAAAACTGCATACACACGGGGACCGGATGAAAAAAGCACATGATTGCTTATTCTGTTATCCTCGATATAAAAGAATCAAATCAAATCAAATCAAATCTCTTTGTGAGTGTGTGTGTGTGTGTGTGTGTGTGTGTGTGTGTGTGTGTGTGTGTGTGGTGTGTGTGTGTGTGTGTGTGTGAGTGTGTGTGTGAGTGTGAGTGAGTGTGAGTGTGAGTGTGTGTGTGTGTGTGCGTGTGTGTGTGCGTGTGTGTGTGAAGTGAAATATGTGACAAGCTACAAGGGACGATTATTAAGAGAGAAATAAAAATGGTTGTGTGACCTTTTTTTCTTGGTGGAGGGGGGAGGAAGACATTTTTTTACGACTTCCATCCCCCCCCCCCCCCTCGTGATGCAGATGTCATCGTTGCTTTTTATTTACAATAACGAAGAAAAAAAGATATCTCACTGACTTTCTTTTTTTTTAGATTATTGTTTGCACTTGAAAAGTACCGAACGACTTTTTTCTTCCCCTTTTTTTTCCAAAACAAT
>CM060333.1:34058924-34061424 GCA_030674155.1 Stramonita haemastoma | reverse complement strand
TTTTTGTTTTTATACCTCAATTTGGACAGATGTTAGATGTGTTGTACTGTGTTATATTGTGTTGTGTAGTATTGTGTTGTGTTGTGTTGTGTTGTATTGTGCTGTGTTAAGTTGTGTTGTGTTGTTTTGAATTGCATTGTGTTGTGTGGTGTTGTGTTGTATAGTTTATTATTGCATACCACTTAAAGTCACAGCAGATGTCTCAACATGAAATTCTGACTGCTCTCCCACGAGGATAGGGCGTCGCCACAAGAGCAGTGCCACCCTTTTTTCTTTAATTTCTTTTCCTGTCTGCAATCATGTGTACTTCTTTCTCTATCATAGTGACCTTTTTCCTACAGAATTTTGCCAGGGACAACTCTCTTAATGCCGTGGGTTCTTTTACTTGCGCTAAATGCGTGTTGCGCGCAGGACCCCGGTGTATCGTCTCACCCGAAAGACTTGCCCCAAGACCACCACTCACGGTCTAGTGGATAGGGGGGGGGGGGGGGAGTTTCCAGCCCAAACGGGAATCGAACCACCGCACATTTCTAACCCGGACTTTTCGCTTTTTAGGCAGGTGCGTTATCTCTACACCACGAAGGTGAGGTGACAGAGCTTTTAACTTCTTACCCTGTGGGTCTATAAGGTCGTGGGTTCGAATCTCGACAGTCCTACGGGTGAGACTCTAACCTGAGGTCCCTATGCAAATGCACTCAGAACATTTTATGCACATGTTAAAAACAGGTTAAGCCTTTTGGAAGAGTAGGCCATTGTATGCCGGTGGGAACGGGTGACGAAATTTACAAAAGCTGCGTCGTGTTTAGACATCAACCCCGATGTTTGAAAGCGGCTGTCTTAATGGTGGGTCAACGGTTGCATGTGTAAAATTTCATCATTGGTGAGGTAGGTAGATCTAGTCTAAGTACGAAAAAAATATTATCAAGAAGTGTATATCTTTCCGACAAGAAAAAAATGAAAAAGAAAGAGATAATAAAGCTATAATTAAGTGGGTATCATTTGAGCCCAATATGTCAAGCCCAATTCGTCAAAGGTTGTCAGAAATGTGTTTTGCGTGTTAGACCACACATAAAAGAAGAGGGGATGGTAGGGGGAGGGGGTGTTGTAATGAAGATAGATAGATAGGGCATAAAGTGAAATAAAAATGGTAAAAGGTAAAGGTGTTCCATTAACTACGCAGTGGTAGGGGAGCGAGGCATCAGAGACCTCAGCTTCTCCAGGGGCCAGCATATTGAGGGCGGCGCCCATCTCCTCTCCCTTGTTGCTTTACCTTCCCTGCCCCTAAAGAGGGGCAGGTACCTATTGACAGTTGGGTGAACTGGGGGACTGTATTGAAGCCAAGGCGCGTGAACGGTCACCCACTCACGAAGCAACGGCACTGTCAAAGCTGCACCTGCTCTGACCACTGAGCTATCCCCTACACAAAAAACTAAACATTTGATAAAATGGAAACATTATCGGACGCAGCACAACGATAAGAGATTAAAAAAAAAAAGTGGGTTTTTTTTTGTCTTCTCTGTCTCAACCCGTCTTTCTTCGTATATATCTTGTCTTGACTAGTGAGGGAAAGGATAAATATATCTGGAGGGTCCATAGTTAAGGGAAAACAGGAAGGGTGAGGCATTCAACTTGGGCCAAGGGCAGAGAGAAAAAAAAAAAGGACGAGAATATAAAAAGAGAGAAAAAATGGTGTAGAGGCTTTAAAAGTGAAAAAAAAAACCCACACACACTGCGTTCCATTTTAATTAAGTATTAAACATTGTTTCTGTCGTATGAGTGAACATACATTACGCTGCAGTTAAATTAGTCAGGCTTAGCATATCCAACTTCGGCGTGGGAGAGAATTGTTATATTTTTAAGTTTTCTGGGGGAAAACAAAGGGGCAGAGAATAGACCAAGAAGGCAGAAAACAGTCAAGGAGGATGTGACAAGAAGAAAAGGAACAAGACAAAAACAAAGAGAGGGGCAAAGGGAGGAGGGAACTTCAAAATATAAAAAACCAAACTAACTAGCCAATTGACTAACCAAATAAGTAACGAACTAACTCACCAACTCAGTTAACAACCAATCAACCAACCAAGCAACTAAAACCTTAATCTTGCTAATCATCTAGTTCAATGTAATTCGAAGTGATTGGAAGTGAACCATAATAAATCTTCCTCGATACTATCTGATGACAGTGACACGTCTATAGCATAGGGGAGCTACCAGTAGAGTGACGCTATACATATGGCCCATCCCCCTCCACTTCAATATGGCCGTGGGGTGGGGATGGGGGGGGGGGGTAGGGGAGTAGGGGAAGGAGGGGGGCTTCCTGCTTGTCACTCTCACTCACTGGCCAGCCAGCTTCCTGGTGAGCTGAGTGTGAGTGATGGTGAGTGGGTAGGAAGGGTGGACAGTGTGGGAATCTGTGTGCCTTCTTCTTCTTCTTCTTCTTCTTCTTCTTCTTCTTCTTCTTCTTCTTCTTCTTCTTCTTCTTCTTCTTCTTCTTCTTTGCATT
>CM060333.1:34053924-34056424 GCA_030674155.1 Stramonita haemastoma | reverse complement strand
CCGGTCACTTATGTTTTCAAGTAAATAATTATGTAGAGAAAGCGAGGCCAGAATATGACATTAAAACAATAAACAATAGGAAGCACTTTCTGGCTTTATTTTCTCTCTCAAAATAGACATGGGCATATAACTCTGAGACAACATCACTTGCGCGAAATGACGTCCCTTTTTAGGTTTTTAATTAAGGAGACACAAAAGTAACGTCCCTTGAGGATTTTTTTCTCTCTCAATGAAGTAAGGCACCTTTCAATTTTTTTTTGTTTTTGTTTTTGTTTTTTTTTTGTTTGTTTTTGTTAAGTTGTAAATGCGGTACAGGCAGCGTTTACTTGTACTTTCTTTTTTCTTTTTTTACATTCCTCTGCTAAAGCTCCGAGGTTCGCCAATGGTGAGATTTTTGCACCTGCTACCGCTTTTGCCCACCATGAAGGTAGCTGCATTCCGATTTCGGGGATGTATGCAGGAAATGTTCGTATTTCCGTAACCCAATCGAACGGCAGACATGAATTACGGGATCTATAACGCGCATACATTATCATGTGCATGTGTATATTATACACGAAAGGAATCAAGGCACTGGTAGGTGTGCACTTGAAATCGACCTGGGAGATTGTACAAAATTCCTCACCCAGATTGTATAAAATTCCTCACCCTTATTTCACCAGACTTCACGGAAATAGGAACCCACGACTTCATGGATCTCTAGGATTGAAGTTGAACGGTCTTAACCACTCAGACTACAGGGTCTGTCATTTTCGCTGTGATTCCCAAGGTAAAAGGAACCAGACAATGTGTGATGTTTTCTCCTGCGACATCGTAAATATGATGGGGGGTTTTTTGTTTGGGGCCTTTTTGTCCTTGGCTAGAGCTCCAAGGTTTTCCAATGGCGAGAGTCACGCATGTGCGACCCTCCCTCCTCTCCCCACCACTTAGGTAACTGCATTCCTACTTTGGGGATGCATATGCTTAAGTACCTTACTCGAATTGGGTTTACCATTTTATTATATTGCTTGTTTGATCACTTACTGGATCGGTTGAGTTTTTTCTGACTTTAACATCAGAAAAAAAAAAGTTTTTTTTTTTCTTTCGGCCACAGTCCAGTTTAAGCTTTCGAGTGATGTAGTATCTTCTATGGAGTGCTGGTCGGAAAAAAATTTTTGCTGATTGTCACAGATTTTTTAAAGTATTAAAAAAAATGCCCTGTGTACTTGGTTTTTGGGGTTGAGGGTATGGAGCAATACCGGGTAGTCACGAGAAAGTTGGAATTATCATCAAATAAAGACTTGTGTTCCTGCAGTTTTGACCCCCACGCAGGCATATTGTGGCTAGAAAGCTAGCAGACGACAAAGGACTGGGGAAGGGGTACAGTATTTGCTGAAAAAATCAAGCCTACCAAATTTGTGCAAAAATCACGTAAGTTTTGAGTCAGAGTCTAGTCTTCCATTTTTTTTAATGGTTTTTATTTCTGTGGATGCTTTAGTACGTGCAGTATGAATGCAAGAGTAATAACTATAGGAAAACAGAAGTGGCGAAAAGTAATACTGGTGTGTAGCCTTTGCATACAAAGATGGTAATGGTAAAAGATGTCCCATAACCTATGTGATCGTAGGGGAGCGAGGCATCAGAGACCTCAGCTATTCCAGGGGCCAGCATATTGAGGGCGGCGCCCATCTCCTCTCCTTCGCTGCTCCACCTTCCCTGACCCTAAAAAAGGGCAGGTACCTACCCATTGACAGCTGGGTGAACTGAGGGACTGTGCCTAAAGCCAAGGCGTGCAAACGGTCACCCATCACAGTTGATAACCACGCTCAAACCTGCTTAACCTTAGCTTGGGGAAAGCCAGTGGTCTGACCATTCCGTGTCTCTATACAAAGATGACTCAAACTAAAAAGAGTGGTTAGGACAGACAGTAAGGGGGGTAAGTGAGGACAGTCAGGGGAGGGTGAGGAAGGGAGGTAGCCTGGGCGGTGACATGGCGTGTGATGTGGTGACAATTTTATGTCTCTGTCCTGTCACATCTTCTTTGGGTTCCTGTCTGCCCACTCACTCTTCACGGACTCGTCTGTCCATTGTCATCAACAAAACAAAACACAACACCAAAGAAAAAATGGGAAATGGGGGTGGGGTGGGGGGGTGTTAGTGTTAGTGTGTGTTAGTGTGTGTGTGTGTGTGTGTGTGTGTGTGTGTGTGTGTGTGTGTCTGTGTCTGTGTCTGTGTCTGTGTCTGTGTGGTCTGTGTGTCTGTCGTGTGTCTGTGTGTGTCTGTGTGTGTGTCTGTCTGTGTGTGTCTGTGTGTGTGTGTTGTGTGTGTGTGTGTGTCTGTGTGTGTCTGTGTCTGTGTCTGTGTCTGTGTGTCTGTGTGTCTGTGTCTGTGTGTGTCTGTCTGTGTGTCTGTCTGTGTGTGTCTGTGTGTGTGTGTTAGTGTGTGTGTATGTGTATGTGTAGATAGATAGATAGATAGATAGATAGATAGATAGATAGATAGATAGATAGATAGATAGATA
>CM060333.1:34048924-34051424 GCA_030674155.1 Stramonita haemastoma | reverse complement strand
CATCCGACTTCGGAGCTGGAGAGAATTGTTATCTTTTAAGTCTTTCTTGGAGGGAAAAAGGGCAGGAGAATGGACCAAGACGGTAGAAAACAGACAAGAAGGAGGTGGTGACAGGAAAAAAAGGAACAAGGCAGAAACAAAGAGACGGAAAGAAGAGAGGAAATTTCTAGCACAGAATTTCCCGAATGTGGAGATGCTATTTATACTGACAAGCCCACGACACCCCTACGGGGGGAAACACACGGAGAAAGCTGAGCATAGTGGCTTTATTGGGGTTTTTTTACGTCCAACTTTTAAAAACTTCAACAAATCACTAATTTCAGCTAAAATTATTAGTTAAGAAAAGCAACTCATCATTTTAAAATGTTTGTTACTTATGATCAGCCTGCTAGCGGATTTTTTGTTCCCTTTGAAGGGATTTTTTTTTTTATTAAACCATTTTCTTTGACTCGACACGTACGTGTTTGTTTTTTTCTTTTTTTAAGAGGGCAAAAACTGACCCTTTTAGTTTATCATACTGGATCTTTTTTTTTCTCGGTGCTTTACAATTAATTTCTGTATTGCTCTGGGGTCAACACAAATTGCCATAATAGAGAAAGCTGTGTACTCAAATGAAATTTTTTAAGTTCACATGTTTTTTTCATGTTCATACAAAAGCAAAATTATCAAACCAAATCTCAACACTTTCCCATGACTTCCACAAAAAAGGAAGGTGGCAGGATGGTTAAGATGTTTACCTGCCTAACAAGTACACCATGAGGTTCTGGGTTCGATTCCCAGCCTTACCATATCTTCCCAGTTTGACTATTGGTGAACCGTGGAGCTCTAGCCAAGGAGCAAAACAAAGGAAAAGAAAACGAAAAAAAAAAGTTACGAATAACTCACTATTCATCATGTATGGAAAAAAAAACACCATCTAGCTAGAACCGGTTTTGGTAGATTCGGTCTTAACATTGTTTTTCCCCCCATAGGAACGCCCGGGGCCTGTCACTATAAATAGCATCCCCACCTCCTGGAAATTCTGTGCAAGGAATTCCTATTTTTCTGTCCCTCTCTTTGTTTCTGCCTTGTTTCTTTTCTTCCTGTCACCCCCTTGTCTTTGTTCTGCCTTTTTGTTGCTGTCTGAGTGTTCGAAGAAGAAGAAAAAGAACTAGAAGAGGAGGGGGAGGAACAAGAAGAAGAAGAAGAAGAAGAAGAAGAAGAAGAAGAAGAAGAAGAAGATTTATTTATTTATTTATTTATTTATTTATTTATTCTTTTATATCGAGGATAACAGAATAAGCAACAACAACAACAAGAGGACAACAAAAACAACAAGAACAACAAGAAAAATAAAAACTAGAAAAAGAAGAAAAAGAAGAAGCAAGGAATTTCGTGAAACTAATGGTTTCTCTTGACATTGTGCTTCAAACCATTACTTTTTTTAAAAATAAGAATCGATTGGGTGGACCAAACAGAATCAGTATGTATTAATAAAGAGCACTTTTGGCTTTTGTGTGTGTTTCATAAAGGTGTTACAACTTTTTTGTGTGTTGCTGTGCGTGTGTGCATGCGTGCATGTGAATGCGTGCGTGTTCAAAATCCTTTTTTTGTGTATTTCATGGAGGGGTTACAACTTTTTGTGTGTGTTGCTGTGTGTGTGTGCATGCGTCCATGCGTGCGTGCATGCGTCCATGCGCGCATGCGTGCGTGTGTGTACCCTTCTTCTCGTGTGGATTTTCTGTAGTGAAGCTTGCTTGACAGACACTTACCCTCTGACGGGCGCAGCAGACAAGATGCCGGAGGAGGTGGAGACGAAAGATGCGCAGAAGCAGCACAGCAAGCTCAGGACCCACACAGGCAACGGAGAGACCCTCGCCATGATGGTCGTTCTAGCCAGCCCAACACTTACTTGTCTGTCATCCACTAGACCGCAGGCATCCAGACAGGCATACAACAAAACAACCCTTCTTCTGATCCACTCTGCCTACAAGTACACAGAAGCCTGGTAGGCCAATGATCCTTCCAGGAGTGAGTGAGCTCTACTACGGGCCTAGGACTGCTGCAGTTACCTCAGAGGCCTTCTGCAGTCTACACGTGAAGGGAGGTAGGGGCTAGGGCTAGGGCTAGGCTAGAGGCTGGGACAAGACAAGACAAGACAAGACCTCCCCTTGTGTGTTTCAAGTTAGCCCTTCCTTCTTCTCACTGTTTTGGGGCGTTTCGCTTGAGTGAGTTTCATCCATCCTTGGTCGTGACGAGATGGGTGACAGGTTGTGACGAGAGGAGAGATTTGGGGAGGGAGGGGAGGGTGTTGGGAGGGGGGAAGAGTTTGGGAAGAGAAGGTTTGTGGGGAGGGGGGGAGGGTAGGGGGTGGGGATAAGGATGTAAGCTACATGGAATAAAGATAGGGCTGGAGGGAATACAGGCTACACACCTGTATTACTTTTGGGGCACTTTTCCTTCTGTTTTTCCTATAGTAAAAGGTTATGGTGTTCCATAACCTATGTGGTCGTAGGGGAGC
>CM060333.1:34041424-34043924 GCA_030674155.1 Stramonita haemastoma | reverse complement strand
CCACCCCCTCTCATCTAAGTTCATATAAAAACTTCTTCATTTCCACACAGATCATTGCAACACATTAAACAAAATGAAATGGGAAATTCAAACATTCTGCCACATACACTATTTCTATTTCATCACCCCCAAACTCTTTATACAAAAGCACTGGCTTAAATTTTTTTTTTTTAATTAAAAAGCAAAACAAAAGAGCAAAAACAAAAAAACAAAAATTCTACAAGTATGATCATCAAAAGCAGAAGCAGCAACAACCCAACAAAGTTTCAACCCACACCATCTTGAGACAGTCTTCCCTCCACAATGGCAACCAAATTCCCCCCACAGGCAAGAGTACAGGAACCACCACAACAGTTTTAACCTGCCGCCCGCCAAGAAAAAAAGGTCAGTCGATACATGAAAACCGCTTTTTAGAGAGTGACTTCAGGATTGAGACACAGCCAAAAAAAATTGCTGAAGTAATAACTGACAGATTAGAGAATAATGACAGAAAGATGAAGAGGGTCAACATCATCATAGACACAATCTCAAACACTCTAGCCTTCAAACAAACACAGAAGGATGCTCCTCAAAAGGCAAGGGACCCACAAACACACACACACACACACCAGAATTAGTACTAGATGTACAAGAGTATACAAAGTGTAAAAGAGACCAAACCACAGCCAGAATTCAAGCAGAGAAGAGACAAAGCCAACACGCAAAACCAAACAAAACTTTGTTGCAATTTTCTGTCCACCAGTTTTGATACATCACACCAGTCATCTGAAAAAGCAGTCATCTGTCTGCTTCTTTTTTTTTTTATCCCGTGTCTTTACATCATTACTGTACAATCTACATATGTACATGCAAGTGCATGCGCACACTTGCATGCATGCATGCACACACACACACACACCACACACACACACACACACACACAAAAGAAACCAAAACTGCTAGAATGACCTGAAAATTCCAACTAACGTCATTCTTAAACAAGCGAATCCAAACATGACGAAATATTTTGAAAAATAAAGAATAGTCTCAAGCAAAAATGGTTGCTCATTTCACATTAAAACCAATGTGCCATGTCCAAAAAAAACAAACAAACAAAAAAAGCTACAAGACTCAAGTTCTTTGGATTTGTGAGTATTGACATTCTTTGGATCTGCAATTTGACATTTTTCAATTTACCCCTCACTCTCAACCCCCTCCACCCACCTCCAAATAAGTGCTGTTAGAGATTGGGTTTTTTTTTTTAACAATACACACCATTTTGATTAGAGTTTATAAGCTATACAGACTTAAAGAAAAGTCAGCGCACAAAATTATCGAGGCATAGAATAAAAATTGGATTTTAAAGATAGAAAAGCAGCTATATATATATATATATATATATATATATATATATATATATATATATATATATATATATATATATATATATATATATATAGCTATGCTTGTTTTGCACAAGTGAGTCTGTGTACATGAACATATAAGTAAGTGTTGTGTGTGTGTGTGTGTGTGTGTGTGTGTGTGTGTGTGTGTGTGTGTGTGTAGGTGGAAGAAAAGGGTGAGGGAAAGGGTATATAAATGTGTACATGTGTAGTTATTGCGTAAGAGTGAATCAGGCTGCATAAAATATCACAAAAACTTAATACTAAGAGGACAAAAATAGAATAAAACATCCAAATCGGAGGATTTTTTTTAATGGAAATCCTGAAAATTCTTATACCAACATCAAAAAAAAATTGCGCGCGCACACACACACACACACACACACACACACACACACACACACACAGAATCAATTCACCCCAGGTGCTAATCATTTTCTCATTCTGCCAGTACTCTTTCCCTGAAGGACAAGGAAAGCGAAACATCGAAAAGCGTTAAATGACGACAGAATTCACAAAATGCACCCACAAAAGGAACACAGGCAGGGTATGAATATGAATGATGAAAACTGCAGAAAGCATTGCAGTAGCCACCCCCTACTCTTCTGTTTTAACACCAAAACAGTACTGGATGACACAGGTCAAGTTCATCTATACCTGTACATGCCACACACATTTAAGCCTCAGTTGTTTTCTTTTAAAGACGAGGGGGAGAACAGCGCAGTGGTCAGAGCACTTGCTTTCCCCAGGCTAAGGTTAAGCAGCATTTGAGCGTGCTAACCGAGTGGATAGGTGACCATTTGTGCACCTTGGCTTCAGTACAGTTCATCCAGCTGTAAATATGGGTACCTGCTCTCTTTAGGAACAGGGAAGTTAAAGCAGCGAGGGAGAAGAGATGGGTACCACCCTCAATATGCTGGCCTCTGAAGAAGCTGAGGTCTCTGACACCTCGCTCCCAACAACTGCATAGGTTATGGGAACACCTTTACCTTTTTACTGTCTCTAACCACTACCATCTTGAAGGAGACCTAGATACAAGCTAGCAGCTATTTACCAGTGAGTCTTAACATCTCCTGAGAACAGATTATGATATGATGGATCTGTAAAACATAAAGACA
>CM060333.1:34021424-34031424 GCA_030674155.1 Stramonita haemastoma | reverse complement strand
CACACACACAGACACAGACACACACACACACACACAACACACACACACACACACACACACACACACACACACACCCCTGTACGACGATTTGAGCCGGGGCTGGACACAAAACCCAAAGCAGTCCTCTCTTCACACGCCTGCAGAAGAAGGGAGCATGGAGCCTGGAAAAAGGGGGCAAGACAGCGAGAGACGAACAAGAGCGCTTGTGCTGCAAATCTTGGTTCCCATGTCCTCCCCTGGGAGGAGGGTACACACACACACACACACACACACACACACACACACACACACCACACACACACACACACACACACATACATACATACATACATACATTACACACACACACACACACACACACACACACACACACACTCACACACACACACACACACACACACACACACACACACACACACACATACATACATACATACATACATACATACATACATTACATACGCACACACACACACACACACACACACACACACACACACACACACACACACACACACACATACAGCTGCACAGGGCAGGCAGGCCCACCCTACCCACCCATCCTCCCACTCCCACCCCCACACCCCACACACACGAAGGACAGAGCCAGCGAGAGCGACAAGGGAGAAGAGAAGAGAAGAGAAGCAAGCAGGCAGACAGGGAGTGAGCAAGGACGCAAGCCCAGGCTGGCAGACAGGCAGGCAGGCAGGTAGACAGGCAGGCAGGTAGACAGACAGGCAGGTTGACAGGCAGGCAGAGTGTCAGGCAGGCAGACAGGCAGGTGGACAGGCATGTAGACAGGCAGGCAGGTAGACAGGCAGGCATGTAGACAGGCAGGCAGACAAACAGGCAGATGCAGGCAGGCAGGCAGGCAGGGGGGCGTGAGACGCTAGGAGCAGTCTTCAGGCTGGTCATACTGCTGCTCCATCAGGTAACACTGCAACTCCGTCTCTGACTCATCCGTCACCAAGCCTTGACGCTGGTCTTCCTCCTCCTCCTCTTCCTCCTCCTCCTCCTCCAATCCTCTATCCTCTTCCTCCTCCTCCTCTCTCTCTAACTCCTCTCCAGACGTCTCTTCCTTCATCCCCTGACCACCCCCATCCCCCTCTCCTCCTCCTCCTTCTTCCTCCTCCTCTTCCTCTTTCTCTCCTCCAGCCTCCAGACTGCGGGCAAACTCAGACTGAGACAGGTCAGAAATCTGACGCCGATGATGATGATGTTGATGGTGGCGATGGCGACGATGATGGTGGGAGCGATGATGGGGGGGGTGCTGGGAGTGCTGTATGTGAGGGGAGGCCACTTCTGCCAGCGTGTCGCTGTTGATGATGTCCCTGGACTGGGCTTGCAGGAGGTGGCTCCACACGGGCTCCGAGGCGGGGGATTCGGAGCGTGAGCTGTGGTCGGTGAAGACCGAGTCAGCGTCAGAGTAGGCCTCCAAGACGGTGCCCTCTGATGATGCCTTGGTCACTGAATTACCTGCGACACACACACACACACACATACAAGAGCGCTTTTGAGTGGGGTTTTTTTTTGGTTGGTTTTTTGGGGGTGTTTTTGTTGTTATTGTTGTTGCTTCAATCATCTATACACATATTCTATTTTTAAGGCTGTTGAAATCATGTTAGTTAATTAATGTTGGTAAAATGTTTTTTAGGTTTCTCTTTTTTTTTCTTTTATTTTGTTTGTTTGTTTGTTTGTTAGGGTTTTCTGTTTGTTTTGGTTTGGTTTTTTTCTTTCTTCAGATAGATGGCTTGATGAAAAAAAGCAAATCAATGCTTATTCAATGTACCATCTTCAAATAAAAATTTGATTTGATTTGATTTGATTTGATTTCACACACACACACACACACACACACACACACACACACACACACACACACACACACACACACACACACACACAACACACACACACACAAATAGCATAAGAGTAGGCCATTGTGTGCCTGTGGGAACAGATGACAAGATTTACAAAACTGCATACACACAAGGACTGGATGTAAAAAAGCACACGAGTGCTTATTCTATTATCCTCGATTATGAAAGAATATAAAACAAAATAATAATAATAAAAAGAATAAAGCAGGGGGTGGGATAGCCTAGTGGTCAGAACATTGCGCTCGCAATTTGATGACCCCGGGTTCAATTCCCGTTGGAGGGGATTTTTCCTTTCCCCATGTGTGTGTGTGTGTTTATTTTATTTATTTATTTATTTATTTATTTATCTTTTATATCGAGGATAACAGAATAAGCAATCATATGCTTTTTTTCATCCGGTCCCCGTGTGAATGCAGTTTTGTAAATGTCATCTGTTCCCACCGGCACACGATGGCCTACTCTTACAAAAAGTGGAACAGGATTTAACGTGTGCGCAAGATGTTCTGCGTGCGTTCGCACACAGGGCCTCGGTTTAAAGTCTCATCCGAAGGACTTTTGGGGAGAGTGGAGTCAGCACTGTTGTTAACTCCAGGAGAAAAATCTCCCTCCTCGACCGGACTCAAACCCGGGTCTTCAAATTGCCAGCGCAATGTTCTGACCACTAGGCTATCTATCCGTCCCCCCGTGTGTGTGTGTGTGTGTGTGTGTGTACTTTTTTTTCAATTGGACTTTATTTTCAATTCTCAGATTTATGAAAACTTCTAAACAGAGTGTGATAATAAATATCAATTTATGTTTGAGCATTTTCTTCACCTTCTTACTGACATGTCAGATCTGACTTTGTATGTTAGCAAAAGAAGATATTTCTTCTGAAAAATTAGTCCTTTTTCCATATACAATTTTTCTACCTGTATAATTGTCACACTCTACTTAAAAAAAAGGAAATATATTTTCATTCACATTGTATATAATGCACACTTTTTTTTTATTTAAATAAAGTTTGATTGGCACACACTGATTGAAGGGAAATAATATGCAGCAAAGTAAATATCAGCTTTAATGCAGTGCTCTCCCTTTACATTCAAAAATTAATGGTTAACATAATATTTCAAGATCACAGTCTTTATTGACTATTAATGCCTGAATAAGCCGCCGCTGTAGTCTAGTGGTTAGGGCGTTGGACTCGTAATCTAAAGGTTGCGGGTTCGATCCCAGCTTTCGGCTATGGCGTTGTGCCCTTGGAAAAGGCACTTTACGGCTATTTTCTCACCCCACCCAGGTGTAAAAGGGGTACCAACCTTGTGTTGGGGGTTAACCCTGCGATAGATTGGCGTCCTATCCAGGGGGGAGTCTATGACTCTCAGTCGCTTAACGCCACAGAAACCGGGTTAAGCACTGGCCTGATGAGCCTTAGGCTCGGGACAGACTTTAACTTTAACTTTAATGCCTGAATAATTGTTTCTGGACTATACTATAAAGCATAAAAAACACACACATTGTCATTACCATTTCCATATAGCCATTTCTATGTAGCTTCAGAACAATTTTTGCGACTTTCCAATCTTCTTCCTCAACCCAGGGCACTCACTCACTCACACACACACACACACACACACACACACACACACACACACACACACACACACACACACACACACACACACACACAGACTCTTTGCTAAAAGTCATAAGCACTAAAAATGCACTAAAGCAATACTGTGTGTAGCAAAATATTTGAAAATTTCAAATGATTTTTCAAAGCCCTTAACCCTCTTAGTCCCGACCCGGGATTTGCCAGGATTAATCATTCCCTCCCCTGAATCCCGAACCAGGATTTGCCGGCATTTACACACAGTAGTTTTCCATCACGCAGTGACCTCCACTGATCGCTACCATATGCCGAAGCTCTCTCAGGCCACATGCACAATGCATTCTGTGAGTCTGGAAGTAATTATAGCTGCTGGTATGTAGGAGGAAAAGGCAAGCGATCATCTGTGCCTGACCTGATTTCGTTATCATTTTTTATGGAATGTGAAATCTAGGGGCAGTGTGTGTTCAGAGAGTCCGAATGCAAGAGGGATAAAATGCTACTACTACATGTATGTGAAAAACGTCCCGGATGCTCACCTGAATTTTTGTTGCTGCCTCCACATCCACCGTTGCCCCCACAACCATTGCCCCCACACCCCCCGCCGTTCTTACTGCCTCCGTTCTTGTTGTTGGGGTAGGGGTGGTGGTGGTGGTTGTGGTGAAAGTATCGGCCCAGGGTACAAGTCGCTGAGCCGTTGCTGCCGTTGGTGCGTGTTACACTAGGGGAGAGAAACCAGTCCGAACGCTGACGCAAACGCTCCAGTTGCTTCCTCTTGACCGAGTTGAAGCGGGAAAGGCATCGGGACTGGTAGTATGACCTCATCTCGTTCAGGTTGTCCTCCAGGGATTTGGGTCTCTGAAAAATAACATGTATGTTTCTCAGAGAGAAGGAGAGAGAGGGAGGGGGAGGGAGAGGGGGAGAGAGAGAGACAGACAGACAGACAGACAGACAGACAGACAGACAGACAGACAGAAAGGGAGGGAGGGAGGGAGGGAGGGAGGGAGGGAGAGAGAGAGAGAGAGAGAGAGAGAGAGAGAGAGAGAGAGAGAGAGAGAGAGAGAGAGAGAGAGAGAGAGAGAGAGAGGGAGGGAGGGAGGGAGGGAGGGAGAGACAGACAGACAGACAGACAGACAGACAGACAGACAGACAGACAGACAGACAGACAGACAGACAGAGACAGAGACAGAGTCAGAGAGAGAGACAGAGAGAGACAGAGAGAGACAGAGAGAGACAGAGAGACAGAGACAGAGAGAGAGAGAGATATGGGGTTAACGCACTCACTTTTCTGCAAAGGTGCAGCTCTCTGAATGCTGTTATTAGTAGATGTACCCTGCTGCAAAGTTACTCCTCTCTATATGCAGCTCCCCCCCCCCCCACCCCTTCCCCATGTAGTAAGGATGCCAAGGGCCTTTCAGAATAAATACAATCCCCACCTTCAACAAAATCTGTGCTAAGAATCTCTCTCTTTGTTTCTGCCTTGTTCCTTTTCTTCCTGTTACCTCCTTCCTCTTCTTCCTTCTTTCTGCCTCCTTGGTCCATTCTCCTGCCCCTTTTTCCAGAAGTGACTTTAAATATATCAATTCTCTCCTATGCGGAATACGGATGTGCTGGGGCTGACTTGCAAGGCGCTAAACAGCAGCGCAATGCATTTTCAAACAAACTTGGGTTGCTGCAAGCAGCATGAGCCTAAACCTGGCAGCAACTGTGTGAGGTGTGATCAAGACAAACGCTGCCAAACTTCTTCAAACGCTCAGACAGCAATTTTTAATATTGTCTGTTATATGAGTGAAAATGCATCACGCTGCTATTAAGCACCTGACAAGTCAGGCCCAGTACATCCACCTTCGACATAAGAGAGAATTGTTATCTTTTAAGTCTTTCTGGAAAAAAAAAAGGCAGGACAATGGACCAAGAAGGCAGAAACTGACAAGGAGGAGGTGACAGTAAGAAAAAGAAACAAGGCAGAAACAAAGAGAGTGATCGAAAAAAAGGAAAATTTTCTTAAACCAAATTTCCAGAAGGCGGGGATGCTCTTTATACTGACAGGTCCCCCCCAGCATCCTCATAGGGGAGCTGCCAAAACAAAATCATGGGAGAAAAAAAAACAAACAAAAAAAACAAAAACATTGTTGTATGAACTTCCAACCTTAGAAAAAAAAAATTTTAATAAAAAATATAAAAATGTTTCAAACTTTTTAATTTAAAAAAAAAATAATAATAATAATTCCAACCTTGGACACCTCCGGCGAGGGCATGAGAGAGACCTCAGGGGCGGAGAGAGTGGACACGTTGATGGTCAGCTGTGACACGTCTCCGTCATTCCCCGCGTCCGAGGGCAACTGCCGCCGCTGGCCTCCCAAGGGGGACAACTCGGGGCTGTCTCCCCCCGCCCTTCCCTCATCGCTGTCGATGCCGCCCGGCTCGTCGTGGTCGCTGCTGCCTTCCAGTCTGGTGACCTCAATGATATCTGGGGACACTGCTGCAACAAGCACAGGGGGTGTCAACCTCGCATCAGTTCAATCCTGTTCCGCTTTTCGTAAGAGTAATAATAATAATACATGGAATTTATATAGCGCTATGTCTTGTCAAAACAAATCAAAGCGCTTGCATTTGACCTATACAACACACAAGCAATCAATAACAATTCATAGTTTTAGCAAATTCGAATGTCCACACACACGCAATCGCACGCGCACACACACACACACACACACATTGTGTGCTGGTGGGAACAGATGACAAGATTATGAAACTGCTTACACACAGGGACTGGATGTATAAAAGCACATGAGAGCTTATTCCAGAATCCTCGATATAAAAGAATAAAAGAAAAAGAAAAAAAAGAAGCCTTCCCATGCTGGACCCTAGAGAAGCTGAGGTCTCTTGACGCCTCGCTCCCCTACGACTGCCTAAGTTATGGGACACCTTTACCTTACTTTTATAGGTTTGGTGGTGGTGGTTGTTGCAGGTTTTTTTTTCCTTTCTCCACCATAAACCTTTCATCACAAAAACAAAAAACTGCAACACCAAGAGAGAGAGAGAGAGAGAGAGAGAGAGAGAGAGAGAGAGAGAGAGAGAGAGAGAGAGAGAGAGAGAGAGAGAAGAGAGACAGAGACAGAGACAGAGACAGAGAGACAGAGAGACAGAGAGACAGAGAGAGAGACCCGCACAGTACTCACGTGGAATGGTTTCTTCCGAAGGGTACTGGTACTGGTAGCGGATCAGCTCACGTATATGGACGCCCGTGTGGGTGGTCTCCGCAAAGAACTGGATGTTGTGACGGCCGAACATGGCGGCCACCCCAAAGTTGTCGATGAGCAGCTGCAGGATGCGCGAGGCCTTCTCCACCTTGGCCGGGTCTTCCGCACAGGTGTGGAACATGGACCCCGCCACTGAGCGCGACAGGGCCTCCACCGACATGAAGTTGACCTCCGAGTACGAGATGATGCGGAACCAGGTGCCAAACAGCAGGGCCAGCAGCTGCTGATGCACTTCCGTCAGCGACTCGATGAACCTGCAACACACGCACACACGCGCACGCATCGATGTTTAGAATATGTAAGATGTGGATTTTTTCTTAACAGATGTGGATATTGATATCTATCAAACGTGGATTTTTTTTTTTAAACTCTCAAAGGGGATGGAAGCTAAGGGGAAAGAGAAAGAGTTAAGAAAGGTGTGGTATGAAGTAAAGATGTAGAAGCGTAAAAAAAATAATTTAAAAAACCCACACGTATCAATCAACAAGAACACCCTCATACTTTAGGAGTAAGGGTGAGGGTTGGGGGAGGGGGAAGTGGAGGGGAATGGGAGGGGACGGGTCCTTTCTGTTTGCTTGTCGTTGTTGTTGTTTTGGGGGTTTTTTGACATAAAATAAATGAATCACCAAATACAGTTTGCATGAGAAGAGTACTTATATACAGACTGGCTTTTCTCTCTACTGGGTAAGGAACAATGTGGATTGGCGGTCTAGAGGCAACACATCTGCCTAGAAAGTGTGTGTGTGTTTGTGTGTGGGGGGGGGGGGGGGGGAGGGATCCTTTCTGTTTGCTTGTCGTTGTTGTTGGGTTGGGTTTTTTTTTACATAAAATAAATGAATCACCAAAAACAGTTTGCAAGAGAAGAGTGCTTATACAGAAGAATGACTTTTCTCTCTACTGATAAGGAACAGTGTGGATCGGCGATCTAGAGGCAACACATCTGCCTACAAAGTGAAAAGCGTGTGTGTGGTGGGGTTCCATCCCCATTTGTACCTGAAACTTCCATCCCCCCCCCCGCCCCCTCACCCAATCCATAAGACCTTGAGTGGCCGTCTGGGTGCAAAGCTTTCAGAGGAGATAATAAACTGAGGTCCTGTTTGAAACATGCATTAAGCACACGTAAAAGAAACCATAGCAACAAGGGAGTTGACCCTGGCAAAGTTCTGTAGAAAAAAAAGTCCTTCTAATAGAGAAACACACACACACATGCAAATAGGAAAAGAAAAACGAAATAATGGGTGTGGCTTACTCATTGACGGCCTGGCACTGGTCCGTTTTGTGCCCCAGGGTCAACACTTGAAGCAACGTCTCCTCCCCATCTTCCGTCAGCACTCCCCCGGCGTCTTCAGCAGGAATTTCTGAACAACATCACCAACACTCACCTGTCTTCATTCTATCTCTACTCTTGCCTAGGGTTTTTAAGGAGGGGGGGGGGGGGGTCTTTTTTCCCTCATTTTGCTTCTAGAGCTTCGAGGTTCACCAATAGTGAGATTTTTGTGTATGCAACTGTTCCTTCCCCTTCAATTCCAACCATCAAGGTAGCTGCATTTTGACTTCAGGGATATGGTGTCTAAGCACAACACTTGTGTGCATGTTGCTGTTTTTCAATTTGTCATCTGTTTCTGATGCTTCACTCTCCTACAACCACACAGGTTATGGGACACCTTTACCTTTGGCTTTACCATCTCTTTCTATCAGCATACAATGGCAGAAAGGCAGAACAGGTTTTTAACATGAGCACAAAATGTTCTGCATGCATTTGCACACTGGGACCTCGGTTGATAGTCTCATCCGAAAACATTAAACATCCTTAAACATTCAGTTCAATTTTTTCATTGAAACTAGACAGAAATGGCAAGGGTCAAGTCAAGTCAAGTCATGTCAAAATTACTTTAGTCGTCCCATGAAGGGCAATCTCAACCCACTTTACAACCCAAATACTTGTCAGGAAAGCAAATGTTTTAACTTCCCTGCCATCCTTCCTTCTTGATTGCGAAGTTGAACTGAAGTCCACTGATTTTACATAACATATGATAACGTTTTGGGGAGGCTTTTCATGTCTTCTTTAGACACAGGCACTCTCTGTAGATTATACTTGTCCAAAGGACCTTTTTTTCCCCCAACTGTTCCTTGGCTTAATCTCAAGGTTCACAAACAGTGAGATTTTGCATGTGAATCCATTTCGGGGATACATTATGCTGAGTACGTTCCTGTATACAAAACCCATCAAACATTGACATGAATGATGAGATCTTTAATGTGCATATTTCATTTTCTGCATGTGTTTATATACATGAAGAGAATTAAAGCACTGGCAGTTTTGCATTTGTAGTTGACCTGGGAGATGGTAAAAATGCCCACCCTTTATTACTATTATGAAATTATCTCCTTTTTCCCCACTTCCTTGGCAAAAGCTCCAAGGTTCACAAATGGTGAAATTTTGTGTATGCAACAGTTTTTGCCCACCACTTAGGTGGCCACATTCTGACTTCAGGGACCATGTGTAAACATGACACAAGTGTGCATGAGTTTTAGTGATTTTGTCATCCATTCTTACTGGCGCAAACTGGCCTACTCTTCGTAAAGGCAGATCAGGTTTTTACATGTGCGCAAGATGTTCTGTATGCATTCGCACACAGGACCTCAATTGACAGTCTCGCTGGAAAGACTTTCGGGGGAGCGGAGTCAGTAGTGATGTTATCTCCCAAGGACCAATCCCCTTGAACAGATCCCTCAGTGGTGGCTCAAACCCAGGCTGTCAGATCACAAACACGGTGCTCTAACCACTAGGCTATCCCTCCCCCCCCCCATGAGTTTTTCTTTCAGTTTTCTTACTCTACTGCCTACATTTGTTTGCTCACCTTCACTACGGAAGCCAGGGTGTAGAAGCTGTAGTTGGTGTAAATGACCTGCTTGCCCTCCGACAGCCTCTTGACGATACGCCGGATATCATTGGGGTTGCCAGGACGACGGAACACATCCGCAGTTGCCACCCCTTCTTTGGCAATGTAGACTAACATGTCCTGCACACACAAGTTATACAACAAATTACTCAGTAAGCATTATATCACCAGTGAATGTGATGGACGCTACAACCAAGTGGTTAGGACCAATCAACTTCAATCCCATGTGTCCATGAAGTTATGGGTTCAAATCTCCGTGGTGTCTGGTGAATTAAGAGGAGGGATTTTTACGATAGGTCTCCCAGGTTCACTTCAAGTGCAGACCTGCCAGAGCCTTAATTCCCTTCCTATGTATTTGTACACATG
>CM060333.1:34001424-34018924 GCA_030674155.1 Stramonita haemastoma | reverse complement strand
CTTACAGCTGAGCATGCACTTCAAGTTCAACAACTTTCACAGTATTTCAATACAGCCGTTTCCTTTCTTATAGCATACATCATACATAACCTATACTATTGTTTTAAAAATGTTGATGCCTATCATCATCTTCAACTCCATCAACTTTTTAGTTAAATTACACTGGCCCACAGCATACAACTACAAGGGGAGTCATTACTAAAACTATGCTGGTCACTATATATCCACATCCTGACCAACTCATTTTCCACACAATAGATAGATCATCTATCAAAAGCACAGAGGGCTGGATTACCTTGGGGGCATCATTCAGTTTGTTCTGTTTCAGTGAGACATTAACATATATGATCTGTCAGAAAATGGTCATGAATGAATAAGACTTCAAAGAGCAACATATCCACAGGTGTCCAGTATCACCCCATGATCTACAGAGCTTAGAGCTGATGATGGATGCATGCCCGATGTTTTTGTTCCTCCGCTAGAGCTCCAAGGTTCACCGATGGTGAGATTTGCATATTCCCCACCACCACCACCACCACCGCCCACCCACCCACACATCATTTGGGTAACCCCATTCCAACTTTGGGGATGGTGTCTAAACACAAAACGGGTGCATGCTGATTTTTTTTCTATTATCCACTCCTTCTGGCACACAATGGCTTACTCTTCCAAGAGGCAGAACAGGTTTTTAACATGTTCATGTGTGTATGACACACACACACACACACACACACACACACACACACACACACACACACACACAACACACACACACACACGTGCGCACTTAAGTTAACGCTGTGTAGCAGTCTTTAGAAACAGAAAAAGTAAACAAATAAAAACCAAGAAAACAGCTTGTGACTTGTCTCCCAGAGGCCTACAAAAAGTCAGACATGATAAAACATAACAACAGCAACTGCTGCTGAAAGGGGATGGGCAATATACAGCAAAAATAAGCTTAGTTTGATGAATACAACTCTCTCCTTTTTTTTGTTTGCTTTGGATTTGTTCTCTCTCTTCTCTCTCTCTCTCTCTCTCTCTCCTCTCTCTCTCTCTCTCTCTCTCTCTCTCTCTCTCTCTCTCTCTCTGTCCCTCCCTCCCTTCACCTAGTCACCCCTTTTTGTCAACTCATTCGATCTTGTTTAGCCTGTATAACACTAACACAGAAACTTAGTGTCTTACTCTCTACTTTCTGTAGCTGTTTTCTACGAGCAGACAACATTAAGTGATCAACTGTGTTGTACATGAAATTTATAATCTTTTCACAACGAAATGGGCACAGATTGAGATTACCATAATGGTTTGAGTATCAGACTCACAAAATTTTCCTCCTGTTCCTTGGCTAGAACTCCGAGGTTCACCAATGGTGATATTTGTGTACTGTATGCGACTGCATTATATGCAACTGTTTTTACCTACCATGAAGGCAGCTGCATTCAGACTTCAGGGATGTAGCTGGTGATGTTTGGGTTACTGGGAACCACCAATTGCTGACATGAATTATGAGATCTTTAATGTTCATATTTGATGTTTTGCATGTGTATGGCGTAACTTTTAGGTAATTAAAGCACTGGCAGGTATGAGTACTGGAAGTTGACCTGAAAGACTGCAAAAATCCACACCCTTAATTTACCAGATGCTGCCAAGATTCATACTGACTTCATGGACCATGGGATTGAAGTCAAACGGTCTTAACCACTCTGCCATAGTGTCCAACTGACTCATGATAGAAAGGTACACTTTCAAGCCTAGGTCAGGTGGGATATGTGCAGTCTAATTAATTTAGAGGAGGGGTCTCAGGAAGGAAGAGAAGGGGGGGGGGGGAGAGGGGGGGGGGAAGGGAGAGGGAAGAGGGGGAGGGGGTCTATAGATACAGTTACCTGTAGGGGGTTACCAGAGTTAACTGTGGTTCTTAATCCAAACCCCCTGTAAATCTTTCAGATCAAAACTATAAAAATTTATATATAAACCAAGGTCCCATGTAAATTTCCGTGCATACATAATACACGAATAACAAGCATCTTGCACACATGCCCCTCCATCCCCATTCCCCATCTGGAGTAAGACAGGCATGGCCAGATTACTACACAGTGTGGACCCAAGGTTTCACAAACAGCTATAGATAGATCTGGATTGTGCAGCTGGCAAACCATCTGCCTAGCACAGTAGCAGTAACCAATGTGGTGTACATGGAAATGGAATTTTTCCTCTTACAGGACAAAAGTTCCTCGAAGGAAAACCAAGAACTAACTCAACTGAAACTCAAATTAAAGTGGAATCCAAACGTGTATCAAATTAAAAATACTTTAAAAATTGTAAAGTAAGCGTTTCATTTTAAATGAATTTCTGAGAGCTCTCTGATTCTTATGTTAACTAGTTCTTCTTTTTCTTCAAACACTCAGACAGCTCAACTATTGTCGTCTGTCATATTAGCAGCAAAAATGCAGGCCCAGTGCATTTGACTGTGTGAGAGAGATATGTTATCTTTTTAGTCTTTCTGAAAAAGGCAGGGGAATGGACCAAGAAGGCAGAAAATAGCCAAGAAGAAGAGACGAGAAGAAAAGGAACAAGGCAAATACAAAGTAAGGAATAGAAAAGAGGGAATTCTTTGCACAGAATTTATTATTTTAGAAGGTGGATATAATGCTATTAATAATTTACACTGGCAAGACCCCGGTATTCCCACGGGAGACTTATTCCTTAATTTTAGCAATTAATAACTGATATGATTCGATATCCCTCTTCTTAGGCAAAAGTGACATTTTGTATCCTCCATCCAAACAATGCTTGCCAAGTTCTCTAATTCATAAGTAAACTTATACTACATACTGTAAACTTTCTGACCCTTCACAGTGTACTTCTATGCAAGCGCATGTGTGTGTGTGTGTGTGTGTGTGTGTGTGTGTGTGTGTGTGTGTGTGTGTGTGTGTGTGTGTGTGTGTGTGTGTGTGTGTGTGTGTGTGTGTGTGTAAGTGTGTGCATGCATGGTGGGTTACGGAAATGTGGCGTCTGAGTATACATGTTATTTGTAAATTATGCCTCTGAAAGTGTAATCAAGTAAGAGTGTGAATTTGAGTTTGAACACATGCAAACATGAATACAAAATTACCAGACTAAATAACCCCCAGACACCAACAACAGTACAATTCCTGATCTCTCTAGCAGAACAATCTCTACGGACAAGTAGGCAGTTAAACCAAGTTCTAACCAAGACACACTTGCACTGTATTTTAGTTTCTAGGTCAATCAATTGTCTTGTCTTCTTTCTTCATTGATGTTGATTAACAACTTCGTATCTTTGGTGCTTTAAAAGGGTTGGGGGGTTTTCTTCTTCCCTTTTTGGAATTTGCTAATGCCATGGAACCATTTCTGAATGCCAGCAGACTGGTAGAGCTCTAGAACAGTAGAAGACAGACTCTCTCTCTCTCTCTCTCTCTCTCTCTCTCTCTCTCTCTCTCTCTCTCTCTCTCTCTGAATCTTTCTTCTGTTTTGTCATGATATTGACAAAGCAACAGATCTGGTGTAGCTCCCACACACAGCAGGGCACTCTGTCAAAGGCCAGAATGCAAGAAAATGAGTTGGCATTATAAAATCATTAACTCTAGAACAGTAGAAGAAGCTTCTCCTTTGGCTTTCCAATGGCTGTCAACAAAATGCTGTTCCTAAAAATGTATGTAAATGTATGTCTGTGTTTGCCAATCAGGCCTAACCTTTAAATTGTTTCACATTCAGGGCTTGTGAGTGCATGACAGTTTTGGCACTAATACATGTATATCAATAAAGACAGCCAGTATTGTGGAGGCAAGAAAAAAGTGGCAATATTGAGCAAAGTTTCACTTCTTTACTAAACTACAAGTGCAATGCATTTGTGGTTGTCAATGTCATTACTCAATTCTCCTTTGAAAATTTTCAGTCGTTTCAAGAAGAAGCAGAAGATAAAAGCAGTACTTACCAAACATAAAAAAAAAAAAATTGCTTAAAATACTTAACAGTGAATTTTTATCCTGTGCACACAGATACACACTCAACACATACGCTTGCACACACACACACATATGGGATAGCCTGGTGGTTAAAGTGATGCACTCATGATCTGCTGACCTGGTTTTTAATCTTGTTCAAGAGGATTTTTTTCTGGAGTTAACATCAGTGCTGACTCCACTCTCCCCAAAAGTCCTTTGGAGGAGACTATAAACCAAGGTCCTGTGTGTGAACACACAGAGAACATCTTGAGCACATGTTAAAGCCTGTTCCACTTTTCAGAAGAGTAGGCCATTGTGTGCCGGTGGGAATGGATGACAAAATTTACAAAACTGCACACACGGGGACTGGACGTAATAAAGCACAAAAGCTTATTCCATATCCTCAAAATAACAGAATAAATAAATAACAAACAACCATGCATGCACATGTATGCATGCATAAAGGTACATAAATATTATACAGAGAGAGAGAGGGGGCGATACACATGTGCACACACATCTGACATGTATCTATACAGGGTTCGCGATAACCGGTAATTGTCGGTATTTTACCGATTGTAAACAGGGAATACCGAAAATTTTCGAAGCAGCCGGTACCGCGTACCGATTCTATTTGCCTGTGACCGATTGGATTTCCGTCTCAAAAAAAAAAAGTCTGAAGTGACATTTTCTGACAGTCTGTCATGCGCCTCTACCCCTTTCCACCCCCTTCCGACGAACTCTTATCTTTGGCGCCAGCCTCATTATTAGCCCAGCACCAGAACAGCAAGCTTTACTGTGAAAGAACAGAGCTTGGCGCTCTTCTCGGCATGACAGTGACTTCCATTCACAATGAGTAAATGGGGCCTAGATTGATTTATTCTTTATTCTTTAAATCTTTTATATCGAGGATAATGGAATAAGCACTGCTGTGCTTTTTTTACATCCAGTCCCCGTGTGTATGCAGTTTTGTAAATGTCATCTGTTCCCACCGGCACACGATGGCCTACTCTATGGCCTACTCTAACGAAAAACAAAAAGCGGAGGCTCTATGACTATGAATTTGCGTGTTGCTTTGAGAGAGAAGAGTCGAAAACTAAATCTAAATTGAATGAAAGATCTAGATGAGCGCTAAGCATAGAAACAAGAAAGAAGAATATAAGTCACACGAATAATGTCGTGCAAAACAACAGACTGTGTCAGACAGTGGCACAGGCGCTAGAAAAAAATCCTATTTCCTGCGTGGCTTCGTGCCCAAGAAGCGAGTGGCAGCAGCACGGCAGTCAAAGTCTGTGGGAGATTTGCGTTCAATTTAGATTTAGTTTTGCTGCTGAACAACCCCCCCCCCTGAATAGTTTCGTGTTGTTCACAGTACATACCGGATTTTATTTTCTGGGACCGATTTTGGGGGAGTTGGTCAAGATATCTCTGAAATGGGAACTCGCAGTACCGGTTTTAAAAAATCCTAGCGCAAACCCTGTCTATAGATACCTATGTATACATACAAACTGACAAAGTGACACACACACACACAAAATAATAATAAATAACTTTTTTTTTTACAAAAACATGCGCCTGCACACCCATGATCAAGATTAATTATAAAACTATCATCAGCAAATTTCATTACAATTTACATATTAGAACTATTTTGGAAGGCTTTTTTTCAATTTCCTATTTTTTCCTTGTTCAGATCCACTTACCATTATTATAGAGTACAATATTATTAATAAGGCTATTAGTGTTATTTTGTTTTAGCTACAGATCTTCACTTTTTATTTCTCACACCTAAACTCACACAGAATATAATACATGTAAGATCCACTATCATTGTCTAGTTATCTATCATATGTACCCCCCCCCCCCCCCCCCACCCCTACACACACACACAGTTCACACTGCTTCTGACTCCACTCCCTTACAAAAGTGCTTCTGATGAGATAATACACCAGAGGTCCTATACTATACTTCTATACTATATTAATTATTTTAAATAATGCAACCACAAGCACATTCAAATGCCTAAACGTATACAGTTGATTGGTACTGAAAACTCAATCTATCCCCACAGTCGAAATGCGGATCCATGGATACTGTAATGCACTAATGGTCAGTAAAACCGGTATACATGCAAAATCTCACCATCGGTGAACTTCAGAGCTCTAGCTGAGGAACACACACACACACACACACACACACACACACACACACACACACACACACACACACACACACACACACACACACACTTCTACCTTTCAAAGCAAAGTAGGACAGCCATGGTTAGTCAACTTAGTAGTGTCATACATCTAGATGACACATTTGTATATTACATAATTTTTATTTCAGCAGTCTTGCTTCTTAAACTGGGATGGGTTCTGCTAAGTTTACACTTACAGTTTACGTTACCCATAAGACACACAATGTTTTAAAAATTCAGTGCAATTCCCAAAACTCCTCAAAGAAAGCATCAAGTGAGAAGCCAAATTAAAAACTGTTTAACTTTATTTTTTCTTAAATAGCCAGATAATGAGATATAAATATTCCTCTAAAATCATTTTATAGAAAAATGTTAGCCACAAAACAATCAGATAACAATACTATAGTTGCTGAAACATCACATAATTTATGTACCATGGGAAAATATGATTTGCTCCTGAACTTGTACAAGGTCTACTAGATATATCTAAACATGTCTAACAAAACTGCATCCTGAAGTGGACAGGTGATAAGGAAGTCATTTAACTCTATTGTGCCCACAGCTGTTGAATAAATCAGTAAAATCATTATCATGATTATACTGGTCTGAACCTGCAGTATATTCTTTTTTATTTAATCACTATGTCAACTGGTATGTGTACTTGTAAACCAAACCCTTCTTACAGGAATGAAATATATTAGATAATAAAACAGACATGATGAGTTTAATAATGATTAAAAAAAAATAAACAATTTGAAAGACAGATGCTCAACTTAACCTTGGTTAACCTCAGTTGTAACAGTGAATATAGCCACTTGCTCAGTTGCACTTTTTTTTGTTGTTGTTCCTTGGCTTCAGCTCTGACTCTGAGGCTCAACAACAGTGGAATTTGTAATATACTGTATGCGACTGTTTTCACCTACCATAAAGGTAGCCACATTCCGACTTTGGGGATGATGTCTTAAGAAACACAATACCAGTATGCATGCATTTTAATAATTTTGTCATCCATTCTCACCAGCATGCAATGGCCTACTCTTCTGAAAAGCTTAATGGGTTTGCGCAAGATGTCTTGCCTGCATCTGCATATGATATGGGACCTCAGTTTACACTAATCATAGTCTCATCCATCTTTAGAACTTTCGAGGGAGTCAAATTCTATTGGCACTGATAAAAACTCCAGAGGAAAATATCCCTTTTGAACGGGTGTCTTAGTGGCACCTCAAACCTGAGACTGATCCCAGGCTGTCAGGTTGCACGGTCAATGCTCTAACAGCTTCCATTAAATTTAGAGGTTACCACCCTGAAGTGATTTTTTAAGATTATCTCCAACTAAGCAGGAAAAAATTTCAACTCTCCAATCAGTACTGTACATCATGTATAATTTGATGTTGCAAAATTACACAGCTTTTGGTCCACTTACATTTATTAAACAGTATACTCTCTATACTGGTATAGAAATTAAAATAAAAACATGAATATATATATAATATCATAAATATCTAGATAAAAAAAGAATGAACATGATTATGCTTATAATATAAAGAAAGGCAGAATGAAGGCAATGAAACATGTGATTAAAGCTGCACTGAACAAAACAGCTTTAAACAGGTATTTCTATTTGGTAACAGAACACCTTTCCTTTTCCTGATTTACAACAAAAATCAGAGACAATTCTGTTTTTCTCCAAAGATAATCTACATTCTAAAATTTAAGTTTTCTTGGCCAAATCTGGTTCAGTGGATGTAAGAATTAGAGAATAAAACAAATCTGTCAAGTCCTTTTTTTCATTAAGCAAAAGAAGTACCATTGGTTAATGACAAAAATATTCAGAACAAACAGAAACAAATTGAAATTGTCAAACTACTGGCACAATGGCAGTACCTGACAGTAAAAACAATCAAAAAACAAAACAAGAACCCTTAGCGAATTAACAAACCAACAGATCAGCACATTCATTATACTATATCTATAGTTCGCTGGGGCTTAACCTAGACCAGTGCATTTATAATGTTATAAAAAAAAATATACTGCATGAATCATGTAATATACGTACAAACCCAGTCTGAGACTTTGACATGCATACATGAATTTAATACAAAATGCACTGATTTGTAAACAAATAATCATGTGTAAGCTATTATAATCAATTTTCTTTTCAGTAATGACAGTATCTTTTTCTTTTTTAATTTAACACTACAAATACAAACACAGAAAGGAAAAAAAAATTAAGGAACAAAAATAGATGAAAACCAGAAAATTCATGACAAAATATACACATGGATAGTTTCTTTGTAGCTGAAATAAAAATGTTTAAATCACTGCTGATGCTGTAACATCAGCAGTTCTACTTCTAGAGAACCTACCTATCAGGACACAACACTTTTTTTTCCTCTGTCAGTCTGTGCAGTGTGCTGGCCTAGAAACTACCCAGTAAACAAGTTCCTGGGTACTTCAAATGTAGGCCTAAATCTGATTTGAATCTTGTATCCTAGACAGTAAGACACAGCCATAAGTAATGCCCCCACACTGGTAGGCTACTGTTGGCAGCTTCCTGCACAGCGCCATTAAATAATCGCGCCTGCATCAAGAACGTGCCTGGGTAACCTTATTGATTCACTCACCTCTTCACCAACACACCGGCAGCAGAACATAGAATTTGCATTGTACATGCACATTCCTAAGGAATCGCGTTCCTCTCACGATTGTGTGCGTGCGTGCAGCGGTGTTGCTGCATGCAGTGGAGCTCGGTCCGCATGCAACACACCTTGACAGCATCAGCTTAGCTGCTGGCGCTAGGCTACAGCCTACTGCAGCTCTCCTACTGGATCAACATTTTTTCCCCACGATAACACACCAGTTGCGTCATGACCAATTTCCCGTTTCCACAACAATCGAAGTCTACCCATTACCCCTATGCATTTCCATTTCATCCAAACTTCTCCCTATCAGAGAATAAAGACAAAAATAAGCCATAAAATATTGCTGACCCCAATCGAGGACACAATATCGACCACATATCTCGATTGGTAATTGATCGATTTGGTGAGCAAGTTGCGAATGTGCTTGTGCAAAAAATTCATAACTGTAAAATTCGAGGAAAATTTAATGCAATTAATCTACTTACATCAAAGAATCCCCTTGCTTCCGAACACTACATTGTTGGTTAATTTGTCGAAAATCCTTTCACAAAATTTGGTGTAAATGGTAGATAGACTCAGGGTTGACCCCGGAAGTGCACCTTTTACCTCTGGGGGAGTTATTATTATTTTGCGGGGAGAGGGGCGTGGTTCATTCATCTGCACGCAGAAACCGAAGTGTGTTTACGGGTTGCACGTGCCCCGAACAATCGAAATAGCATTTCTATATGGAACGAATCTATGTTATTATAAATTAATCAGAGATAGGCGTATACGGAATTTCATAACAATGGCCCAGGGTGATTTTTACATAAATGTAACAATAATTGGTATGGCAACGATTCCACATGTGTTCAGATCTTTCCCTCATGTTCGAAAACTTGTCCTGGGGTATTTTGCCAATCCTTGCAATCTTGCCGTTTTTCAGGGACTTTACTGCTGTTGCAGTCACGGAAAACGATTGGGAAGTCATCCTTACAGAGATCACCTCTGTTTATATATATATATATATATATATATATATATATATATATATATGTATGTATGTATGTATGTATGTATGTATGTATGTATGTATGTTGTGGAGAGAGAGAGAGAGAGAGAGAGAGAGAGAGAGAGAGAGAGAGAGAGAGAGAGAGAGAGAGAGAGAGAGAGAGAGAGAGAGGTGATCAAATTTTGCTCGGAGCAAAGTTATGTTAATCTTTTTGTGGTGCAGCCGAATTTCACGCAGAGAAGTCTGCTGTGACAAGGTGATACAAAATACAAAATAGGTGTCTGGTCCCACCTTTAATTGTAAAACCTTTCTCTATGCAATTGTCAATGGCGGTTTTTGTCTTGTTGTGTTTTGTTTGCAGTGTTGTTCATATTGTAAATTAATTCGGTCTGCTAATCATCACTCTTCTCAAAAAAAGCCACCTGCATCACTGCCAGAAGTATTGCATTATCAGTTTTGTCATCCATACTCTGCGCCTGCAGAGTTATGCTCAAAATCAGTCATCCTGAACCAGTTACAGTAGCGTGCAGATACCATTCTTTCTGAAGAAAAAGTTGGACGGAGAAGCTTTGAGAAAACCTTCAACATGTGCACACTCTGTTTTTTTGTTGTTTTTTTAAAGCAAACCAAACAGAAACAAAAGCAAAACAATAAACAAAAATAAAAACCTGCCTCCAGTTTAAGAGAAAGCTTACAATGTTTTTGTGAGACAGGCGTTTGACAGAACCCTGCAGGACGTGCTCTATGTGGCACAACAAAGAAAGCGGATATCAAGCAGAAACTATTGAATGCCATCCAGCAACGTTTTTTTTTTTTTTCAAGACAACCAGTGCAGTGCAGCACTTCACCCACACCTTCACCAATCCCGTAATCATTAGGGGCACCATTGAAAATTTTATAACCAGCTTCCTCCACCATCGCGGTTTTCAGCTTTCCGTAGCAAGTTATTTTATTCAAGGCCAGTCCACTTTCTGCTGTGGTATTCCCATCGTGTTCTCTGTCTGCTTTCCTGGTCTCCCTTCTTGTACTGTTCCCTGTAGGACAGTCTTGGCCAGTCTAGATGTTTGTGTGATGTGCCCGAACCATTTCTTTCTCACTGTGTAGGTAAGTAACATCCAGAATGTTTTTTTCGTTCCACGGTTAGAGCTCCAAGGTTCACCAATGGTGAGATTTTGCGTATGCGACCGTTTTGCCCACCATGAATGTAGCCACTTTCCGACTTCGGGGATGTTTTCTGGTTATGTTTGTTTCCGTAACTCAGCAAACCCTGACGTGGATTACGGGATCTTCAACGTGCATATTTGGTCTTCTGCATGTGCATAGACACGAAGGGGATGAAGGCACTGGCCTCACAAGATGAACCAGACGCCGCCGAGATTTGAACCCACGGTTTCATAGACCCATGGGACTGAATTCGAACGGTCTTAACCACTCGGCTATAGCGTCGGTCGGCAAGCAGGATGCTTTTTATAGCAGCCTAACTTTGGTTTCATTTACTCATGATTCTTGGTTCTACCAGCGCTAATTATTGACAAACGGCTTGCTTTATTCATTTGTTGCACCCAGGCACATCCTGCCCTCGTGAAGAGTCATCTAAGAATAGCTACACCCTCATTTGATTTTTCTGGCTCAGGCCAAAAGCTGTGTCAGTTATTGATGTAGGCCTAAGCTAAGTGCCGCGGCCTACATGAACATATTATTATGTTGTAAAATGTTATGTTCAGATTGCCTTCAGCCATGGCAAACTCTTAACATGACAATCTGCACTCTCCTTTAAAGGCAAAAAAAATCCTCTGAAGTAGGAGTATGGCTGCCTATGTGGCAAGGCATTTAAAAACAGTAATCGCGCAAACTTTTCATCCAGTGTGCAATTTCAATCTCACAGAAGTTTTGGGGTGGGATGAGTGAGTCAGAATGCACATGCTGGGGCTCCCTCAGGGTATCAAGGTGAAGAGAGCCCACTACTATTTCCTTTTTTTTGGTTAAATTTGAATGAAAGGATTGTATCAATGAGGACTTGTATTTAAAATGGGTTTATCACAGGCACAAGGGATCAACAAAATCAAAGGCCTTTTTAAAGTCAGAAAAATGACGGAGCCTTCCATCTGATTTAATGCTAAAAGCCAGGAGTCACAGATTCTTGATAATTATGATAAGAATTGCCAGTTTGGAAACCAGACTGTAATGGGTAAAAAAGAGAAAAGTGTAGGCTACTCTTCTCCATAAAATCAAATAAGTGTTTGTGTATATATTTTTTCAAGGGGATTTGATAGAACAAGATTTAAGTCTGGAGTCATTCATATCTGATGCAGTTTTGTTTTGTTTTGTTTTGGGAAGTGGAATTACCTTTGCTCTATGGTGATGGTTGGTTGATGGTTAAGTTCCAAAATCGTACATCTCCACTGGAATTTTAATACCAAAAAACCCCAACCAATCAGCTTACCGTTCCCGTTGTAAAAGGTAATGGAAAAGTATTAGATCCCTTAGGCTCAATGGTGTTGTGGTTGGTGTTTTGGATAACTTGCTGGAGGGTTGCAAGTTCGAATGCCAGATGGATCAGGGGGTTTCAGACTCCCACCCGCTCTTACCCAGAGTGGGTGTGCCATGGTCTCAATGGAAAGACAGGGTCCATTCATGGGTGCAGTTTTGAGAGTGTTAATTGACCAACACTGCAGGTTTCTGTATCTCTCGGGCGTGGTTAACACCAGGATGTGTTATGATAGGAAGCGTTGAATACAGCTCTGTCGAAAAGTCTCAAACCACATGCAATTCCATTGCAGCATCATTACACACATTCTCGTTACCGTTGACCATCATGCACAAGAAAAAAAAAAGACTCTCCGTCAGCTGCCCTGGTTGCTCTAGTCTCATGGTTACCCCAAGCTTGGTTTCCCATAGACTTCTGTACCTTTGATGGGTTTGTGTCAGAGGGTTCATGATTGGAAGTTCAACATAGAAGGTCGTTGGAGGGACGTTGTGATGGTTACCACATTGGGCGGAGGTATAACTCAGTCTGGTTCCGGGACTACGCTATTATTTTCGTCAGTGAGGGGCTTAATAGATCGTGTCCAGCGCATGTTAGCTGAGGACAACCACCAATGAACACCACCAAAGTGACCCAGCAGCAGTGCAGGGCCCATCTGCCTAGTGTCCCGCTTTGGCCTAACAGTCAGCCTTACAGATAAAAAGAAATAGTGACATGTTAACCCAGAGACAAGGCGAGACAAAGGAAGGGAAGGAACGGCTAGGCAAAATTCTTTTATTTTAAGGATGATGAATAAGCACTTGTGTGTGTGTGTGTGTGTGTGTGTGTGTGTGTGTGTGTGTGTGTGTGTGTGCGTGCGTGCGTGTGCGTGCGTGCGTGTGTGTGTGGGCGCGCGTGCGTATGTGTGTGTGTGTATGTGTTACTTCTATCCCCCTCATGGGGGATTATATTGCATGTGTGTGTGTGCGTGCGTGAGAGCGTGTGTGTGTGTGTGTGTGTGTGTGTGTGTGTGTGTGTGTGTGTGTGTGTGTGATCAAATCAAATCAAATCAAATCAAATTCCTTTATTTCGAGGATAATGAATGAGCACTCATGTGCATTTTTTTTTTTTTTTTTACATCCAGTCCCTGCCCTTATGGATACATCGAGCGAGCAAGGCAAGGCAAGGCAAGGCAAAATTCTTTTATTCGAGGATAATAGATAAGCACTCATGTGCTTTTTTACATCCAGTCCCCGCCCCTTTCAGGGATAACATCAAGATAAAAAGACAGCCTCAACTAAAACAAGAACAATTATAATGATCCAATTACCAAGAGCAAACCACACCAATTATCAAACAACAGGTAAGAAATAAGACAGAGATACAATATTAAGGTAATGTTATAAAAAGGCACTCATTCAGAAACGAAAATAAGAAGTAAGAATCAATGATGATTTTGATTTGAATAATAAACAAGCAAACGAACAAACAAAGAAACAAAAAAAAACAACAACAACAACAACAACAAAAACAAACAAAAAACAACAACAACAACAAAACAACACAAAACAAAAACAAACAAACAAAAAACAAAAAAACAAAAAAAAGGTGCAATGATTATAGATCAAACATGAGAATATGATGAAGTTAGATGACTGAAAACATCAATCCACCACCATCTATCATCAAAATATGTCCCATAAAACATAAGATTTTGATAAAGGGTGAGAAAGAGCAACAACAACAGGTAAGAAATAAGACAGAGATACAATATTAAGGTAATGTTATAAAAAGGCACTCATTCAGAAACGAAAATATGAAGTAAGAATCAATGAAGAATTTGATTTGAGTACAAAAAAACAAACAAAAACCAATCAAAGCAAAAAAAAATAAATAATAATGATAATAATTAAAGAGCAAGCATGAGAATATGATGAGGTTAAATGACTGAAAACATCAATCCCGCCATCTATTATCAAAATAAGTCCCATAAAGCACAGTTTTTTTAACAAAAAAACCCCTAACTCACACACTCACACACACACACATACACACATAAAACACACAAACAACACACACACACACATACACATACACATACACACACACACACACACACACACACACACACCTCACTTAGTCTTATGATTATAGTCATAAGATCATCATAATCTGAGAGAAGTGAGGAGGGAGAGGGCAGATAGTTCGAGAGGGGAGAAGTGTGGTTTGTTATTTTTGATTCATCAAGTAGATTAGAAGGTGAGTTTTTAAGGTTGTTAATGATTGATGCTGTTTAATTGAGTCAGGGAGGGAGTTCCATAGCGTAGGGCCTGAGTATAGTAAGCTAGTTTTGAACAAGTCTATTCTTGGGATTGGGACACTTGGCTTTACCGTATTTCTGGAATGATTCATTGGGAATTTGTCTTTTAAGGATGTGGGGACATTTCCTGTCAGTATCTTAAACATCATGATGCCTTTGTTATATTTTAGTCTTTGGTGTAGGGGAAGGATATTTAACTGTGTATAATCCCCTTCTAGCAAGGTTGTTTTCTTCAGAAGGACCAGTTTGAGACCACGTTTATACAGACTTAGTAATGGTTTCATGGTATTTGCACTGGCAGAGTCCCACAGGGTTGCAGCATAGTCTATTGAGGATTGTATATAAGCTTGAAAAAACAGTTTCCTTGAATGAAAATCGAGAAAGTGTTTTATTTTAATCAACTGGTAGACTTTTTTGGACAAGTATTTGCATAGGTGAGATATGTGGTAGAACCAGCTGAGATTTTCATCAATTGTCACTCCTAGAACTTTGTGGTGAGAGGTCTGTTCGATTGCTTCCTTTTTTATGTGAATTGGGAATAGTTTATGTGGTAAATTTTGTCGCTTTTGTCTGGTAGTGATAAGCATGCATTTTGTTTTTTGGGGATGGATAGTCATGTGGTTCAGTTCAGTCCATTTGACAAGGTCGTCAGTGCTTTTTTGTAATAAAGTTGTGAGATAGTCAATGTCATTATGGCTCGTATGTATGGTTGTGTCATCTGCAAATAGTTCACATTTGGAATTGATATGTAGAGGAAGGTCATTTATGTATAATGAAAAGAGAATAGGGCCCAATATGGATCCCTGTGGTACTCCATAATGAATGGGCTTTAGTTTGGATGTTGATGTAGCTATTGAGACACACTGGTGCCTATTTGTAAGATATGAATCGAGTAGTCCTAGGGTTTTTGTAGAAATGTTATACAGGTTTAGCTTTTTAAGGAGAAGTTTGTGGTCAATTGTATCAAATGCTTTTTTGAAATCAACAAATAATACTCCACAAAATTTATTGTCATTGATGTTTGATAGCCAATTATCTACAAGACTGGTTAGTGCTGTATGACACGAGTGCTTTATTCTAAATCCAGACTGATTAGGATGAAGTAAGTTGTTGATTTCTGCATGATGGACTAAGTGTTTATTCATATGTTTTTCCAGTGGTTTTGAAAGGATCGGTATAATGGAGATGGGCCTATAGTTTGAAGGATCAGAAGTATCGCCAGACTTGTAGATGGGGATTACTTTAGAACATTTGAAGGCATTGGGGAAATAGTTCTTATCAAGGCAGAGGTTATATATATATGTTAGGGTGTCTGTGATAACTGGAGCTGATAATTTTAGTATACTGCTGTCTATTCCATCTAGACCACGCGTTCTTGATTGTTTGAGGTGAGTCAGATAGTTGTAGACCTCTGAGACAGACATGAAAGGTATGTGAAGTTTTGAAGGAATATGCTTTTCTTGGCAGTATTGTTTTAATTCATTAAGATCATTGGACTCTGAGTTATCATTGCTAATTAGGTTGGGAGAAACATTGATGAAGTGGTTGTTAAGCTTTTCAGCGGAGATGTCTTTGATTACATTTGATTTAGGAGTTGATTGATTGTTTGTTATTTGATTTATTGCTCGCCGAGCGAGCGAGCGAGCGAGAGAGAGCGAGCGAGAGAGAGAGAGAGAGAGAGAACAGTAGTTGAGTATTATGCTGTGATGACAAGCAGATTGACAGTTTCTAGGTTATAGTTCTATCAGTTTCTGTAGAACTAGGCCACTTGTTACACAGTTTCGATAGTTCTAATTGCAAGGCAGTTTCAGTGACCAGTTTAAGTTGCAACGCTGTTTACAACTTGGCCTAAGTCTTTTGGTTCTAGGAAAGGAGACTTTATTTCACTGTCTGTATACTTTGGGTTAAAGAAAGTAATATCAGAGTTTACGCTCTTCGTCATTAAGACAGGTTAATCAGTTCCTCAGATCCGGCTGATCCACACCTTTAAACGCCAAGCCGCTGACGATCACCGAAATCAGTAGGAGAGGGGAAGGGCCTGATAATATGCTACATCGAACTTTTAGTTGGTTGATGGTGCAGCCCCCTAAATCGGATAACTCGGCTGGGACTGTAATACAATCAAACTAAGGGAAAAGCCACAGAGGTAAGCATATACAGGCACGTGTGACTAGATCGGATTATGTGGACATACGGAGTCATAAACAAAATCTTTCATTTTGCTTCTCCCCCCCCCCCCCCCCCGAAAAAAGGGGGTGGGACTTTGTTGCTGAAAGTTTACAGGTATAACATATATTTGATGAGAACACAACACACACACGCGCGCGCGCGCGCGTGTTCTCATCTGGTTACTAGCGATCCAGGGCGCTCTTTTGAATCAGTGCCCTTATTCTTTCCCTCTAAATTCTCTCCCCCCCCCCCCCCCCCAGCCGCCTGTAAGTGACCTATTACATATATATAGTGTATCAATTACAGCCCCTCTCCCCCTCATTAATATGATGTGGCCTAAGAAAAAAAAATGACGTAAATTAGATCCCCCCTTCCCCCCCCTCCTGTTTAAGCCATTCAGCTCAATGCACCTACCCCATCCCATCCTCCAAATTCGCACAAAATGTGTGTGTGTGGGAGGGAGGGAGTGGGTATAACAGACATCGAGTGCGAAGTTTACTTTCGTTTCCTGATGTTGAGCAGAATAACGTACTCATCCCTTAACTACTTTTGATTTGTTTTGTATATAAAGACAACCGAGAAACAAAACATTTTCCAATTACACCCAGTCATTTGATTCCTGTAAGATTAGAGTATCGGCTTCTTGTGGAGAACAATTAGAACAAATTAACGATTGATCCCTTGTCACGTGATTTGTAATTCCTCATTGGCATCCCCGCCATATTGGCCAATGTGTGTGAAAACCACCCCTT
>CM060333.1:33963924-33993924 GCA_030674155.1 Stramonita haemastoma | reverse complement strand
TATTCTTAGGGTCAGAGCTTATAACTGTTCTAGTAACATGATAGTAAATGATAGCATGGGTTCTGCTCTGTGCATAGTTTTCAGGGATTTACACAGTGCACATTTCATAATCATATTTCAGAGGTGTACACAGTGCACATTCACAATGTTTCAGAGATGTACACAGTGCACATGTTTCAGAGGTTAAAACAGTCCACATTAAATTTTTATGTATACACTAATACAGTTTCAGAGGTATACCCAGGCACATTTCATATGTTTCAGAGGTGTACACAATGCATGTATTCACACGTATGTTTCAGATGTTGACACTGTGCACATTCATATTTAAGAGGTTTACATAGTCATAGTGCACATTCAAATTTCAGCGGTTTAGACAGTACATGTATTCTTATTTATGTTCCAGGTTTACACAGTACGCATTCATATTTCAGAGGTTTAGACAGTACATGTATTTATGTATGTTTCAGAGGTTTACACAGTACTTAGCGTCAAACAACTGTTCATTCAACCTCAGTGGTTTTGTCGACAAAGGTGGAGCTCAAGGTAAGTGGCCAAGTTGACGTGTAAACTTTATGTACATGAGAAGAAAAGAGAAAGAAAGGGATGATTTGTTGACTGTTTTTTTGTTGATTTTTCCATCAATAAGCTGAAAGTAATTGTTCTGCTCACATATAAATTGTAAAAAAAAAAACCCTGGTGTATTGTCTATTAAGTTTAAGATGTTTTAATGACCTTTTTCTTTGAAGTAAAATTTAATGCCTCTCTTTACTCTGTGGGGTACCATATGTTCTTATATTTATTTATTTTTTTTCTGATTGGCATACTCAAAAATGATATTCATGTGTTTGCCTGTATTATTCCCGTGTAGTTTGGTCTTATAATGTGTTGCTTTTTTTTTTTTGCATTGTTTTTCTTTTTCACCTTAAGTTTTCTTGTTGTTTTTTGTTTGTTTAGTTTTTATTATTATTATTTTTAACCTATTTCTTTGCCATCTTCTAATCTATTTTGTTCTTCACCACATGTCAGCTTCATTTCTTCATTCCCTTTATTTGTCCGTTTTTGTATGGGTCTTACCATGCTCAAGTCATCCTTCGTGCATCATCCAGTATACTTTAACAGTGTTCCGTACTACGCTTCCATCATTCTTTCTATTGTTAAAATGGAGCAAAAATGTGTTTGGAATGGGATTGGCGCAGGAAAAAGTAGAGGGGGGAAGGGTAAGCGCATATAAAGGGGAAGCTGTGGACAAAAGACTTATTGTTTGAAAAACAAATGGATAGTGTCCTTAAAAAAAAGAAAAAGGAAAAGAAAGGCCACTATGAGTGACTCAAGGGTACATGTGTCGTGATGATCAGCAATTGCCATTCCTTGAGATTGTAGATGATCTTGAATACATCTTATATCCACAGACCCCTCCCCCCTCCCCCCATCTCTGTGTGTGTCTCTCTCTGTGTCTGTGTGTCTGTGTGTCTGTCTCTCTGTCTCTGTCTCTGTCTCTGTCTGTCTGTCTGTCTGTCTGTCTGTCTGTCTGTCTGTCTGTCTGTCTGTCTGTCTGTCTGTCTGTCTCTCTCTCTCTCTCTCTCTCTCTCTCTCTCTCTCTCTCTCTCTCTCTCTCTCTCTCCTCTCTCTCTCTCTCAGTGAGCTGTTTTCAAATTCAAGAGAAGCTGCAATTTTTGACAGGGGAAGAAAAATTAGTTAATTTTGTTAATTAACAAGAACCAAAGCTTCGTAGGACCCTGTGATTTGGAGCATAGGTACCTACTGACTATGTCGTGTGGCATAGATACCTACAGAGTGGCTATAGGCCACTTTGCAGGTATTTTGGTGAAAATATTGACCAGAAAAGCCAAAATCGCTGCACTGCGTGTACGAGGTTACAAAATGCACGGGCTCTCCGCTATGCTAACGGTGTACACACTGTTGCTGTGCCTGCTGATCGGTGGCATTGAGCCAAACCCCGGACCAGGTAGAGAGAATGAAGCAGACGACAGTGACAGTGTGAACAGCAACAACGACACTTCCCCAACGCAAACACAAGCTACGCTGGAAGGCCTGTCGTCGTTCATGAAAACACTGATGGAGTCTGTCTCTCGCCTGGAAAAAAGACAAGAGTGTTTGGTGTCGGACATGGACCAAAAGCTTCACACAGTCGGTGAGTCAATCACACAGTCTATTCGTGACAGTAGCCAGTCTTTGAAGAAAGATATATCTTCCTTACAGTCAACGATTAGCGCTGTGGACAAAAAAGTAGACAAAAATAAAGAACGCATATGTCAACTAGAGGCAGAGAATGAAATGCTGTCAGAGAGACTAACGGAGCTAGAGGAAGATTTGGACAGGCTAGAAAGTCATTCCAGAAGAAACAATGTGAAGTTGTTTGGCATCGCAGAAACTGTTGGTGAAAATTTCCAGGCATGTGCTGACAAAGTGGTCGCTCTCTTAAACGAGTTTTTTACGGGAAAAGTGTGGGACACCAGGGACATAGAAAGAGCCCATAGGCTGGGAAAACCCGACACCAGCAACACTAAGCCCCGCCCCATGATAGTCAGGTTTCACAGATGGACTGACAAAATGATGCTGTTCACACACATACATGCTCGTTCCGCCCTTAGCAAGGCAGGCATCCGAATCAGCACAGACCTGACAAAGAAACAAACAGCAAAATTGAAACAGGTACAAGGGGAAGGGAAGTTCGGTTACTACAAAAACGGCAAACTGTATACAAGAGAAAGACGCGAACAAACAACAACAGATACGGAAGTTTTTGACCCACCCCCTCCCCGTGCACACAGAGAAGACAACAAAGGGAAAAAGACTGTGAATGTTCCAGACAATGTTAGTGATGTTGGTGCTGGCACTGAAGACAGTGAGGAGAGCTCCCCTGCCTCCCCCCTGTACAGCGACATGGTGGCCAACAGACACCGACCTAACTCCACAGAAAAGGCAGCCGCTTCACCGGGAAACCCGCCTCCAACCACGCCGCAGGGGTCTAAAAATAGCAGAGAAGATCCAGCCTCTGGGGAAGCCCACTGTGACGTCATCGAACCACAGCGCACGGACTCTGGTCGCGCCGAAGCGACTACGTCAACGGCAGCGGGGAACTCCGTGAGTACAGCACGTGATGTCCGAAACAAGAACTGTGGGGCCCGCAATACGAAGCAGCGTGCTGAGCGCCAGTCAGGGAAACCCCGCAAACCGACGCCGGGGCCAACAACACGACAGCAGTCACAGTCCACGTCATCACCTCACAGAGGCCAGCCTCTCATCTCAGACAGAATGACTACTTCACGCAAACTGACCGGTGGTGGTCAGCTGAACTCGGACAGGGAATAGGGACACGGCCATGGCCACGTCACTGCTGATATCACTACTGTCAATGACAATGACAATACCAGCCATGCAACTGACAATGACGGTGACAGTGACAATAACGATACAACTTCCACAACACAACAGCAACCAACAAATCCTAGGCACATGCAATCACAGTTAAGAATGCTGACTTGGAATATCGGAGGGCTACTTTCTAAACTTGATAATGCAGACTTTGTTAAGTACATTGCATCGTTTGACATTATATGTTTTACAGAAACGTTTATACAATTCGATATTCAGTTTCATGTTTTTGCAGAGTTCAATGCCTACATTGCCCCGGCAAAGAAGCTCAGCCACCACGGCAGGCTTTCAGGAGGGGTGATTGTGTTAGTCAAGAAACACCTCAACTGTTATATTGAAAAGATTGATATTCATTACGATCAAACAGTGATTCTGAAACTAAACAAAAACCTTCTCAAAACAGACAAAGATGTCATTCTGTTATCCACATATGTGCCCCCATACGATTCCCCATTTTATGATACATCTGATTTTCAGGACGGTATTGAGCGGATAGAACAATGTTTAACTGATGTGTGGGAAAGGTTAGATGAGGTTTATATTCTCTTGTGCGGAGATTTTAATGCTCGCACTGGGGACAGAAACACTCTGTATATAAAGGACAACATACCTCAAGATAGTGAAATGGTTTTTGAAAGATCATCAGATGATTCATTTGTCAACGTGTTTGGTAGAAAACTGTTAGATGTTTGCCAAATGTTTGATTGCTCTATATTAAATGGATGTCATTTTTTTGATGCTGAAGGAAGTGTGTCGTTCATATCACAGGCTGGGTCTAGCCTAATTGATTATTTTTGTGCATCCAACGAAATCTGTTCCGACAGCATTTTTCAATACTTGAAAGTTGAGGACAGGTTGGAATCCGATCACCTGCCTGTGTCCCTGACTGTGCGCGCTGTACAAACAAACCAGGAAAGTGCACGTGCAACTCGACAGCGCGTGAACAAATTGGTGTGGGATGAAGAGAAAGCATTTCTATATTTAGAAACACTGCGCTCCCGGGAATCCCAGGAAAAATTGTCACGTGCAATAACAGAAAGTGACGTCAACCTAAACAGCGCACTGGGTTTGTTTGTAGAGTGCCTACAGTCGGCGGCAAACTGCATGAAGAAAACGGTGTTCACCGGTAACAACAGAAAAGAAGCCGACTGGTTTGACAGCGATTGTATCCGAGCTAAAAAAGATGTTAAATCGAAGTTACGGAAATTCAGACGTGTAAAGTCGGAACAAAATCGCGAAGATTTCGTACAGGTTAAACGCCAATACCGTTCTCTTGTCAACTCAAAGAAAAGAGCATACAAGAAAGCAAAGGCAGAGGCCCTTGTCAAACACATGAAAGACCCTAAGTTGTTCTGGAAAGAAGTAAATGAATGCTTAGTTCGCAAAGGTAAAGGCGCATGCAGTGATAAAATTTCAAATGAACAGTGGTTCAATCATTTTAAAGAAGTGTTTAAGTCCGATGATGCACGAACAGAGGAACCACTGCTAGACCATCTTTCCGATCTCACTGACGATTGCAGTCTTAACTATATCGAAGAGCTAGACAAAGCCATTACTGAGGATGAAGTGAGAGCATCACTACGGAGGTTAAAATCGGGTAAAGCCTGTGGCTCAGACAACATTTTAGCAGAAATGCTGAAGTCCGGGGAAGCATTTATATCAGGATTCTTAACAAAGCTCTTTAACTCGGTTTTTTTGTCAGGATCATTTCCAGATATGTGGCGAGAAGCCATAATTGTGCCGATATTTAAGAAAGGCAGTCGAGATTCCCCATCCAACTATCGAGGTATTTCACTTCTCAGCTTGATCGGAAAATGTTACACGTCGATCCTTAACACTCGTTTGTACCTCTGGTTGGAAGAAAATGAGAAAATATCGGAAACACAAGCCGGATTCAGGAAAGGTTACTGCACAACAGACCATATTTTCACATTGTATGCTGCTGTTCAAAAATATCTAAGTAAACCTGCTAAACTGTATGTTTGTTTTGTTGACTTAAGGAGGGCGTACGACTCAGTCCAGCACGGAATCCTGTTGAGAGCATTGATAAGGTCTGGCACGTCTGGGGCATTCACTAAAGCTGTGTCAGCAATGTATAAATCTTTAAAAGCGTGTGTGCGTGCAAACAACGATGTCACAGACTTTTTTGACTGCCCACAGGGTTTGAGACAGGGCTGCGTAGCTAGTACTACATTTTTCTCAATGATAATTAATGAATTAGCAGACAATTTGTCAGCTGATGGAAAGCATGGTGTCCAATTGTGCCCTGGACTCAGAGAACTCTATATTCTCATGTTTGCAGATGACTTAGCATTATTGTCAAGTTCGCCATCTGGCTTACAAAATCAACTAAACTGTCTCAGTAAAGCATGCTCTAACCTCAAACTTGAAATTAATTGTGACAAAACAAAAGTAATGGTTTTCAGGAAAGGGGGATATTTAGGAAGACATGAAAGATGGTCTATTGGAGGAGAACAGCTGGAAGTGGTCAATAACTATATGTACCTGGGGTTTAATTTCTCAACCACTATGAGCACATCCCGGAATACACAGCTCCTAGCAATCAGAGGTAAACGAGCAACAGCAGATATTACACGGACATTAAAACGAATCGACAGTATGACCAAACAGACATTCTTCAAATTGTTTGATTCTATAGTGCAGCCAACTCTTCTTTACGCCTCTGAAATATGGGGTCTGCTGCATCAGACAAATAATCACGGGCTCTTGCATAACAGCGATTCAACTGAAAAAGTACATTTGCATGCGTGTAAAAAGTTCATGAATGTCCCCGTCCGTACACCCTCTGTCATGGTATACGGCGAGCTGGGGAGGTATCCCCTCATAGTTAATTGCTTCATTAGGTCACTGAAGTTTTGGTTCCGTGTAATAAAAATGGATAGACTCCGCCTCCCTCATCAGGCTTACCAATTGCTATTTAATCTGGACAACCAAGGCAAAAGTAACTGGGTATCAAAAGTTAGAACACTTTTGGAAACATTAGGTTTTAATTTTGTATGGTTAAACCAAGGAGTAGAGAATGAATCAATGTTCTTGTCTGCTTTTAAGCAAAGAGTGATAGATAGTGTACATCAAGAGTGGTTTGCGGACATAAGGGACAGCGAGCGTTGTAATCTATACAGGTCATTCAAACCTGTCCTCTCAACAGAGAGCTATTTCTCGGAAGTGACTATAAAAGTCTTTAGAGACTCTCTGGTTCGGTTCAGACTGGGTGTTAGTGACATCAACACTCACAGAAACCGTTTTAATCGCGATGTTAACCCAGGCATGAATGACTGTCCCTTCTGCCCGGAAATCACAGAAGATGAAAAACACCTTTTGTTTCACTGCCGTAAATACAACAATATTCGTCCAGATGTTTTTAAGACGGTACCCCCACATTTTGAAGACCAGAGCTTGCTGGATGTATTGTCGTGCAGAAAGGCCCAGACCACACGACAGTTGGCTTGGTTCTTGCACAAATGTTTTGAGATTAGAAAAAATGGATAAGATGCCCATAATGCTTGCAGACGGATGCTAAAGAAAATGTTCGTAACCAAACTAACAATGCTTTATCTATTATGCTATTAACCGATAACATGAATCTCTTGAAAAAACAAAACTCTGTGCTTCTATACATTGTTTTCAACGGAATATTTTTGTTTCTTATGTTTGCAATGTTGCTCACCTTGTGATGGAGGCCATCGTGCCAAAAGTCAATTAAAAGTTCGAGTTCGAGTTCGAGTTCGAGTTCTCTCTCTCTCTCTCTCTCTCTCTCTCTCTCTCTCTCTCTCTCTCTCTCCCTCCCTCTCTCCCTCTCTCTCACCTTTCCCCTGCCTCCCTCTCTCTCCCTCCCTCTCTCTGTGCCATGGGGGACAGGATAGCCTGGTGGTCATAGTGATGATCTCATAATCTGCTGACCTGGGTTTTTTAAATTCTCATTCAAGAGGATTTTTTCATCTGGAGTTGAATCAGTACTAACTCCATTCTCCCCAAAGGTCCATTGGGTGAGACTATAAACCAAGGTCCTGTGTGATTGCATGCAGAACATCTTGTGCACACATTAAAACCCATTAGAGTAGGCCATCATGTGCCGGTGGGAACAGATGACAAAACTGACAAAACTGTATACACATGGGGACTGGATGTAAAAAAGTACACGAGAGCTTATTTCATTATCCTTGAAATAAAAGAATGCAATATTCCCCCTCCTCAACCCCCCCCCCCCCCCCAACCCCCCCCCCAAAAAAAAAACCACAACCCAAACCAACCCCGCTATACCATACCATACCATACCATACCATACCATACCATACCATACCATACCATACCATACCATACCATACCATACCATACCATACCACACCACACCACACCACACCACACCACACCACACCACACCACACCACACCATACCACACCTCATCCTACCCATACCATACCATACCCATACCATACCATGAGTTGCCATGCTGTAACATTCAGTACAGTATCACACACTACTATTAATACTATACCAGGCTATTCGATGTTGTAAAGTTCAGCCTTGTGTCTTGTTTTCAGGCTATGACATGTCCACGTTTATCCGTCGCTATGCAAAGTACCTGAACGAGAAGGCTGTGTCCTACAGGCAGATGGCTTACGATTTCTGCAAAGTCAAAAGAGGGTGAGCTGTGAATCTGTGCATGTATCAAAGTCCTTCGGGTGAGACTTACTATAAACTGAGGCCCCGTGAGTGAATGCATGCAGAACATCTTGCGCATACATTAAATCCTGTTCCGCTTTTTGTAAGAGGAGGCCGTCATGTGCTGTTGGGAACAGATAAGATTTACAAAACTGCATACACACGGGGACTGGATGTAAAAAAAGCACATGAGTGCTTGTTCCATTATCCTTGATATAAAAGAATAAATAAAGAGCACAGTCAGCATAGCGATATTTGCTGTGTGTTTTTATCTCTGGTGATTCTGTGCTTGTGGTTGAAGCTAGGTTTTGAAGGAGCGCAATGTTAGATTTGTATTAGAACATTTGTGATGCTTCAGCATGAAATGAGTTGCATTGTACCTGACCCACTTTTCCACTAGGCGCCATTGTAGGCAGGTGGGGGTCAGGTGGTGTTTGATTTTGAGCCCATTCTTCTACCTTGTACTGAAGTATCATGGGATAATTTTGTTTCCTTTTGCTTTAAAAGCGCATTTTAAAAACACCCAAGCCCTCATTCTGACCATCTATTATGATGGAAAACTTGTCAGTTTCTCATTTTGTCATAGTTTGTGTGTGTGTGTGTGTGTGTGTGTGTGTGTGTGTGTGTGTGTGTGTGTGTGTGTGTGTGTGTGTGTGTGTGTGTGTGTGTGAGAGAGGAAGTGAGTGAGTGAAGTGAGTGAGTGAGTGATGTGTTTTTATATGTGTAGGCATATATTTATGGTTACACAGATGTGTGTGGGTGTGTGCGATGCATACATGTATGCGTATGTGATTGTACACTAGTATGTAAGCATTGATGTGTAGAAACGTGCTGGCATGTATGCTTACGTGCATCCCAGAGTGAAAAGAGGAGATAGAGACAGAGAGACGAGAGAGAGAGAGAGAGAGAGAGAGAGAGGAGAGAGAGAGAGAGAGAGAGAGAGAGAGGGAGACTTCCTTAAAGCCAAAGACGGGAAGTTACTGAAGAAATTTGAAATAGATAAGAAAGTAGGGCTGCCGAAACGATGAACAAAGAGGAAGAGTATATAACAGTGTGCCTGGTGTACGTGTTACAGGAAAGACGATGGTCTGTTGAGGACAATGAATGCAGAGAAGGTGAGTCAGTCACTCCAGTAGTCACTTCCACAGCTAATAACCTCTTAGCCTAGAGGCTGCGCTGTGAGTCAGCCTCATTATTGTGTATTGTAGCGTATTATCATATATGTGGGTCACAGCTTAATAACACTGTGGCTCATTTGTGTAACAGGCTTTTATGAATCATTTGTTCACTGTTAGATTTTGGGTTGGAAATATTTGGGTGGTTTAACCCTTTCATGCTAACTGGTCCGAATGTAACACAGCAGTTCCAGGCATCAGCTGATTTTACACAGACCACATGAAAATGACACCTACCAAATTCACATGCTATGCAAACAAAATAGCCTGTCAAAATAGCTGTGTTGGTCCCTTGTCATGTAAATGATAGATGGCCTTTCCTGACTCCCAAAACAGTGAGCAGTGGGTCAAAGGGTAACAGACCCTGACCTTGACCTTGTTCGCATCAATGCGGCATCGGGAGATAGCTTAGTGGTCAGAGCATTGAGCTTGTGATCTGATGGTTTGGATTCAAACAGCCACCTGTTTGAGGGGATTTTCCCCCTGGTGTTAATATCAGCTCTAACTCCACTGCCCCAAAAGTCCTTCAGATGAGACATAAAATGAGTTCTCGTGTGGCGAATGTGCTCAAAACATCTTGCATACACGTAAACAAAAAATCCTGTTCTGTCTTTCAGAAGAGTTGGCGATTTTATGCTGCTGCAAATGGATGGCAGTATCTCAAAAATGCATGCACACATGTGTCGTTTTTAGACGCTATCTCTGAAGTTGAATGTGGCTACCAAAATTGGGGGTGGGGAGTGGCGAATAGTTGCATACGCAAAAATCTCACCATTGGTGAACGTTGGACCTCTAGCTGAGGAATGAGGAAAAGAAAAATGGATGTAATGTGTGACTGAAAGTAAATCACCATGATCTCTGTTTCAGTTGCTGAAAGCGTTGCCAGTTTTACAGACACAATTGGATGCGCTCATGGAATTTGATGTAAGCATTTAAGACTTTATGCATTGAAATAAAGGCACCAGTTGCTTTTGTTGTTTCTCTAATGATTTTAGACTTCATGCGTTAAAATAAAGGCACCAGTTGCTTGTGCTGTTTTGTTATTGATTTTGGACTTTATGTATAGAAGGAAAGGCCCCATTTGCTTTTAATTTTGCTGTTGTTGTTGGTTTTAGACAAAGTATTGAAATGAAGTTGTTGTGTTTTTTCATGTAATGGTGTGTGTTTTTTTGTTTGTTTGGTTGTTTTGGTTTTGCTGCCTCATCTTCTGCGACATCCTGGCTCTGCTGTTCCCACACTGCTCATTTCAGTGCCCCCGCCACAGCCATACCCAGATTTGTTATGTCTCATTCCCACGGGTGGAAGTCCACAGGGAGCTCATCAATATCAGGCCGCCATGGGGCCTCCAGTCATAGGGGCCCTGCACTGCTGCTGGGTCACTTTGGTGGTGTTCAATGGTGCCTGTTCTGAGCTAACGTATGCAAGACACCACCTACTGAGCCCCCTACTAATGACAGTATTAGCTCAGTCGCAGAGCCAGACCAAGTGAGTCGTCCACCTGAGTAGGCGAACCACCACAATGTCCCTCCAATGACTGTCCCCTGTGAATCCCCAACCCCCAACCCCAAAGGCTTTGACACAACTCACCACAGGCACAGAAGTGTATGGGGAAACCAAATCTGAGGTCACTATGAGACCAGAGCATCTGCGACCACCGAATCAAGAGGCAATTTTTTAAAATTACATGATGATAAATGGTAATGAGGGTGATGGGGAAGTGCATGTGTACTGAGACTAGTCATCAGTTTTTATTTGATCTTTTATTTATTTATTCTTTTATATCGAGGATAGTGGAATAAGTACTCCCTGTGCTGTTTTACATCCAGTCCCTGTGTGTATGCAGTTTTGTAAATCTTGTCATCCGTTCCCACCAGCACACAATGGCCTACTCTTACGAAAAGCGGAACAGGATTTTAACGTGTGCGCAAGATGTTCTGTGATGTTGAACACAACATGTTCAGTTGTTGTGTGTTGTTCCAGTGCACCCCCAACGAGCTGACGAACGGGGTGATCAATGCCTGCTTTATGCTGCTGTTCAAGGACCTCATTCGTCTCTTTGCCTGCTACAATGATGGCATCATCAACTTGCTAGGTAAGGCAGTTTTTAATTATTTATTTATTCATTTTATTGTTTTAAGCTTTCATGTTGGTTTTTTTTTTGGTTTTTTTTTTTTACATCCAGTCCCTGCGTGGAATGCTATTTTTGCTATCAAAATACTATTTTTGGCCTGTCCAAATACTATTTTTCATTTGCTGGTGTAGGCAGGTCTGGTCACGAAGTATAATGATTGGTAGGACCTAGTACAAACCAGAGGGTATGGGATAGCTCAGTGGTCAGAGCACTCACTTTCCCCGAGCCAATGGTAAGCAGCATCAAGCGTGGTTACCAAGTGGATGGGTGACGGTTTGCACACCTTGGCTTCAGTACAGTCCCCCTAGTTCATCTGTAAATGGGTACCTGCCCTCTTTAGTGTCAGAGAAGTTGAAGCAGTGAGAGAGAGGAGATGGGTTCTGCCCTCAATATGATGGCCCATAGAGAAGCTGAGATCTCTGACATCTCGCTCCCCTACGACCACATAGGTTATGGGACACATTTATGTTTTACCTTTTACAAACCAGAGTGTGTTGTTCTTAACATTTGCTGTTGGATGAATTTGCAGAGAAGTTCTTTGACATGAACAAGAAGCAGTGTAAAGATGCTTTGGACCTGTACAAGAAATTCCTAGCACGTATGGAAAAGGTGTCGGAGTTCCTCAAAGTAGCAGAGGTGTGTGGTCTTTGTGTGTTCAATGTTCATGGGTTTTTTGTGTGTGTGACTGGGTGGGGTTTTTGCTGGTGTTGATGTATTGTTTTCAGAGAATAGAATGTTTGTGAAAGAGTGATGATAAACAAAGAGATGCTTTCAGAAAATATAATGTTTATGAAAGAGCAAAGAGGATAAGGCAAGGATATGCTTTCAGAACCTATAATGTTTATGAAAGAGCAAGGATAAAGCAAAGAGATGCTTTCAGAAACTGTAATGTTTATGAAAAAGTGAGGGTAAGGCTAGGAGATGAGGATAAAGCAAGAAAATGCTTTCAGAAAACTGAATGTTTATGAAAGAGTGAGGAAATGTTGGTGAAATAGTGAGGATAAGGCAAAAAGATGTTTTCAGAAACTATGTTTATGAAAGAGTGAGGGTAAGGCTAGGAGATGAGGGTAAAGCAAGGAGATGCTTTCAGAAAACTGAATGTTTATGAGAGAGTGAGGAAATGTTTGTGAAATAGTGAGGATAAGGCAGGGAGATGTTTTCAGAAACTATAATGTTTATGAAAGAGTGAGGAGAATAAGGCAAGTAGAAGCTTTTAGAAAGCAGAATGTTTGTGAAAGATTGAGGATAAGCAAGGAGATGAGGATAACTAAGGCAAGGAGATGAGGATATAACTAAGGCAAGGAGATGCTTTCAGAAAGTAGAATGTGTATGAAGCTGTGACAGTGACTGGCAATGTTTGTTTTTTTTCAGAACGTGGGGATCGACAAAGGAGACATCCCAGATCTAGCTAAGGTCAGTACCTACACCAGAGGCAGAGGTGGTGGTGTGTTGTGTGTTGTGTTTTGTGTATTTTCAGCACTGAGTACTCTGTGTCAGGCATGTGTGTTTTTTGTGTGCTGTAGGACTTGTCACACCCACACCCTTGTGTCTCCCCCCCCCCCCCCCCCTTCCCTCCCAAGACCTCTTGCTGTCATGTTCCCCTTTGTCAAGTCAGTGTCTTACGTGTTTTTTGTTTATATAATTCCATATCTGCCTGTTTTCACCATATGCCTTAACACTATCGCCATGTTAAGGGAGAGAATCCCTTTTTCCAGTACACATGCACTGTGCGCATTTGTACAAACGTTGCCTTCATAGTAGTTTTAGCACTTTTCTCATTTTTTTTCTTCTAAAGTCTCTCGTTGTTTGGAAACTGGCATTTTTGGGGAGTAGATAAATTCAGTATGTTTTACCAAAAAATACTTTTAGGCCACATGATATAATTCTGCATTAGTTATGAGAGTGAACTTACCTCAAACAGAGAAATTCATTTAGGTTAAAAGCAAAGGAGTACTCATCTAAAAGTTAAAAGAATGAATCGCATACCTGTCACCAGAGACAAAAGATACAGAGTAGTAACACATATTGACATACATAGTAACTTTTAACCATCAAAATTAAGTTGACATAATATCAGGATATAGTGCATGCATGCAGCTTTGCTCTCTTAAGTGGACATTGTTAGAATAATGCATGCTGGTGGGTTTTTTTTTGTTTTGGGGTTTTTTGTTGTTGTTTTTTTCATTTTATGTATTGACCATCACCTGTGTGGTAGCTTTTATAACATGTTGTATGAAGACTCATTGATTAAGCAGGTGTGGTGATAGCATAATCCAGGATGGTTAATCTTGATAATCTAGGATGGTTCATCTTGATAATCCAGGATGGATAATCTGAATGATCCAGGATGGTCAGTCTTGATAAACTAGGAATGCTTTGTGTCCCAAGTTGGTCCCATGAACTGTGCATCAAAATAGTGGAACTGACATCGCATGCCTACCTTTGACATAGGTGTGGTTAATGGTGATAATGGTGATGATGGTGATGATGATGGTGATGATGATGGTGATGGTGATGGTGATGATGATGATGATGATGATGATGATGATGATGATGATGAATGAATCTGCCTCTTGGACAGTGTTCAGCAGCCTGGCTTGGTAGTGCAGCTGTAGCTTCTATGAGTCGTCGGTTTTGATTTTGTTTTCATGAAACTGTCCTGAAATGTCGTTTACAGTCCTTCGTTTTATGTTGAGAATGAAATCCGTCGCCTCCATGGTCACTTAAGTTCATTCTGTTGTGTTGTTGTTGTTGTAAAAAGTAGATGCCATGTTGTCTGCTGAACTTTGTTCTGTCTGCTTTATTACAGTCTCCTCCCTCTTTCTTTTTTTGTTGGCTTTTTGGGCGTTTTGTTTTTCGCATGTTATGTGGAGATAAACAGTTCTTAAAAGCAAGTACACAAGCAAAAGTCTTAAATTGTTCTCTCTTTTCTCATGTATGCACACACACACACACACACACCTGCATGCATGCCTATTGCAGAACTTAAGACTTATTAGAGTAAAAGGTCACCACGGAAAGTTGCCAGGATGTAGTACTTTACATATTTCATGACTAAAAGGAAAGTATCTATTGTCAAAGAAATGCGATAATTTGCTATATGTATACTCTGCACCATTAACTTCTTGTGTGACCCCCCCCCCCCCCTTAACCCCCCCCAACAACAACAAAACTAAAACAAAGCACAAGAATACCCCAACCAACCCCCCTCCCCCACCCACCCTCCCTCAAGTCCCACCACCACCACCACTACTACTACCAAAACAAACAACAAATAGAAATACCCAAACACTTTACTCTAAATTAAAACAAACAAAAAAATCCTAGGAAATCACCTGTAAGGGTCTGTAAAAAAAAAAAAAAATCTGTTCTTTTCACCTTTTCAACAAAAAAACCCTTTGGTTTTTTGTTGTTGTTTTTTTTGTTTCACAGCAATTCCATTTCTAAGTGCATGTCCGTTATGTACAGCAGCAAGTTGGTGTTGTGGGTCAAACGTGCGCATGCGTGTGTGTGTATACAGTTGCCAGGTAGAGGGTCGGGTCAGCCTCAGCTATGTGGTGATTTGTTTGTTTTTCAGGGGTTGAACAATAACCAGTCGGCCGCAGTAAGTGTGTCATGATGTGTTGGTGGCTTTGAACAGCGACCTGTCGGAGACTGTGTACTCTGATGTTATGAATTAATTCCGCTTAGCTCCGCGGCTAGCTGCGTGCGTGTGTGTGAAGTCCTGCGCAGTACCACATAACGTTGGGCATGATCAGCTGTCGTTATGTTAATTAACAGTGGTGTTATGTCTGGTCTCTCGCATGGCTTCTGTGAACATGTGTGCTCTCCTGTCTTGGCTAACTGTAACAGCTCAGCTCAGCTGCTGACTAGGAAACCAGCGTAACGATGCTCCTGATCTCCTGTATGTACATTATGCAGATGTGCGTTGATACTCCTTTATATTATAGCGATGTATGATGATACTCTTGTATATATAATAATATAAAAAAGTGTTATGGTATAACCTGATGTGTATATTGTACAGTTGTCATGTGGAAATTTTTTGTGCTCAATTACTTTTTTTTGTTGTTGATTTATTTTGTTAAAATTTCTTAAATTTCGAGGCTAATGGAAGAAGCACTTGTGTGCTTTTTTTTTTTACATCCAGTCCCCATGTGTATGCATTTTTGTAAAGTTTGATATCCGTTCCCACCGGCATACAGTAACCTTCTCTCTTGGTACTTTACATTGGTATGTCATTCAATATTTTAGAGTATTGTTTTCATGTTTTTTTTGTGTGTGTATGCGACTGTAGGGTTGCTTAAAGCAATGGGTATTGAGGTTTACATGTTCACAGTTTGTGATCTCTTTTGTTTGTTTCCTGTTTGAATCCAGAATGGTTCCTTTAGTTTAAATATGTCAGCCATGAGTGTGTGTACGTTTGAATCCAGAATGGTTCCTTTAGTTAAATATGTCAGCCATGAGTGTGTGTACGTACCTGTGACAATGTGGATACAAAAGTTTGTTCACAGTTTGTTGTAAATGTCTCGCACATGTTTACAAAAGTGTTTAGTTCAGAAATAGGGTTTTCTGTTTTTTTTCTTTTTGGTCAAATGCTCAGACAGCGACTATTGTTGTCTTGTCATATGAGTGAAAATGCGTCATGCTGCCGTAAAGTGTCTGACACATCCTGCCGTAAAGTGTCCAGCGCATCCAACTTTGGCATGGGAGAGAATTATCTTTATATTTAAAACAGAATCTAGAAAACAAAACCTTTCATTGACAGTAGAGAGAGAGGGAGAGGGGAGGGAGGGAGGGAGACAGACAGACAGACAGACAGATAGACACAGTGTGCACCTGTTTGTGTCTGTATGTGTGTTTGTGTGTGTGTGTGTGTGTGTGTGTGTGTGTTGTGTGTGTGTGTGTGCGTGCGTGCGTGCCTTTTGTGTTATTGCCAGTGTTGTTTTGCCAAGTGTGTGAGACTTGCACAGTCCTTGTTGATCCTATTTTCATTTAGGATTGACAGCTGTCCCAAGTTTGCATTATTCTTTATAGAGTTCCAAGCTGGGACCAGCTCTTTCACTGTGCATGTGATCTTGTGCCATACCTGTCTGAACATACATCTTTACTGTCATTTCCAGTATTGTGTTTGGTACTGTTCCCATTAGTTTATGCTGATACTTGTTATTTTCTTGCATAGGCAGTCTCAGTGATAATTTGGTATTTTAATGCAGCTGTTGATATGGATGATTATACGATACTAACTAGCAAGTGATGTACTTACACCTTGTTGGTATGTGAGGAGGGGGGGCTTGATATCTTCGTTTATAAGCAACAACAGAAAATGACATTAGGCAAGCTACAGAGGGAGAGTGTAAATTGATAAATGTCTGTATTGCGTTACAATTTCATATCTGTGTGCTCATGATTTTTAATTGTCATAAAACCGAAAGGATTAACTGTTTTGGATTTCCAATAAGAGGAAAGATAATTCTGCCATAGTCTGTCTCTTTACTTTTTTGTTTTGCTGGTTACAGTTTTGACCTCGTGTTATATTCAAAGGGGTGGTCAGTGGTCAATCACAAGTTTGTTTAATTAAGCGAACCTTTAGAACAAATTTATAATCAGGACACACGTTGCAAAGTAAACTTAAAATTTAAAAAAGAATTTAAACAAATTAATTTTTTTAGGACATGAAGAAGAGTAGGTGCAAGGAGGAGACCTTCAATTTTTATAATGAAAAAATAAATAGAACAGGTTGTGAAGTAAACTTAAATGTTTTGAATTAAATTTTTTTTGAATAGAATTTAAACAAATTAAAAACAAAATTTTTAGGACATGACGAAGAGTAGAGGCCAGGAAATGACATTCAATTTTGATAATGAAAAAAAAAGTAGCTTTTCTCTTGGAGAGAAAACCCAAAATGAAACCTACTTGGTTTATTATATAGGGAAGTCTGTGATATGGATGAAAAGTGGAGGTTTGAAATTTTTTTTTGGGGGTGGGGGTGGGGGTTGTTTTATTTATTTATTTTTTTTTCAACCTGCTTTTTCCCCCAAAGCCTTGATCTTCCTGCAGAAGCATTTGCCAGTGATGCTTGTTCTTTCCTCATTTATTCTGGTTTCTGTCCTTGTATAAATGTATGTATGTACTCCATGTATTATTTTCTCCAAGTGTTGTTTGAGACATAGCAAGCTGGTGATGTTGCAGTGATTGATAGAGGAGTACAAGGCAGATGTGGAGTATTGCTGGATATTGTGCGCCAATTTTTTAATGTAATGTGTGTGTGTGTGTGTGTGTGTGTGTGTGTGTGTGTGTGTGTGTGTGTGTGTGTGTGTGTGTGTGTGTCCCAGTGACCTCAGTTTATTGGTTGTTGGTCCTTGAGAGTGTGGTTGGTTTTAGAAGAATGAGACTATATAGTTATGTGGAGTTTGTGTTTAGGTTTGTAGCAGTGTGTTTTTGATTGTGCATAAATCTAGGACCAGGGACTTGCTTTACATTTGACAAGAATGTGCGTGTGTGTGTGTTGTGTGTGTGTGTGTGTGTGGTGTGTGTGTGTGTAGTTGTTGTGTGTGTGTTGTGTGTGTGTGTGTTGTGTGTGTGTGTGTGTGTGTGTGTGTGTGTGTGTGTGTGTGTGTGTGTGTGTGAAAGTACAGGTTTTAGTAATGTGCATTTGGATGCATCTTTGTGTGTAAATGTGTATTGATGTGTGCATGCATTGTCTTTTTTATAGAATGTTTGTACGTGGAAACCTTATGAAATCAGACGAAATACTTTTAAGCAAAGTGTAATGATGATGCTTATCAGCTGTTCTAGCCAATAGCATTCTTTAAAAAAGATTACAAGACAGGTTTGTTCATCTTAGTGACAAACAAATAGTAATCTTAGGTAATTTCAATTGTGTACTTAATAATGAAAGTGACATTATAATCTTAGGTGATTTCAGTTGTGTACTTAGTAATGAAAGGGACATTATAATCTTAGGTGATTTCAGTTGTGTACTTAATAATGAAAGGGACATTATATCTGGTCAACATCATTGTAAATACTGAGGTAACAGAATTTAACAACATGCTTAAGACACTATAGTTAACTGACATATGGAGATCCTTTCATAAAGAAGAAAAACAATTCACCTGGAGTAGACCTAACCCATTTATTGCCCGACGATTGGACTATTGTGTAGTTTCAGAGTCAGTGCTCAACTATTGTACCGCTTGCGACCATTTCACGGTTTCAAATTCCGATCACAAGGCAGTAATAGTCAACCTCTGTAACACAGCCAGTTCTCCTGTGGCCCAGGGTACTGGAAGTGTTTGTGTTTTATTTATTTTTAAATTTATTTTATTCTTTTATATCAAGGATAATGGGATAAGCACTTTTGTGCTTTTTTGCATCCATCCAGTCCCTGTGTGTATGCAGTTTTGTAAATGTTATCTATTCCCACCGGCACACGATGGCCTACTCCTATAAAAAGTGGAACAGGATTTAACGTGCGTTCACACACGGGGCCTCGGTTCATAGTCTCATCCGGACTTTTGTGGAGAGTGGAGTCAGCACTGATCTTAACTCCAGGAGAAAAATCTCGTGGAGTTAACATCATGTATGTGTGCATGCATGTGTGCATGCATGTGTACACATACACGTGTTTGTGTGTGTGTGTGTGTGCGCAGGCACCAGCCAGTCTCCTGGAAGCTCTGGAACAGCACCTGGCTTCACTGGAGGGCAGGAAAGGGGCCTCAGCCACTGTCTACACCAGCGCTGCCAAGTGAGTAGTGGGCTGCTGCACTTCATCTTCGGGGGAAGTTTTGGCACAGTGAAGCTGCCAAATGGGGAACATAATCAGGGGGGGAAGAGAGGTGGATGAGTTTTTGTGTGTTTGGATGCATGGTTTTGTATGCTTATGAGTGTGTTTGGTGTGTGTCCACATTGTGTGTGTGTGTGTGTGTGTGTGTGTGTGTGTGTGTGTGATTCAGATTCAGATTCAGATTCAGATTCAGAATGTTTATTGCCATTTAAGTCATGCAGACCTATTTGACACAACAAAACAAACATCAGGTTTAATTATTGTTCTGGCCAAATGATGTCCACTAAAAACACGTTGCATTCTACTTTTCTTTGTCTCTTTTTCAAACCATTCATCACATATCAATGATACTGCTTGATAGATATCAACTGTGATTATGTCGCTTAGCTTATCTATAATTGTTTACATTCTTTGTCTCTGTTTTAATCTTTATACAAATTGTTTCTAAGTTCATCTATAGAGACACAGATTGTAAGTTCACTTGGTGGTCACTGTGAGTAATCGTAAAAGTCCGTGAGTGCGTTAAGTTGAGTGTGGTGTGGTGTGGTTTTGGTGTGGTGTGGTGTGGTGGTGTTGTGTGGTGTGTGTGTGGTGTGTGTGTGCTGTGTGTGTGTGGTTGTGTTGGTGTGTTATGTCGCTGCGGCGTCCCATCGTGCGCAAACTGCTGCAGGCCCTGGCTGGGTTTAACTCATGACCCATCAACACCATGCACAGCCAACAGCAACTGCCCCTCAACATCTCTTGAGGCAGAGAAGGAAGAAAATCACTGGAGGAAGAGAGTCGACAGTTACAACAGTTGAAGGTCTGTTATTTTCTCTGTGTGTGTGTGTGTGGTGTGTGTGTGTGTGTGTGTGTGTGTTGTGGTATGAGTGTGTGTGTGTGTGTGTGTGTGTGTGCGTGCTTTATTTTTGTGTATCTCTTTTTTGGGGGGGGGGGGGGATGTGCGCTATAGCCAAGTGGTTAAGACTGTTCAACTTCTGTCACATGTCCATGAAATCAAGATTTTGCATCTTCTGTGAGTGGAAGATTTTATCTAGTGATCACAAGACACTTCAAATTCCACCAGTGAGTGAGAGAATTGATCCAATTTTTTCTCTCTCTCTCTCTTTCTCTCTCTCTTCTCTCTCTCTCTCTCTCTCTCTCTCTCTCTCTCTCCTCTCTCCTCTCTCCTCCTCTCCTCTCTCTCTCTCTCTCTCTCTCTCTCTCTCTCCCCCCCCTCCCTCTCTCTCCTGCCCCACACACACCACACACACACACCCCACACACACACACACCACACACACCACACACACCATCCAGATCACACACACACCACCACACACACCACACACACCACACACACACACACACAACACCAGAACTTCAAATTCCAATGCATCAAAGGTAGCACCCCCTTCCCACTGTGCCAACAACGATACAGCCTAACTCTTTTTCCCCCAGGAGCAGCGGTTGAAAGAACTGTCGGCCTCCGCCACAGCCACCCCTCCCCAGACCAGAGCTCCCCCACCGCCGTCAGCCCCACGGGCAACGCGGCGGGCAAACCCAGCGACGACCTCCTGGCCCTCAACAGCAACCCCTTTGCCGAGAACGTGCAGTCCGTGATGGCTGGGGCGTACGGGACACCGCCCGCCATGGCCAGCAATCCTTTCGGGGCGGCCTCTTTCCAGCCCACACAGACCAACGGAGTGTCCGCCGGTCAGTGTGGCAGCTGAAAGTAGCTTTCAGGAGGGGCGGGGGAGAGGAGAGGAGGGAAGGAAGGGTGTAGTGTTCTGTTGATGGACGCCATAGCTTGTGGTTAAGGGTAGACATGGGTCCAAAAGTGCCCAAATCATGGTTTTTTTAGAATGAAAAATTGCTGGATACATTTCTGAAGATCTCCCTGTTGAATTTAAAGAATTCCAAGTTGTAAAAAGTGTCTGTAGAAACACTTTACTTCAACTTGTTATAGATAAAAAGGTTTAGGAGTTTGAAACATTCAATTTTGGGGCCATATTGGATTGTTTCCATGGCACAGAGCACAAACCTGAATAATTCTTATATCTTTATGCTTTACAAGTGATGCCCTTTCAATTATGACATAACTTTTAACAAGGGCTTGTAAACAAAATTTCATCGTTTCGACCCCCATGTCCCACCATAAGACTGCTTGACTTCAATCCTATGCGTCCATAAAGTCTTGGGTTTCCAATCTCGGTGGCATCTGCTGAATTAAGGGTGGGGACTTTTATGATCTCCTAGGTCAACTTTCATGTGCAGACCTGCCAATGCCTTCATTCCTTTGGTATATATATATATACACATGCAGAAGATCAAATATGTGCATTAAAGATCCATATTTCATGTCAGTGTTTGGTGGATTACGGAAACAATACCCAACATAAATCCTGGAAGTCGGAATGCGGCTACCTTTATGGTGAACAAAAAGGGTTGCACACACACACACACACGAAATCTCACCATTGTTGAGCCTTCAAGCTCTTGCTGAGGAACAAAAAAATAGTGGTATGTTTGTTATGTTTGGTCATCTTATTTGTACATGATGTGTGCATGAATTAGGAGATGTCCCCTCAGGGTAAGGACAGGCTGTAGAAATAGTATAGGACTCTAATTGTTATGCAGTTGTAGATTTGACATTTTCTCAGGATGGGTTTAAAAAAAAAAATTTGTCTTTAGTCTCCCAAGGTTTAGTTTTTTCTTTTTTTAAAATATTATCCCAGGGTGGGTAATGATTTTTTTTTTTGGGGGGGGGGCGTCTCCCTGATCAGTCTTAGGGCACTACATTAACCTGGAATCATGAGCAGGGGAAAAAATTATGATACAATATTGTACTAAATTTTTGGCTACTTCTTCACACGTATGTTTTTTTTTTTTTTATTTGCTCCTCGGCTAGAGCCCCAAAGTTCAGCAATGGTGAGATTTTGCGTTTGCAACATTTCTTTTACCCAAATATGTTCTGAATTTAATATCCTTTATGTCCCTAGGGTCCAGCAGTAATTTCACCTCGGACGCAGACTTTGCAAGGGCTTTCAACAGTTCTTCTGCATCGTCAGGTATGTTTTTCGGTCGGTTGTGACCTTCAGTAGACTTTACTTACTATATATACTTGAGAGCTGTGGACAGTTTACTGGTGTGGTCTTTGTATTTTGATTCTGCTTGGTGAACATGTTAATTGTGGTTATGATTGTTGAGACAAAAAAACAACAACAAAACTCTGAGCTTTGGTGCTTGGCTGTAGGGTTGTGTTTGGATGTTCAGATTTGTACAGCATCAAGTCTTGCTTAGTTGTAGAGTTGGGGTTTTTATTTGTTTTATTTTAGTTTTCGGGGTTTATTTTGGATTAAAAAAAGGATTAACTTCTCTTTTGTTTCTGTATAGTGGTTGGCTTGTTTTGATGATTTGACTGTATTTTTGCTTTAAATGTTGATTTCTGTTGGTCTTTTGTAGTGGTTGTTGTTGTTGTTGTTGTTGTTGTTGTGTGTGTGTGTTATTCTTTATTAAATTAATAATTACTATTGAAGATATTTCACTCAAAACTTGCACGGGCATCAGTGATAAGCATTGTAACAGCAGGCACAGCAATGATTGTCATTCAGTGCTGCAGAAAACATTGGTGTGGTCTGTTTCTTATGCTATATGGTATGTGTGCTGGCCACAACGCGCATATGTTTCAGAGAAGTTTTGACTTTGACCCGCATGAAGTGCCCTTACTTATTTTGATCACCCAGTGTGAAGACATGTGCACAGTTGAGAGAGACTTTCAGGGATATTAGTTTCTCTGGGAAGCTGCAGCTTATCTTAGCTGGAAGCTGGTGTGGTCCATTGCTTAGATGTAGTAGTGGGGACGAAAAGAGAGATGTGCAATGTTTGCTCTTTTGGCTAAGGAAAAAGGGATACATATCCTAGTAAACATAGCCAAGATGTTTTTATTGTTTTGAGTTGTAGGTCTGTAAGTGGATCAGAGTGTGTGTGCGTATTTGCGCGCATGTGTGTATACAAGGGCTGCAAACAAGAAGTTCATTACATGTGACGTATTGAAAAGTATGACAGTTAGGGGATCAATACTCATCAGTTCATTACTTAAAACTGCTGAAAAATTTAAGTGCATTTTTATTCATGAAGTGTCAAGTTGAATTTTGAAGGTAGCTGTTATCATACCGCTTTTTTCTTTCTTTCTTTTTTTTCTTTGTCGTTTTCTTTCTATTAATTTTTTTTTCTCGATTGATATAATCGCATGATCATCTGAAACGTTGCGGCATTTTTAACACATTGTAACCATGTTGTTTTTCTTTGAAGCGCAAGACTGAGAGTTTTGGGCAGTACTTGAGCTTTGCATATTCAATGTTCTCAGTCGTTTTTTGTATGATAAGAGTCAGCAAAACTGCTGCATGTGAAACTGTGCGAAGATTAACGTGAGCAGAAACGATGTAGCATGGCGTGCATATTTTTGTGTTTCTGTTTACTTCCTCGAATGACGGATAACTGTGTGGCATGGGGATACGTGTTTTATGTTGGGGTGGGGGCTGGTGGTGGGGGTAGGGGGCAGAAATGGGCAGGGTGGGTATGTTGTGTGTCTGTCACTGGTGTGCTATGTTCAGGCTCGGCCTTTTCTACGACCACTGTGGCTGCTGGTAGTACATCGCCTCCAGGTAGTGTGTCGTGTGATGATATGGATTGCTCTTACTACTTACTGCCTTTGCTCATGTGTATGACAGCTTCCTATTACTGTGGTTTTTCTTTTGCTTTTGCCTTTGTACAATATTGGCTGTTTTTGTTGGTTTTTTTTTCTGCAGTGTTTGCTTTTTTTGTTTTTTATTTCACGTGGCTTGGTTTTCCTTCCCTCACTGCTTTGGTTTTGTAGTGTGAAAAAAATAATGTGTAGGGTTTTGTGTGAGTGCTGGCACTGATAGGAGTCGGTCTCTTTCTTCCTCTTGTACTGAAGTAAAAGCTCTGTATGCACGGTGACAGGCACTCACATGTGTCACTCAGACAGATGTGTATGCATGTATGCACTCATACACGCACATGCACTCATGCTCTCTCACACACGCACGCACCTGCGTGACCAGACATACACGTGCTTGCAGGCGAACAAGCACGGATACAAGCATGCGCGTGCGCGCCACACACACACCACACACACACACACACACACACACACACACACACACACACACACACACACACACACACACACACACACTCACATGCACTCATGCCAACACATCGATGCGATGTGTGCACACACGTTCGCACGTGCACACACACGCTCGCACGCGCACACACACACGCTCGCACGCGCACACACAGCACACATACACACACAGATTCATGATAAAAGCTGAGAATATGATACAGACCTTTGAATAGGCATGTAGGCATATTAAAACTATTGTGTACTGCTTTAAAATATTGTACCCTAGTCACCTTGCAGCTGGGCTCAAAACAGCATTATATGATATACAGCAGTGTGCTATAATATTAAAGTATATATATATATGTATTGTACTTGTATCCTCAATATCATTAATCAGTATAGAAAAACCTGTATAATGTAATAGCGAATATATCAATAAAATGTATCCAATGCTGATTGTCCATAAGCCCTCTTGGCCGAGAGAGTGGGGTGTGCTGTGGTAAAGGCCCCTCCACTATCATCAAATTTCTGCCCAATTTCTCCAAAATAGCAGCTGCCACCTCTGCTGTTTTGGAGGTTGTCGTTGAACACAGTGGACACACTAATACCTAAAAACCCATATATTACTTAAATTTATGCACTGTTTCCATGGAAACAATCAGTATGGCCACCAAAACGGCTTCAAACTTTGATACCTTTTCATCTATAACAAATCCAAGAAACCTGTGTTTACAGAGACATTTTACAACCCAAATTCTTCAAATTTACACAGGGAAATCTCCATATTTGCATGTTAGCAATTTTGCTATACCTGGAAATAATGATTTGAGCAAATTCCAGATGCGTGTCTACCCTTAAACCATTTTCATAATACGGTACTTATAGGCTACATTTCTTGCTTTATTGACTGTAATAATCGATTTTGCTTGCGCCTTTTTCAGCATTAGTTCACAGATCTATTAATAATTAATCGTGCGTTGTGTTTCAATATCAAGTGTATGGTGACAAAGTATGTGGCTGTGTTGGTATGGACATAGCACGATCTATGATTTTAAAAAATTGGTTGTGTGCATTTTTATGGGATCATTTCTGTCAGATGCTAAAGCTGATATCTATGATTGAGAAAACTAGCTTTTGATATTTCAGTTCACACTAAGACTAGAAGCTAGTATGATTGGTAAAACTAGCTTTTGATATTTCAGTTCACACTAAGATTAGGAGCTAGTATGATTGGTAAAACTAGCTTTTGATATTTTAGTTCAGACTCAGACTAGGAGTTAGTATGATTGAGAAAACTAGCTTTTGATATTTCAGTTCACACTAAGATTAGGAGCTAGTATGATTGAGAAAACTAGCTTTTGATATTTCAGTTCACACTAAGATTAGGAGCTAGTATGATTGAGAAAACTAGCTTTTGATATTTCAGTTCACACTAAGATTAGGAGCTAGTATGATTGAGAAAACTAGCTTTTGATATTTCAGTTCACACTAAGATTAGGAGCTAGTATGATTGAGAAAACTAGCTTTTGATATTTCAGTTCACACTAAGATTAGAAGCTAGTATGATTGAGAAAACTAGCTTTTGATATTTCAGTTCACACTAAGATTAGGAGCTAGTATGATTGAGAAAACTAGCTTTTGATATTTTAGTTCAGACTAAGACTAGGAGTTAGTATGATTGAGAAAACTAGCTTTTAATATTTCAGTTTAAAGTCACTTCTTCCTTTAAGGTGCTAAAAAAGAGTGGGAATCTGCCTGGGAGATCAGTGTGTGTGTGTGTCTGTGTGTGTGTCTGTGTGTGTGTTAGCACGCACATGATTTCTCAGGTGTGCATGCTTGCAAATGCATATGGATGTTGTATTGGGCATGCATGCATGTGTGCACGGGTGGGTGGGTGTTTTTGCACTGTTGTTGCTGTGGTGGTGTGGGAAAATCCTCCTGAAAACCTCTGCATAATTATGCTCTTTTGACTCCTTTCTTTCAACAACTCATGACCTTACTTTCGTGTATAGCTGTCATTAAGTTTCTCAAGTGAAGTCCATGACAAACTGACTTGTAGGACAGCCATTTCTGATGATAATGATACTTTCATATGTTGCTGTTATCGCTGTTGCATTCTTTATGTTCTCGTTTCTGACCCTTACTTTCCATAAATTATCTCTGTTGCATTCTCTATGTTCTCATATCGAAAAAAACAACAACAAAAAACGCCCCCCCCCCCCCCCAAAGTTCTTGTATCTGATGATACTTTCTGTAAGTTATCTCTGTTGCATTCTTTATGTTCTCATCTTGAGATATTCACTTAATTATTTATTAATTATTTTATGATAGCGTACGATAATGACAAAAGGATAGTGGTACATTAGTATTGTATAGCCCTTTAACTTTATGTCACGCAGTGTTCTCTGTGTGAAATTCGGGCTGCTCTCCCTGGGGAGAGCACGTTGCCATAAGAGCAGCGCCACCCATTATTATTATTTTTCTTTTCCTGTCTGGGTATATTTGGTTTCCTCTCAGAGTAGCTTTTTCCTACAGAATTTTGCCAGGGACATCTCTTGTTGCCATAGGTTCTTATACGTACACTAAATGAATATTGCACACAGGACCTCGGTTTATCATCTCATTCAAAACACTAGCACCTAGACCACCACTCGTGGTCTTTTGGATGGGGAAAAAGTTTGGGGCACAAATGGGGACCAAACCACCACAGACTTGAAACCTGAACTTTTTGCTTTCTTGACAGCTGCATTACGTCTAGACCACTAATACAGTACGCCGCCGCAGTAGTCTAGTGGTTAGGGCGCTGGACTCGTAATCTAAAGGTTGCGAGTTCGATCCCAGCTTTTGGCTATGGTGTTGTGCCCTTGGAAAAGGCACTTTACGGCTATTTTCTCACCCCACCCAGGTGTAAAAGGGGTACCAACCTTGTGTTGGGGGTTAACCCTGCGATAGACTGGCGTCCTATCCAGGGGGGAGTCTATGACTCTCAGTCGCTTAACGCCACAGAAACCGGGATAAGCACCGGCCTGATGAGCCTTAGGCTCGGGACAGAGTTTAACTTTAACTGATACAGTAACATCTGCAGCTAGTGATATTGAATGACAGGTGACTCAACATTTAAAGAGGGAACATGAAATTGTGATGTTGGGGATAATGATGATTATTTAGCTGCTTATCATGTCCACGCTATTTTACGTCTTTTTTTCTTTTAAACAGATATTGTTAAATACTGCAAGTGCCAAATGATGAACTCATAACTTACAGACTTGGAAATTCATAAATTCTGTTCCCATTTTCCACAGACATCTCTATCTCTATCACCCTGCCTAAGCATGTTGTGTGTGTGTGTGCGTGCGTGTGTGTGAGTGTGCTTGTGCGTCTCTAAATTTACGATGTTAAGGTTTTGCAAACAGTCGCATGTGTGTGAAGGATTTGAATGCAAGCACTTTGATTGGTTTGCTTTACAAGATTCAGCACTATAAAATTTCCATATAATTATCATCATCATCACTTCCTAGACTAAAACTTACATTGAGATCAGTTCAGTATAATCAGGAGGAAAACTTACATGTACATTTTGCTTATTTTCTGTGACTATATCAAAAATATTTTTATATGAATTTAAATGGTATTCGCACATGGGATTTGAGTTATTGTCTCATCCGAAGGACTTTGACAATCCAATTCAATTTTTTGAGGGTTTTTTTAGGTCAAACTGGGAAGAAAGAGCAAGGATAGGAATCAAAACCAGAACCTCATTGTTTACTGGTTTGGCTGGTGAATGTCTTAACTCACTCCCAACAGGCTGATTTTTGCTATGCATATCTCTGTATACTGGCTGTTTCTGTTGATTTAAAAAAAAAAAAAAGATTCATTACTAAAAAGAAACTCAACACAAGTACATGAAATCTTCACGGTTTATTGTTGACTTGTAGGTGGAAGGTTAAAGTTGAAAGCCAGCTGCCAGATTTTTGTACACAAGTTGACGTCATTGAGCTAAAAAAAAAAAAAAATCAGAAGGTCAAATCCTTCGATAGCAATGGCTTGTAGTCAAGTGTTGTGCACTAGACCTGTGCAATGGCAGTGGTTCGTATGGAGTGAGTTAACTGTCTTGTTACACAATGACCAAATCCTGCATCACTCAGTCAAGAGTGCTAAATTTAGCACGCTTCTCCCTTTTACCAATCTTGTCCAAGTGTGGTCAGCTCCTGCTATAATTTGTGTCAGCTGGGCTGGGATTTATTTATTTATTTATTCTTCTATATCGAGGATAATGGAATAAGCACCCATATGCTTTTTTTTTTTTACATCCAGTCCCCGTGTGTATGCAGTTTTTGTAAATCTTATCCGTTCCCGGTTGGAATATCTAGCAGCTGACAGGAGGTGAAAGTGGGGGAAACTGACAGGTGTGGTCACCTTCCTTCTCATTGCTTTGTTCATGGACTGTGTGCAGGTTTCGATGCCTTTGGGGAGGTGCTGCAGCCCCTGAGTTCAGGTGGGGGAGGGCAGGGGGCAGGCATGAACCCGGCAGACAAACCCAAACTGCTGGCCTCTGACCTTGACACCTCTCTGGCCTCCCTGGCCTCTAACCTCAGCGTTGACCCCACTGCCAACCAAGTGAAAAAGTAAAGCGTTTGTTGTAGTAAATGTGTGTGTGTGTGTTGTGTGTGTGTGTGTGTGTGTGTGTGTGTGTGTGTGTGTGTGTGTGTGTGTGTATGTGTGTGTGTGTCTGGCTGGCTGGCTGTCTGTCTTGTGTGTCTGTAAATGTGTTTGTGTGTGTATATGTACATACGTCTGTGCAAGATAGTCAGCAATTCATTTTAAGTCTTTTCACAAATTGTGATATTAGATAGTCAGCAATCGTTTACACATAGAACCTATCTGGCGTTACAGTCTTAAGCGAAAAGAGGACGAACTTTGTTGTGTGGTAGGAGGAATATAACATTATCACAGCCAGTGCTGATGTTAGGTAGAAGGAATATAACGTTACCATAGCCAGTGCTGATGTGTGGTTGGAGGAATAGAATGGTATTATAGCCAGTGGTGATGTGTGGTTGGAGGAATAGAATGGTATCATAGCCAGTGGTGATGTGTGGTTGGAGGAACAGAACAGTATCATAGCCAGTGCTGATGTGTGGTAGGAGGAATAGAACAGTATCATAGCCAGTGCTGATGTGTGGTAGGAGGAATAGAACGGTATTACAAACAGTGGTGATGTGTGATAGGAGGAATAGAACGGTATCATAGCCAGTGGTGATGTGTGATAGGAGGAACAGAACAGTATCATAGCCAGTGCTGATGTGAGGTAGAAGGAATAGAACGGTATTACAAACAGTGGTGGTGTGTGATAGGAGGAATAGAACGGTATCATAGCCAGTGCTGATGTGAGGTAGGAGGAATAGAACAGTATCATAGCCAGTGCTGATGTGAGGTAGGAGGAATAGAACGGTATCATAACCAGTGCTGATGTGAGGTAGGAGGAATAGAACGGTATTACAAACAGTGGTGATGTGTGATAGGAGGAATAGAACGGTATCATAGCCAGTGGTGATGTGTGTTAGGAGGAATAGAATGGTATAATAGCCAGTGGTGATGTGTGGTAAGAGCAGAATAGTATCACATTCACAGCCAGTGTTGATGTGTGCAGAACCAGTCACCAATGGCAGCCCAAGGGAGAGAGCAAGTTGA
>CM060333.1:33941424-33961424 GCA_030674155.1 Stramonita haemastoma | reverse complement strand
TTAAAAAAATAATAATTCTTTTTTTAGTGCAGTTAAGTCTTCACATCGATAAATGAGTTCTGTAAGTTTGTGACATTGGTGTCTGTAAAATTTGGTAGTGATGGTATGAACAGTTTGCAACATATTTGTGATAACTAACAGATGCATTGAACGGTGTGCAGATGGGACTGGCGCACAAAATAAACCCCAACAAAAAAACGAAACAACAAAAAAATACAGACATTCTTCTTGTATGGAAAACCAACTTGTGCTTCAGTGACCTATGGACAGATGTGTGTGTGAAAGGATAAGGCTGACTGGGGTCAGTCACCACTGTGTGTCTGCACACTCTTTGACAACAGCAAACTGTAACAAAAACACAATCTTCTGCCTTCTGCTGCTGCTGCTGCTGCATCGCTATCGTCGTCGTCATCGTCATCAGCTGTGTCTGTTGTCTCCACACACTGCTCTGCCTTCAGTTATGGATCGGCCACAGTTTTGTGCTAAAGTGGGTCTGAGGGCTAAAGAGGGTGTGTGTGTGTGTGTGCTCTGTGGCTTCACAATTGTGACTTCATACATACTAAGTCTTCTTCACCCTTGGGCGACTCGGGTTTATCACGAAGGATTGTGCAGCAGAAACGCTGTCTGTGCGTTCTACGTCATTGGTTCGCATGCTTGAGACTCGTTTTATTTTTTACAAGACATTGCATTTTGTAGGGGGTAGGAGGAAGGGGGAGGGATCGGAACTACAGTGTCTTAGTCCTCTGGGTTGCAACTTATGACATGTCAGTCATTCACAGAAGAGAATTTTTAACATCCCCCCCCTTTTCCATCGTAGTTTAGGCTTTTGTAACGCGACATATCACATTGTGTCTGTGAGCCATGCTTCATTTTGTTGTCCTTTTCAAGAGCATGGACAGTGTGTGTGTGTGTTTATCTTAGAAACGGAAAAATTATCCCCTCACTTTTTTTTTTAAAGTTTGTTTATTTATGTGGTTTAAAATATGAAGAAAAATCATGGTCCACATTTTGGGGGTTTGGGGGGTAATGATTTACATTCTGTGTGTGTTTGTTTTTTAAAAATATTTTTTAACTGCTTCCAGCGTCATGACTTTGCCTGAGGGAATGACTGTCAGTCCCATGACAGTTGTTTGTCAGTGGTGATGACGGTGTTCTTTCCTGTCCTGATATTCTGTTTCTTGTCTTTTTGTCTGTCCTGCCATTCTGTTCTTTGCTGTCCTGCCATTCTGTTATTGTCTTTTTCATTTCTGCCATTCTGTTTCTTTCTGTCCTGCCATCTGTTGGTCTTTTTCATGTTCTGCCATTCTGTTCTCTGTCCTTTTGTTATGCTTTCTGTCTGCCATTCTGTTCTGGTCTCTTTTCATGTTATTGCTTTTCATGTTCTGCTTTTTCTTGTTCCCTGCCATTCTGTTTGGTCTTTTTCATGTTCTGCCATTCTGTTCTTGTCTTTCTCTGTCCTGCCATTCTGCTCTTCTTTCTAAACTTTCTCCTCTTCTCTGTCTATTGGCCGATGGAAGTTTTTATTTCATTATCCGTTTTTGTTTGAAGATGTTTCCCTTGATTTATGCAAAGCTACATGAAGTTTGGTTATTTATTCTGTCATTTTTTGTATCATTTCAGATCTGCAATTTTCTACCATCGTTTAAATTTTGTTTTCTTCAGTGGTCGTTTTTGTGAGGTGTTTTATATAACCACATCTGTCAGTTTTTAGAGGTAGTATTTATACATCATTGGAGATCTGCTTGTTCTGTCATGACCTCACTGCTCAAAAGTTGCCATCAGAATTAGCTGTGCTGTAGACGTGTGACAAGTCAACTCGACTCTGAGTCGACATGTCTGTAACACTACTCATTTGACATGCGTCACATGTCTGTAGCACAGCTCATGTGACATGTAGTTATTTAAAAAAAACAACAACAAACAGACCCCAAATTGCTGTGCATTTAATTGAGATGGGGGAGCTGTTCAACTGAAGTAAAGTCTGTGGCCGGCTTATTTCGCAAAGTGTGTGACCTTGTTATTTTACGAAGAAAAGAGGTATCACTGATGTTTTGCATGATACAGCTTTGGTGTTTTCACACGAGTGATCAGAGGATACATAGGTTGTTTACTGCACAAAGGGGACAATGCTAGGTATTTGATACACATACAAGGCATTGTGAAGTAAAATTAGTCACCCTGATCATTAATTAAACAAAGAGCTGAGGGTTTGAAATTGAAGCCTGTGGGATAAAGGACTTGCTGTCAGAGAGATCATACTGTTGTCCGTTGTTGGCAGTGCAAGCCAGGTCTTTCTGTGGTTTGATGGCTGGTGCGCACAGTATTTTGTTGGCTGTGTCTCCGTTTTTTTGTGTGTGTGGAATATTTCAGTTTAGCTTTCATATCCTCACTTCTCTTTGCTTTAATTTGAGCATGTATTGTGTGGATACATTGTGCTGCTTCTTTTTTTTTTTTTTTGTGAAATCTGTGTATGTGCCACTTTTAAAGCATCTGATCAGCTATCACTATTTATACAACAATTTATTGCCGACTGGTGTTTGTGTGTTGTCAATGTTATTGTTTATTTCCCCCCTCCCTCCACCCAACACATATACGCAACAAAATATGACAGAACTGCCATTTTGAAATATGATTTAAGCAGCAACTATGGTCAGCTCTTTCTTTTTGTATGGGGATCAATGCATCCTCAGAAACTGGGTTTTTTTTTGTCTGGTCTGTCGTTTAAGTGTGTCATAGTCACAGCACAGTCTCAGACAGTCAGTCAGCTGTCGGTATTCTGGTTCAGGTGGTATCAGACTCGGAATACTGAAAACTGCACAGCAATGGTATGCAAAATGTGGAAGAGTCCCCCCCTCCCTGAAATCGTCTTCTGGTGTGTGGCTTTCTGTGTGCGTCGTCATTGAGCGTGCCGCTTCGTAGTCCCCGGGATGGATTGTGCCTTCTGATGTTGATGTGACGTACGTGCGTGCGTGCGTGACCCACTGTGTGTGCTCTGCTCTGTCCACATGGGTGCTAGCTAGGTGCTGGGGACCTGACCGACCGACTGACCACCCCTATGCTGCACTGCTTCCTTGTCGATTGTGTTTGTCGTTTTCTTCTCCACAGGCTGCGATCTGGGGTGAGGCTCAGCCATCATGTTTGGCCTCACTGCATGGTGGAGGGGGATTCTTGTGGTTTGTCATGGGACTTACATTCGTGTTTTATCGTGTGTACACTTCAGTGTGTGTGTGTGTGTGTGTGTGTGTGTGTGTGTGTGTGTATGTGTGCGCGTGCGCATGCATCATGCATGGATGTGTGTGCTTTGGAATCAAGATTGAATGGTGCATGCCACAAGAAAAATGATGATCATTTTTTGCCTCTATGCAACTCTTTTTATCGGAAATGATTAGTCAGTCATTTATTTGTGAAGATCCAAAAATCATCGAGGTGCGTCATCATGGTCGTCATTTTCCATTCATCATCAAAATCAAGTCTCGTTATACTGATTCAGCAGTTGCTGTTCTGTGTGTGGACTGTTTACCACCTGGGGTAATGGCATTTTCTCAACCCGAATCCTTTTTGTCATGTTCCGTTAGTTGTTTTTTTTGTAACTGGATTCACATTTTGAACCAAGAAGAATTGACATATTTTTTGTAAGTTGATTTTTTTGTTAATGGTACTTTGGCCCAGGGTTTGGTAGTTCAGCAGATCTTGCCCTGGTGGTGAAGGTATGGTAGAAACAACAGGAACTGCTATGATGATCAAGTTTTGTCGCCACAGAGCAGCTAGTGGATTCATGACGATGCTGTCGTGTCACTGTGTGTTGTGTCGTTAATGAAAAAAAAAGTTGTCGACACTTGCTATCTTGTCTTTTACCCAGAGGAACTGGCATATGTGGTTAACAAAGAGATTTGTGATGTGTTGTAGACTTTGAAATATATCACAGTATGAAAAAATGCTGACAGGCCAACGCTAATTTTGAAAGTTGGGGGAGGATTGAGGTCTCAGCTTTGAAGTGTGTGAATTTGAATTGCCTGGCGATCATGAATCAGTTGAGTTCTGGATTTGTCACATCTACATGCTTAGTGCGTGGTTAAGGCCTATCTGAAAATGTCTGAAGGTCAGTCGTTCGACAGTATTTTCCAAACAAATTCTCTTTGGTCTTGAATTTCCAGTTTTTAACGAAATATGTATGAATTTTTATACAATATTTTATTGTCGACAAAGTTATCTTATCATTGCTTGAAATGATGGATTGATTGTGTAGAAGAAGAATAGAATTTGTATTTTGAACACTGGAAGGAGTATGAAAGGTTTGTTTGTTTGTTTTTTTGTTTGTTTTTTTTCATTTACATGTTGTCAATATTTGATTTTTACAAGAAAATTGTGGTGGTCTTATTCTTGTAGTTATCCAATGAAAGAATGGATTGGTGGTGATGACATTCAGATTTCATATACTGACGGATTTTGCGTGCGAGTGTTGTGTGTGTGTGTGTGTGTGTGTGTGTGTGTGTGTGTGTGTGTGTATGTGTGTGTGTGTGTGTGTTGTATGCATGTGTGCGTGCCTGCGTGTGTGTATAGATATATGGTGAGACGTGTATAACTGCACTAAAAGAGGGTGTATTATGCTGTAGGTCAACCTGAAATATGTCGCAATTGCACCGAGCAGTGTGCTTTATCCCAGCTTTTGTGTTTTCAGCATTACCCATTAGTCTGTTCCTTCCCCTGTGTGTAGTGTAACACTGTCAACGTTCTCAGTTCACCAGTAGCAGACCACAGATTCAAATTTGAGGTATTATTTATTTATTTATTTATTTATCTTTTTTAATCAAGAATTTGGAAAAAGCAAGAGGTTAAAAAGTCGCTGTTTTGATTTTTAGAATGGGGAAAAGATTTATTTTAAAATTGTATTTTATGTGTTTGTCATTATTATTTTTTAAATATTTGTAAATAGTCAGCATGTACAAATAGCATGTGTCGGAATAATATAAACAAAAGCAGTTCTTGTGATTAAAATGAAATCAAAATATTTTGTCGCTATTCTGAAATATTCTATGAACAGCGAAAAGTTTTAAGTGCTTTAATTTCAATAAGGGAAGGGGGGGGGGGGGGGAGGTTGAATTTTTTTTATGGAAGTGTTTTAACAGGGATTTTTGTGCACCTTTGATCAGTCAGCCTGGTATTGATTCACACTTCAGATTGTATATTCTTCCATGTGTCAGTCAGATATCAGTACACACACTAGACTTGTTTCACAAAGCATTTTTTTCATTTTTGTAATCTACTGTCGATCAGGTAGGTCTGTGTATGCATTCGCTAGATTTTTGACAGAGTTTTTCCTCTCTAGTCAACTAGATATTGTTTTTAAAACACGTCACATAGTTTTTTTGAAGATGTTTAATCTGTTTTTCACATACTGTGGTCAACCAGACATTATTAATAAATGACATTGTTCAGGGAAAGTATAGAGTATTTTTTTCCATAGCTTATGATAAATTGCATACTAGTCTTCTTCTTAGTTGAACGCTTGAACAGCAATCATTGACTATCATATGAGCTAAAGTGAGTTGCACTGCCATTAAGCGCATGACAAGTCAGGCCCAGCGCATCCTACTTGGGCATGGGAGAGAATTGTTATAGTTAAAGTCTCTCTGCAAGAAAGACAGGAGAATGGACAAGAAGGTAGAGAAAAAGACAAGGAGGAGGAGACAGCCAGAAAAGGAACAAGGTAGACACATAAAAATCATGGGATATAAAAGAGAGAATCCATTGCACAGAAATTTCCAGAAGGTGGAGACACTTTTATACTGACAGGCTCACAGCATCCCCACGGGATGGGGAAGGAAATGGGGTCATAGGGGAGCGAGGCATCAAAGACCTCAGCTTCTCTAGGAGCCACATATTGAGGGCTGCGCCCATCTTCTCTTCCTCTTTGCTTTTCCTTCCCTGACCCTAAAGAGGGCAGGTACCCATTGACAGCTGTGGAGTAAAAGAAAGCTTAAAAAGAACCTGGAGAATGTAAAATTTGACAAAACAGGGATTACATGTACAAAATCATGAGGAGTAATAAATGTTCTCCAAGTGTTGTTTTTTTTTGTTTGTTTTTGTTTTTGTTGGCCAAGTTCTGGAATATGTGTCAAAGTGATTACGCATATATTTTTTTTCTCAAGTGAACTGCCATGTGTGTTTGTGTGTTTTGTTTTTCTGTCCTCCTGCAGCAGTGATTACTTTTTTCTTTACTCACCGCTAGTACCCATGTAGATGGACATCCTAGTCACTCGCATAGTGCAGCCCCACTAGCTTTTATTGTGTACACTCAACTTTTCTTCATATGTGCACACGCATGCACACACGCATGACACACATAACACAACACACTACACACACACACACACACACACACACCTACACACACAACACACACACACACACACACACACACACACACACACACACACACACACATACACACACATACACACACACACACACACCACACACACACACACAGTGCTGTAGTTGCTTTTCCTGTTGTCATCACAATTTTCAGTGCCTCCTGCCCTCACGTGAAGTTGGATTTTGTGTCCTTTTTCTGACTCACTAGCCTGTAAATCTCTTGTATCTGGAGGCCTGTGAGTGACCTCGCTTTTTTCCTGTACGTAAAGCAATGACCCAGACATCTGTGTACCTGTCACTGTGTCCCCTTTGCCTGTTGCTGTACCCCTGTGTCCCCTTTCCCTGTAGTTTGATGTTGAGCAGCTTTTCCCATGGCATGTATATTCTTTTTCCTAGCATTTATTGTTTCATCCCTCCCTCTCCCATCGCCCATAGTAGCCAGCCATGCAATGTTCTCGTCTCTTGTAACGATTCTAAATCCTTGTATCTGAATAGTGAAGCTATACCTCATGTGTTTCCCAGCTCACTTGATGTCGTAGACATACAACTACTATAATTATGTATCGAACCTCCCTGTCCTTTTTCTGTCCCCTGAGTTGCAGAGTTTGTACTCGATTCAGTTTAGAGCAGTGAAGATGAAATGTATACAGCCGTATTTTCGTTTGTTTGTTTGTTTTGTGTGTACTAGGTGTACGTGTCTCCGCATTTTCTTGTTAGGTTAAAAAAAAAAAAAAATCATGTATATATTGTGGCTATGTGTACATGTTGGAAGCCTGATACCTGTATGAAGACTGTGCGAGAAATTGAAAGATGAAATACATGAAAGGAAGTTTATTGTGTGTGTTCAAGGCGTGTTGCTTTCAATGGTGTGGCTGATGTATGTGTGATAGTGGACGCTTGTGGATTGACGCTGGTGGAGGGTTTGGTTTACGAAAAAATTGCTGTCCCTTTTTGTCTTTTTCTCTTCTCTCTTTTCACGGCTCTTTAATGATATGGCCTGGCTGCATTTTTAATTCTGGTTTTCACTTCCTTGTTACATGATCTCCTGTATGACATACCAAGGAGTTTGAGAAAGCAACTCGTCTCCATTGCCTGTATCTTTCTTTCAGTGTCTGCTGCTGTGCTCCACGATTTACGATGCATACAGTAAGATGGACATGACCAGGGAATGCATCAGTGTGATCTTGAAGCTGATGACAATCTTCTTGGCATATTGTATTGTATTGTATACACCACGTAAGTCAGGGCAGACTTCTATGTGAAATTTGGGTGCTCTCCCGAAGGTGCTCTCCCTTCGGGAGAGCACATTGCCACAAGAGGAGCGCCATTTATTGGAGGGGACTTTCAGATTGGTCATTGTGGCTGTGGCCTGGGCTATCCTGGAGAGAATTTCAGGTTTTGATCCATCATCAGATACTATAGCTCCCAGATATTTAAACCAATGGGCGGTCTCAATTTTTTTGCAGTCTATATTATAACAATGTGAGTGCTGATGCCATTGTCACTAATTGCACTACAAAAAAAAAATGCAAAAAAACCCCCCCCGCCAGTGGCATGGAGAAACAGTTTGAACAATCATTAAGAACTGAGGGCATTGATTATCTCCCATAACAAGGCTACCTGTCTTCTGTGTTCTCATTTAAAAGCACCACCTGCCCTCATGTCAGATTGAGGAAGTTTGTTTGGTTGTTTAAAAAAAAACAACAACAAAAAACTCGAACAACAACAACAGCTGTCTTGATCCACAGATGGCAGAGATGATCTACTCTCTCTCTCTCTCTCTCTCTCTTTCTCTCTCTCTCTCTTCTCTCTCTCTCGGTGACTTCCCTTGCTTGGCTACCAGCAGGACGGAATTTCAACACTGCGTTCATTAACTTACGGAGTTTGTACAAAACAGTGGACAGTATGCCAGTGGTAGGTTTGCCTTCTCGTCTGGAACATATTCTGAATGCCCTCCTGCAAGATATGTGCCTGTCATCATTTAAAATTGACGGTAGGGAGAGACAAATGGTGGTAGTTCTGCGCCTGTCAACAACAACATGTCAACCGCCAGTAACACACAGTCAGCCTGTTCAAAACGACAGTGTTGTGTACAGGAAGAAAAGTGCAGCACATGTGGCCAGGGACAAAAGAAGAACAGAGACTTACAATGCCTCTCGAGTACAAAGACAAGAGGTAAATGTTTCATTGCCATCTGGCCTGTTTCTCCCTACCCCTCCCAGTATAATTTATAAACAAGAAAATGCCACTAGCCCCGACATGTTGGCCAAGCCTGTTGACAGTCCTTGTTGTGAAGGCCAGACTGCACGTGCAGTGCGTTCTACCCACCCATTTCTGACAACACTGGCTGACGTCAACCCCCAGTCTGTGACAGTGCCCTACAGTGAATTGACGCTGGATGAACAGACTGCGCTGGATGGACAGACTTCGGAGTGTTACGAACACAGCGATGGTGGTGAAAGGGATGACAGCGGTTCTGAGGAATACGATGACAAACCTGCCACATCGTGTGTAACACTGACGTATGACAACACAGAGGCAGACGGGACAGAGGACTGGAGCACTGAAAAAGAAGACAGCCTAACTTCATCTACGGAACGATCCCAAGCCGCCCTTCCGTCAGATGAATATTTCAGGAAATTCCAGGAACGTTTGGAACAGTTAAATCGGAACATAGGCAGAGTCAGTGACAGTTCAAGAGTGAAGAAAAAAGATGGACATTTCGGCAAAACAGTTGAGAGCGAAAATAATGTTGACAAATCCATGGCACAGCACACATTTCTGCCACACAGATAATAATAGATCAGGAGTGATCACAATGACAGTGTTCAGTACTGTTTCCGTGTGGGTGTGACGATGATAATACAACTATTGAACATTTCCGAGATATGGTTTCCAATCGCGATGATTTGATGTGAATTGTTTATGGTTCGATTTTGATTGTTTTATTTGATTTCCTTCCCTATGTGAATGGGCTGTAAAGCTTACACATTAAAATAATTGTCATTTCTCTCTCTCTCTCTCTCTCTCTCTCTCTCTCTCTCTCTCTCTCTCTCTCTCTCTCTCTCTCTCTCTCTCTCTCTCTCTCTCTCTCTCTCTCTCTCTCTCTCTCTCACACACACACACACAAGCAAAATTATTGCTTACTCAATGTACCATCTGGAAATAAAATTTTGACTTGACTTGACAAACACACACACACACACACGCACACACACGCACGCACGAATACACACATACGCACGCACGCAGGCACGCACGTATACACGCGCACGCACGCATGCATGCACGAACACACACACACACACACACACACACACACACACACACACACACACACACACACACACACACACACACACACACACACACACACACACCTCTGTCTGATTTCACTATTTTAGTGGAAGGACGTTAAACTGAAGAACACACACACACACACACACACACACACACACACACACACAGCACACACAGCACATACTGAACCTGCACACTAGTACAGTCTACATACACACCCTCATACACTTTCACAAGTCTGGATCATCCCTTTCACTGCACTGTTCTTCTCTGATACCTGAACATTGCGATGGTCTTCCAAACTGAACAGTAAAAATGAACAGCCATCACACTGACCAATGCCAACGGCATCAGCACCATTTGTAAGTAAAACACGATAAAGTTTTGTCAACTCCAAGAGTGAAATAAATCGCTTCCTTTTTAGTGTAAAGATTCTAACAAGAGATCGTCGAACGCTCAGAAAGCAACTACTGTTCTTTGATATATAAGAGCGAAAATGCATCACGCTGCCGTTAAGCGCCTGACAAGTCAGGCCCAGCGCATCCGACTTCGGTATAAGAGAGAATTGTTATCTTTTAAGTTTTTCTGGGAAATAAAGCGCAGGAGAATGGACCAAGCTGACAAGAGATAACAAAGGAAGAACGACAGAGTAACGAACAGAAACACTGGAATGACTAAACACAGATTGTAAAGGGACACGGAGACAGACACCAAAATTAATGACACTCACAGAGATGGAATGACAAACAGAGACAATGCCAAATAAATGAATGATAGAATGATGGACAGAGACAGAATGGCACAGGATAGAATGATGAACATAGAATGGCAGAGGACAGAATGATGAACAGAGAATGGCAGAGGACAGAATGATGAACATAGAACGACAAAGGATAGAACGATGAGCAGAGCACAGAATGGCAGAGGATAGAATGATGAACAGAAAATGGCAGAGGACAGAATGATGAACAGAGACAGAATGACAAAAAGAATGATGAACAGAGCACAGAATGGCAGAGACAATGATGAACAGAGACAGAATGACGGATAGAGACAGTACAATGAACAGAGAACAATGAACAGGGACAGAACAATGAACAGAGAACAATGAACAGAGACAGGATGATGAACAGACAGAACAATGAACAGAGACAGAACAATGAACAGAGACAGAACAAAGAACAGAGACAGGATGATGAACTGAGAACAATGAACAGAGACAGGATGATGAACAGAGACAGAACAATGAACAGAGACAGAACAATAAACAGAGAACAATGAACAGAGACAGGACAATGAACAAAGACAGATCAATGAGCAGAGACAGAACATTGAAAGGAGACAGGATGTGAATGATAAATGGAGACCAAAATGATACATAGAGAAAAAGCAAATAGAAACACACCAACGACAAGAGATTTACAAAACGAAACAGAGACAATGACAGACTGTAAATGATGAACATATAATGACAGACTGTAAATGATGAACAAATAATGACAGACTGTAAATGATGAACAGAGACACAATGACAGACTGTAAATGATGAACAAATAATGACAGACTGTAAATGATGAACAGAGATACAATGACAGACTGTAAATGATGAACAAATAATGACAGACTGTAAATGATGAACAAATAATGACAGACTGTAAATGATGAACAGAGACACAATGACAGACTGTAAATGATGAACAAATAATGACAGACTGTAAATGATGAACAAATAATGACAGACTGTAAATGATGAACAGAGACACAATGACAGACTGTAAATGATGAACAGAGACACAATTACACACTGTAAATGATGAACAAAGACACAATGACAGTAAATGATGAACAGAGAAAATGACAGACTGTAAATGATGAACAGAGACACAATGACAGACTGTAAATGATGAACAAAGACAGAATGACAGACTAAATGATGAACAAAGACAGAATGACAGACTGTAAATGATGAACAAAGACAGAATGACAGACTGTAAATGATGAACAGAGACAGAATGACAGTAAATGATGAACAGAGAAAATGACAGACTGTAAAATGATGAACAAAGACACAATGACAGACTATAAATGATTTTTTAATTCTTAATTTTTTTTTTATACCACTTTATGTCACAGTAGACTTCTCTGCGTGAAATTCGGGCTGCTCTCCCCGGAAAGAGCGCGTCGCCACAAGTGCAGCGCCTACCCATTATTATTGTTGAAAAAAGACAGAATGACAGACTGTAACTGATGAAAAAAGACAGAACTACAGACTGTAAATGATGAACAAAGACAGAACGACAGACTGTAAATGATGAAAAAAGACAGAATGACAGACTGTAAATGATGAACAAAGACAGGACGACAGACTGTAAATGATGAAAAAAGACAGAATGACAGACTGTAAATGATGAAAAAAGACAGAATGACAGACTGTAAATGATGAAAAAAGACAGAATGACAGACTGTAAATGATGAAAAAAGACAGAATGACAAACTGTAAATGATGAACAGAGACAGAATGACAGACTATAGAATGATAGAAAAAGACAGAATGACAGACTGTAGAATGATGGGGAAAAAAAGACAGACTGTAAATGATGAAAAAAGACAGAATGACAGACTGTAGAATGATGAACAGAGACAGAATGACTGACTGTAAATGATGAACAGATCTATCTATCTATCTATCTATCTATCTATCTATCTATCTATCTATCTATCTATCTATCTATCTATCTATCTATCTATCTATCTATCTATCCATCCATCATCCATCCATCCATCCATCCATCCATCCATCATCCATCTATCTATCGATCTGTTTGTCTGTCTGTCTGTCTGTCTGTCTGTCTGTCTTCTATCTATCTGTGTGTGTGTGTGTGTGTGTGTGTGTGTGTGTGTGTGTGTGTGTGTGTGTGTGTTGTGTGTGTGTGTGTGTGTGTGTGTGTGTGTGTGTGTGTGTGTGTGTGTGATTTATTTTTATTTTAAACATTTTTTTTTTTAATAACGAGGATACTGGAATAAGCACTTGTGTGCTTTTTTCATCCAGCCCCGTGTGTACGCAGTTTTGTAAATATTGTCATCTGTTCCCACCGGCACACGATGGCCTACTCTTACGAAAAGCGGAACAGGATTTAACGTGTGTGTGTGTGTGTGTGTGTGTGTGTGTGTGTGTGTGTGTGTGTGTGTGTGTGTGTGTGTGTGTGTGTGTGTGTGTGTGTGTGTGTGTGTGTGTGTGTGTGAATCTGTGTGTGTGTGTGTGTGTGTGTGTGTGTGTGTGCGTGCGTGGTGTGTGTGTGTGCGTGTGTGTGTGTGTGTGTGTGTGTGTGTGTGTGTGTGTGTGTGTGTGTGTGTGTGTGTGTGTGTGTGGTGTGTGTGTGTGTGTGTGTGTGTGTGTGTGTGTGTGTGTGTGTGTGTGTGTGTGTGTTGTGTGTGTGTGTGTGTGTGTTGTGAATCTGTAGCATAATCTCATATTCAAAAGGAACATGAAAAACAGTCTGAACATATGTATAACCCCATCCTTTAACAGGGCAATATATATATTCGGAGAATATATATTCGAAGCTGACAGTGCGCTTAAAAATGTGTGCGAAAGGGCCGCTGAAAGGTGCGTTACGAGCCTCTATTTGCCTGTGAATATATCGCTCGCGTGAGCGTTGACGGCGCACCTAAAACTGTGTGCGAAGGGGTCGCTGAAAGGTGCGCTAGGAGCCTCGATTTGCCTGTGAATATTTTGGCTCTGGTCTTTCCTCGACCGAACAGTAATGAATATACCCCCAAAATTCCGAGTACAAGGATAATGTTGGATGAGGATAGCGATATATTGCTACAAAATTCACTTGGTAGACTATTCAATATTTTTTTTCGGACGATTTCAGCGTGGCTGTACAAATTACTGGAATCAACACTGGCTAGAGCGTCTGGAGTCTTCTAGCGGGAATTTCCGATGCATCACCCTTGGCGGTAAGTATATATAATTATAATGTATAATATAAAATTATTGACGAGTTTTCTTTCTGGGTTGGCTGACGTAAGAAGAAACTGTTGCCATTTGAATTTTAAATTTATCTTTTTCCCTGTTAAAGGATGGGGATATAAGCACACTCTATGTTCAGATTGTTTTTCATGTTCCTTTTGAATATGAGATTATGCTACAGATTCACACACACACACACACACACACACACACACACACACACACACACACACACACACACACACACACACACACACCCACACACACACACTCACACACACACACTTACACACACTTACACACACCACACACCACACACACACACACACACACACACACACACCACACACACACACACACACATCACACTACACACACACTCACACACTTACACACACACTTACACACACACACTACACACACACACACACACACACACACACACACACACACACACACAACACACACACACTACACACACACACACACAACACACACACACACACACACACACACACACACACACACACACACACACACACTACACACACACACACACACACACACACACACACACACACACACTACACACACACACACACACACACACACACACACACACACACACACACACACACACACACACACACACACACACACACACACACACCACACACACACACACACACACACACACACACACACACACACACACACACAACACACACACACACACACACACACCAATTTGACTGAACTTCAAATTATCATGATGTTGAAACCACTATTTTGAATTTGTATATATCCTGACTGGCAGCACTATTTTGGTTTTTACCCTGTTTTACATTACTTTTCCTTGAACAGAAGATAGCACCTAAAAAAAAGCAAAATAATTATATTTCCCTGTGTATGTATGGCCTCCTTTGCTGTCATTTTGTATGGCTATTCATGACTCATAGTCACTTGAGTCTTATTTTTTTGTGGTTAAAGTGATTACAATACCCCCTCCCCCCCCCCCAAAAAAAAAAAAAAAAAAAAAAAAGAGCCAAGTGACGTCTGTTGTTTTGTGTGTATATTTTTGTCGAACTTTCTCGTTGTATATATCTATGAACATTACGGAAATATTAGTAATAGCTGGTTTTTCTCTGAAGTAAAAATAGTAGCAGAGGAGGTAGTCTATTCCCAGTTTTGTCACCTACTTTGGCAGTTTATATCAGCTTTTTATATAGGCATGCAGGCATGCAGGCAGGCGGGCAGGCAGGCAGGCACACAGGCACACATGTACATGCTCTCAGTCACAGAATTATATTCCGAATTGAAACCTAGTGTATGATCATCTGTTTTCTTGAACAAACAGGAAGACTCGGCTCAATGTGATTCCTACTGTAAGAAAAACAACGACAAAACATTGTTGAAGAAATTCAAATTAGGCATGTGTGTGTGTGTGTGTGTGTGTGTGTGTGTGTGTGTGTTGTGTGTGTGTGTGTGTGTGTGTGTGTGTGTGTGTGTGGTGTGCACGCGCGCGCGTTTGTGTATTTGTTGTGTGTGTGGGGGGGGGGGGGGGGGGGCAGGATAGCCTGGTGGTCAGAGTGATGCGCTTGTGATCTGCTGACCCAGGTTCGAATCTCTTTCAAGAGGAATTTTCCTCTAGAGTTAACATCAGTGCCGACTCCATTCTCCCCAACAGTCCTTCGTATGAGACTAAAAACCGAGGTCCCGTGCGCAAACGCACGCATAACATCTTGCGCAAGCGTTAAAACCGGTTTCGCTTTTCGAAAGAGTAGGCCATTGACAAAATGACAAAATTGACAAAACTGCTTACACACTGGGACTAGATGTAAAAAACAACAACAACCCACGTGAGTGCTTATTCCATTATCCTTGAAACAAAAGAATCTATCTATCTATCTATCTATTCTATCTATCTATCTATCTATCTATCTATCTATCTATCTATCTATCTATCTATCTATCTATCTATCTATCTATCTATCTATGGGATCAAGCTACACAACGTAATTAAGTTAGGCTAGTGTGTGTGTGTGTGTGTTTGGTGTGTGTGTGTGTGTGTGTTTATTTTGTGGGATTTCCCGATACTGAAAATAGGAACAGTCGAAAAATTTGTAATAGCTGTTTTCCCCCGAAGTAAAAATAGTAGCAAGACGAGCGTAAGCCGCTCCCAATTACGTCACCTGCAATGTCAGCTTTTTATATAGGCATGCACGCAGGCAGGCAGGCAGGCAGGCACACAGGCGCACATGTGCATGGTCTCAATCACATATGTAGGCCTATTCCAAATTGAAACATAGTGTATGATAATCTGGTTTTTGTTTTTGTTTTTGTTTTGTGTGTGTGTGTGTGTGTGTGTGTGTGTGTGTGTGTGTGTGTGTGTGGTGTGTGTGTGTGTGGTGTGTGCACGTGCACGCAATGTGTGTGTGTGTGTGTGTGTGTGTGCACGCAGTTGTGTGTGTGTGTGTGTGTGTGTGTGTGTGTGTGTGTGTGTGTGTGTGTGTGTGTGTGTGTGTGTGTGTGTGTACGCGCTTGCTCTTGTCTGTGTGCGTGTGTGTGTGTACATGTCTAAGTTTGCATGTGTATGTGTGTGTGTGCTTTGTGTGCACAATCACACTCACGTGCGTGCGCGCGCGTGTGTGTCTGGCGAGGGGAGGGGGCGTACATGTACGCATGTGTGCACGCTTGCGCGCACTGTGAGCATGTTAATTCACATAATAATAATTACGTACCTAAGTCTGCTGTTGGTGCTTCTTGGTCACAGAATGGAGAATTGGGTGAAAAGGTGGGGAATGTTCCTTTGATGAACTGAATCCTCCCCCCCCCCCCCCCCCCCGCCCAGGTTGATGAGTCCACTGTGTTTAAATCTGCTGCCACACGCTTCCTGAAAAATTCAATCAACGCCTTAAGGTCTCCTTGTTTATTTATTTATTCATTTATTTATTTATTTATCTATTCATTTATTGATTGATTGATTGATTATTTATTTATCTTTTATAGGTAAAGGTAAAAAGTAAAGGTGTCCCATAACCTAGGCGGTCGTAGGGGAGCGAGGCATCAGAGACCTCAGCTTCTCTAGGGGACCAGCATATTGTGGGCGGCGCCCATTCCTCTCCCTCGCTGCTTTACCTTCCCTGTCCCTAAAGAGGCAGGTACTCGTTTACAGCTGGGTGAACTGGGGGGAACTTTTGCTGAAGCCAAGGCGTGCAAACGGTCACCCATCCGGATAACTGGTAACCACGCTCGACGCTGCTTAACTGGACTTGGGGAAAGCGAGACGCTCTGACCACTTAGCTATCCTGCCCCCATATTTTTTTTTTATATTGAGGATAATTGAATAAGCGCTCACGTGCTTTGTTAATCCAGTCCCGTGTGTATGCTGTTTTGTCAATTTTGTCATCTGTTCCCACCGGCACACAATAGCCTACTCTTTCGAAAAACGGAACAGGATTTAACATGTGCGCAAGATTTTCTGCGTGCGTTCGCATACGGAGCCTCGGTTTATAGTCTCATCTGAAGGACTTTTGGGGAGAGTGGAGTCTGCACTGATTTGAACTCCAGGGGGAAATCCCTTTGAACGGGATTCGAACCCTATGATAGGGAAACAAAATGTAATACAGTCGCAGACAGGAAAAACCCACAAAACCCAACAAACAAAAGATGGGTGGCACTGCACTTGTGGCGACGCGCTCTTCCCCCGCCCCCCGGGAAAGCAGCCCGAATATCACGCAGAGAAATCTGCCGTGAAATAAAATGGTATAGAGGTGGATGTTTTTTTTTTTTTTTTTAAATACCGCATAAAGGAGCGCTACTGACGGGTACCCAGCTTTCAGATTGTGAGAAGGAGCAGGTACTTGACAGGGGAGGCTATTGGGTATGAATAGCCACAAACCACAGGAAATCGGTCTTTTATTTGTTTATTTTTTATTTTTATTTTCTTTAATATCGAGGATAACAGAATAAGAACTCATGTGCTTTTTTTTTCATCCAGTCCCCGTGTGTATGCAGTTGTGTAAATATTGTCATCTGTTCCCACCGGCACACAATGGCCTACTCTTACGATAAAGCGGAACAGGATTTACGTGTCGCAAGATGTTCTGCGTGCGTTCGCACACGGGGCCTCGGTTTACAGTCTCATCCCAAGGATGTGGGGGGTTTTTTTTCCCTTCCAGTTCGAACGTCGCGGTTTGCTTGATTTCCATAATTTTTTTATCAACACGAACTCTTGTTTTTGGAAGAAAGGAAACAACTGCAGAATATAAAAAAAGTTTGAAACTTCTTATCCTAACACAAACAGATTTGGAACGACTTTGGCTTTACCTCTAGATACAATAATTCTATTTTACGGTACAGAAAGTATTTTTGTAAGCAGAAGAATATAAATGCATTTTATGGTATAGAAATTGTTTTTGTGAGCAGAAGACTAATTCTATTTTATGGTTGAGAAAATACTTTTTTGTAAGTAGGATAATGATAATGATTTTATTCTATGGTACAGAAAGTATTTTTGTAAGCAGTAGAATATTTTCATTTTATGATACAGAAATCATTTGTTATAGAAAGAAATTTTGAAAGCAGAGGAATAATTTCATTTATGTCACAGAAAGTATTTTTGTAAGCAGTAGAATATTTTCATTTTATGATACAGAAATCATTTGTCACAGAAAGAATTTTTAGTAAGCAGAAGAATAATTTCATTTATGCCACAGAAAGTATTTTTGTATACAGAAGAATAATTTTATTCTATGGTACACAATTATTTATGTAAGCAGAAGAAATAATTCTATTTATGGTAGAGAAATAAATAATTTATTTAAAGCAGAAGAATAATTATGTTATTGTTTTGTAGAAAAATATTCTTTGTAAGCAGGAAAGTATTTCAGTTTATGACTTGAACATTTCTCCATAACACTGAGTTCAAAATGGCTGTGCTGCAGGATGCTGATGGTGACTGGCTTACTCTGCAAGTCTGCATGGAGGTACCAGGACAAGAAGAGGACGCCGGGTGGGGTGCAGGTGGTGGATGAGGAGGTGGTGATGGCGGTTGACGGAGAGTTCATTCCCCTTCCCTTTTTATCTGCTGTCTCCATTCAAAGGTTAGTGCTAGCAACAACCACAACCGCAGCAACGACAACAACAATTAGCTTTCTGCTGCCGGGACTGCTGCTAGTGTTGCTGCTACTTCTACTACCCTATCATTTTACAGATTATTCCTGCTGCTATTGTTGTTGCTGCTTTTACGCTGCTCTCTGCTGCTACTGCTGCTGCTGCTGCTGCTACTACTACTACTACTACTACTACTACTACTATACTACTACTACTACTGTACTACTACTACTACTACTACTACTACTACTACTACTACGGTGCTGCTACTACTACGGTACTACTACTACTACTGTACTACTACTACTGCTGCTGCTGCTGTTGCTGCTTGCTCTAGCTCTCTCTACTACTACTACTACTACTACTACTACTACTACTACTACTTCTACTACTACTACTACTGACTACGACTACGACTACTACTACTACTACTACTACTACTACTACTACTACTACTACTACTACTACTACTACTACTACTACTACTACGACTACACTACTACTACTCTGCTGCTGCTGCTGCTGCTGCTAGTACTAGGCCTACATCTGGTACTACTTATACAATTAACCTTGCAAGATTTGATTTTACCTGCTGTAAGAACCGTGTGTGCTGTAGGTGTCTCAACAACAGGACAATCAGTGTGTGGGGTTGTGTTCTTTTATTTTGAGGATAAGGGAATAAATATTCATCGTTTTCTTTTAACATCCAGCTCCCCTGTGCATTCAGTTTTTTTTGGGATAAATTTTGTCATCCGTTCCCACCAGCACACAATGGCATACTCCTCTGAAAGTCGGAACAGATTCTAATGTGTGTGCAAGGTGCTCTGCGTGTGTTCGCACAAGTGACCTCGGTTTACAGTCTCATCCAAAGAACTTTGGTCGGCCGGAGGAGCGGAGTAGGCACTGATGTTAACTCCAGGGGAAAATTCCCTTGAACGGGAGTCTGGGTACGCAGCGGTGGCTCGAACCCGGGCCGTCAATTTGGAGCGTAATGTGCAACGCTCTGACCACCAGGCTATATCCCGTGTGTGTGTGTGTGTGTGTGTGTGTGTGTGTGTGTGTGTGTGTGTGTGTGTGTGTGTGTGTGTGTGTGTGTGTGTGTGTGTGTGTGTGTGTGTGTTGTGTGTGTGTGTGTGTGTTGGTGTGCTCTCGGCATGCGCACTGTGTGTGTGTGTGGTGGTGCTTCGTGCGTGTGTGTGTGTAGTGTGTGTGTGTGTGTGTGTGTGTGTGTGTG
>CM060333.1:33931424-33936424 GCA_030674155.1 Stramonita haemastoma | reverse complement strand
TTGAACCCAGAAAATCAAGACATCAATCTGAGAGCGCCCCGCACGCCAAACGAACAGCAGCAGCAGCAGCAGCAGCAGCAACAACAACAACAACAACAGCAACAAGAAGAAGAAGAAGAAGAAGAAGAAGAAGAAGAAGAAGAAGAAGAAGAAGAAGAAGAAGAAGAAGAGGTGCTGACTGTTTCCTTCTCCTTCACCGGGCCTGAGTCAGTCAGGTCAGAAGGTTTGGAGGAGGGGAAGGTGGGGACACAGCTGCGAGGTTGTCTGGCCATCCTGGTGAGCACCCTGTGCACTCTCCTGTCCTCCCTGCTGGCTGCAGCTTGTCAGGGGTACGCTGAGAAAGGAGGGGAGTTCCTCCTCCCTTCTGAACATTCCCAAACGGAAGAAACCCAAGACACCAAGCTGACTCTTCTCAGTCAGACACGGCAAAAGCCCAAGAACCCTTTCTCGGCTCAGGACAAATGGAACCCGTCTCATCCCCTCGGCAAGAAGAGAGCGGTCTTGAGAGGAATGACCCACCCTGGGTTTCAAGCCCAGCTCTTTCAGCAAGTTTTGAACGACTTTTTCGCGTGTTGGGGGAACAACTCGCTGAAAGGAAAGGGCAGGGGGCATGTTCCGAGTGTTTAACCCTCTCCTACCCGCGCCCGTTTCCCTGGCTGTGTACCCGGCAAGCGTCCAGCGATCAGGGGTGAGGCAGCAGTGGCCCCCTGACGGCTTGGCCGACCTGCCTTGGAGCAGCTTCCACCAGGAGCTGTACCGCATCGGCACCTTCGTCCACCTGCCCCCACACTTCCCCGTCTCCGCCCTCAGGCTGGCTCAGGCTGGCTTCCTGCGTCTGGCGGACACCTCCATTGTCTGCTTCTTCTGCGGGCTGGTCCGGAACCAGTGGAGCAGCGGGGATGTCCCCATGCAGGTCCACCGAGAACTGCGGCCTGACTGCCCCCTGGTGACGGGTGCCGGCTGCAACAACGTCTCCATGGAAGGGCAGCTGGCGCGGTCCATGCAAAGGCTGTCGCTCCAGTCTGGACAAGGAGGAGCAGCCAGACCTGCAAATGTTGACGGCCCGGAAAGACTGTCGCACCACGTCTCGGAAGATGGGGCTTCTTCGGCGTCTGCTTCAGAGCTCGAGTATCGGGTTCTCAGTCGCTGCAGGCCCGCTACTACCCTCCTCCTCAGTGCCCCAGAACCGTTCAGCACAGCCTCCTCAACCTCCTCAACAACCAACCCTCAACAACAACAACGTCCACCGCCACGTATGGGTTTGCTGGGAGGAGCACCAATGACCTGCCGAACCGCACAGACCCCGAAATTGTGGACGGCACTGCCCAACCCGAGCCTCTCAGCGCTGCTTTCCCTCAAGCCCGAACCCGGGAGGAGAGTGATCTGGTGACCTTTGCCCAGCTGGGCATTGTGACCGGCACCCCCAAACGCTCGGACATGGTCACGGTCCAGTCCCGTCTGGCCACCTACCGGCCCCAAGTGGTCATCGTGGGTCCCACTCGCCTGCAGCTGGCCGAGGCTGGGTTTTACTACGCAGGTTAGTGGAGTGGACTAGTGGTCACTTGGTGGTGGTCATTTATTTATTATTTTATTTTATTCTTTTATATCGAGGATAATGGGATAAGCACTCATGTGCTTTATTTTTTTTATCAGTCCCTGTGTGTATGCTGTTGTGTAAATATTGTCATCTGTTCCCACCGGTACACAATGGCCTACTCTTACGTCAGAGATAGATAGATAGATAGATAGATAGATAGATAGATAGATAAATAGATAGATAGATAGATAGATTAGATAGATAGATATAATACATACATACATACATACATGACATCCCATGCATGCATGCATCATGCATGCATGCATCCATGCATGCACATACCATCATCCATCATCCATACATACATACATACATACATACATACATACATACATACATACATACATACATACATACATACATAATACATACATGATAATCAACATTGTAGAGAAATATCATCACACATCCCCCCCACAAATAATAAAACATTACATACATACATACATATACATACATACATACATACATACATACATACATACATACATACATACATTGCAGAGGAAATATCTCACACATCCCCCCCAAAAAAAAACAATCTTAGACGACTTAGTTGTTTTCCTATGATTGGTTGCTGAGAGAGAAATGACCACAGTTTCTATCACTGATGATGAATATGGATGGATTTGTGCATGCTTTTCCATGTACCCAAACAAGTTTTCTTTTTAAAAAGATTTTTGACTTTGATAAACGGTCCACCGGTGTCTTCATATTCTGCAGGCTACGCTGACTGCAGTCGCTGCTTTTTCTGCGGGGGAGGGCTGAAGAACTGGGAAGCTGAGGACGACCCTTGGGTGGCACATGCCCGGTATTTCCCCACGTGCGCTTACGTCAGGCAGTGCCTGGGCCAGGTGTTCATCAACGTGGTGAAGGAACTGGTGTCCGAAAACCTCACACAGGAGGTGAGCAGGAGGAGGAGGCTGTCACCTGTGTGTGGGAGGAGGGAAATGATAATGATGATGAGGATGAGATGGTGATGGTGGTGGTGGTGATGATGGTGGTGGTGGTGGTGTGTGATGGTGTGATGGTGGTGGTGGTGGTGGTGGTGGTGGTGGTGGTAACAATGATGATGATGATGATGATGATGATGATGATGATGATGATGATGATAATGGTGTGGTGGTGGTGGTGGTGGTGATGATGATGAAGATGATGATGATGATGATGATAATGATGATGATGATGGTAATAATAGTATTAACAATACTGCTACCCACTACTACTACTACTACTACTACTACTACTACTACTACTACTACTACTACTACTACTACTACTACTACTACTATACTACTACTACTGTGCTGCTGCTGCTGCTGCTGTGCTGCTGCTGCTACTACTGCTGCTGCTGTTGCTGCTGCTGCAGCTGATGACGACGACCGCAACGATGATGATGATAATGATGATAATCATGATGATGTAATGGATGATGGTAATGGGGATGATGTGAATGTGGAGATGATGATGATGATGATGATGATGATGATGATGATGATGATGATGATGATGATGATGTATACACACACACACACACACACAGACAAACACACCACCACTCACTCACTCACTCACTCACTCACTCACTCACTCACTCACTCACTCACTCACTCACTCACTCACTCACTCACTCACTCACCCACAGGTGCAATGTGGTAATAAAGATGTGATGCTGTGCTATGTCTCCAGATGAATGTGGCTCTGGTGAAACGGGAGATCGGCAGAAGACACCCTGGTGCTGATGACACCCCAGGTAACTGTGTCTTTTGTCCCCGAAGTTGGAATGTGGCTACCTTCATGGTAGGCAGAAGCGGTTGCATACGTACGCAAAATCTCACCATTGGTGAACCTTGGAGCTCTAGCCGAGGAACGAAAAAAGCACCCCCCCCCCCCCCCCTATCTGTTTGTATTAACTTCTTAGTAGTAATATAATGAGGGCAATTATTGCTTTCATAGACTACAGTAAGGCTTTTGACAGTGTTAAATATCATCATATCTTGATCAAAATATCAGAAGTGGGCTTTCAAAGCGTATGGTCTTGCTCATAGCAAAATTGTATTCGGATCAGAAGGCGAAGGAATGGCGATCACGGTGAATTCTTTGATATGCTATATACACTTTTGATATGTATGATTTGATATATACACTTTTAAATCCAACCTCAAGACACACTTATTTCAAACCTAAGTTTTTCTCCTTCCGCTTCCATCTCTTACCTGTCCCTGCCTTCAACATCCACCTGCCAAAGTGCATGACGTTTGTAGGTGTGTGTGCGTGCGCGCGCGTGCTGCGTGCGTGCGTGCGTGTGTGTGTGTGTGTGTACATTCGAATTTGTCAAAACTGTAAATAGTTGCTGATTGTGCGTCGTGTAGGTTGAATGCAAGCGCTTTGATTTGTTTTTGCAAGATATAGCGCTATACAAATTCCATGTATTATTATTATTTATATATTATTATTATTATTATTATTATTATTATTATTATTATATTAAAAAAGGAGCTCTTCATGGCTGCATTATATCCCGGAATCATTTCAGCATAGATCCACAAATGTTCATGAGAAAGGCGGAAATGGATGACATGGGCATTTATATAGGAGGCAGAAACGTAATTGACATCAGATACGCTGATGATACAGCAGTCATAGCCAATGATATCACAAGCATGAGAAGATTCTCTACAGAGTCGATGCAGAGGGCAACACTGCTGGCCTTAAGTTAAATGAAAAAAAGACCAAAGTGGTGCACATTAATGGTACACTCACGCCCCAGAATATCAAAATCAGTGGAACAGATTTGGAATACATTCAAAATTGAGGCTCTGTAAAAGAGAATAATGATTTCTGTCTACAAGACTTCAAGGCTAGAATCAGTATGGCCAAGCAAAAGATCTTTCAGAAAACTTGAAAAAACACAGGCATACCTAAATATCTTAAAAAAAGATAAAGTCAAAACCCCAACATGGCCTGAATAGCTGTATAGGCCAGACGCTCCGAAACATTGGAAAGAGATCATATAAACGCTACCAAAATGTGGTTCTACAGGCGACTTTTTAGAGTCAGATGATCAGACAGAGGAACGAATGAAAGCATCCTTGATGAACGCTCAGCGCAAAGGCAATTATTGGCTGAAATTGATAAGCTCAGACAGATATTTTTGGTGCTTAGGCTTTTAGATGTCTTGTGGCCTTTTCGATGGTGTGATACAGAGCTTCATCTCAGAGATCAGCCAGCATACGATTGTCTGTCCAGCGTTTTATTTTATTTTATTCTTTTATTTCGAGGATAATGGAATAAGAATTCATATGCATTTTTTTTACATCCAGTCCCCGTGTGTATGGGGATTTGTAAATCTTGTCATCCGTTCCCACTAGCACACAATGGCCTACTCTTACGGAAAACG
>CM060333.1:33918924-33926424 GCA_030674155.1 Stramonita haemastoma | reverse complement strand
TTGTTGAACGCTTCTTAATTCAAACCTCGTTTAAGCCCAAAGGGCTTTATCTTACGGACTGAAGTTTATCGCTTAATAACTTGGATAAAAACAACAGCAACAACAATAACAACAACACAAACAGGAACAACAACAAAGCAAACAAGAAGAAGAAAACCAACCAAACAAACAACAAAAAACCTAGTTTGGAATAGAAAACTACCATAATGTATTCTATACTTTTTTTGTTTTCTTTTTGTTTATATTGAGACTCTGTGTTGTTCAATATCAGGGTAGGTATTACCCTTAAAGATAGGGGAAAAAAAAAGAACACAAACATAATGCATCCTCCGAGTGCTCGTGACTGCATGCACGCTCGCGCGCGCGCCGCCACGCACACACACACACACACCTACACACACACACACACAACACACACACACAACACAACACACACACACACACACACACGCACACACACACACACACACACACACACACACACACACACACACCCACACCCGACGCTTGTCCCCACTCCAACGGTTAGACTATGCAACTTGATACCTGGGTAGGCATAAAAAGTCTTAATAACATAGGAATAGCTTACTTAACACGCCGAAGCAAAGCGTCATAAAGTCAAAACCAAAGGGAATACCCAGTGCTAAATATAGTACTGTGAGGTCAGCCTCAGCGGTGTTTCAAATCTCTTCTATTCCGTAAGCGTCCGAATATAACGCTACATCCTTTCTGTCTCTGTCTGTTCTGTCTGTCTCTCTCTGCTCTCTCTCTCTCTCTCCACACACCACACACACACACACACACACACACACACACACACACACACACACACACACACACACACACACACACACCACAGAAAAAAGTACAGGTTTTCGTCGAGTTATTAGACGAAAACGTGATCCCTTCCAAAACTTGGCAGCAGCAGGTAAACTGTCAGTCTTTATTACCTTATTTCCCCCACCTTCCCCTCTACTCCCCTTGCAGCGTGGTCCCGCCTACACCCCCCCTCCCACCCCCCTGTGTTTTTCCCCCCTCTGTGGTGAAGTGTTATATAAATCATGGTGCCCTCGACAGGTGATAGTTCTTTCGGACAGAAACCGTTTTGTCTTTCTTCTATCCAAATTCAGTCTGTAGGAAATTTTTTAAAGCCGGTGTAGACAAGCGTTGATTGAACAGAGACCCTCGAACTGTTGTGTTAACTTTGGGCAGTTTGAAAGGTAAGGGGTTGGTTTGACAGCTGTGAACATTACTGTGTTAGATCAGTGACCATGTGGTATCTTTTTTTTTTTTTAAAGAAAAAATGTTTGTTTACTTATTTTTGTGTTGATTGATTTGATTTGTTTGTTTGTTTATCTGTTTTATGTATGTATTTAGTCTTTACTTTCTGAATTTTTTTCCGCATTATTTTATGATGATGTGGATCATGCTGTTGTTTTATTGCTATTATTATTGTTATCATTATCATCGTTGTAATACTAATAACATAATAAAATAATAATAATAATAATAAATAAATAATAATATAATAGTAATAATAGTAATAATAATAATAATAAATAATAATAATAATAATAATAATAATAATAATAATAAGCAGCAGCAGCAGCAACAGCAGCAGCAGCAGCAGCAGCAGCAGTGACTTTCTTTTTTTGTGGATTAGCTGATGGCTACTTACACCTTGTTGAAGTAAGCCTGTGTTTGTAAAAAAAACAACAACTAAACTCATTTTACTTTTAACAAATTCACCGAGTTATTCAGAGCCAAAACACAAAAATGGGAGATCTGTGGGCACCTGTCTTTGTAAAGGGTAAAAGCACTTCAAATAAACTTTACTCTGATATGATATAATATGTTTGGCTTTTTATCAGTCTAAGAGTGATTTTTTTTTCTCAAGACATGGCCTAAATAGTCATAGTTTTGTTGAATGTGAAATAGATCGCGAATCCATTGAGCTCTTCAACAGATAAAAAAAAAAGCCTTTTATAGACAGATGTTGGTCGGTCAACGCTGTGTGTGTGTGTGTGTGCGCGCGCGCGCGCGCGTGTGCGTGTGTGTATGTACGTGTTTACGTATGTGTGTGTATGTATGTATATGTATGTGTATGTGTGTGGTGCGTGCGTGCGTGGTGTGTGTGTGTGTGTGTGTGTGTGGGGGGGGGGGGTGTAAGTGCGTGCGTGCGTTTGTGTGTGTGTGTGTTGTGTTGTTTGTGTGTGTGTGTGTGTGTGTGTGTGTGTGTGTGTGTGTGTGTGTGTGTGTGTGTGTGTGTGTGTGTGTGTGTGTGTGTGAGGGCGTGCATGTGTGTATGTGTGTGTGTGTGAGTGTGTAGCTTGGTGTCATAATTATCTGTGGGAAGAAGCAAGGAGCACATCTAGGCTCAGAAACCACAACTGCTGTGAAAACAAGCAACTGTAAGAAAACAAATTGTCGCAAGAGTAAAAAATGCTAAAAATAAACAAACAAATAAATAATTAAACAAACAAGATAAATGAAACAGAAGAAAAGAATTAAACCACTGGTAAAAAATAAGAAAAAAAGAAAGAAGGTAAAGGTGTCCCATAACCTATGTGGTCGTAGGGGAGCCAGGCGTCAGAGACCTCAGCTTCTCCAGAGGCCAGCATTTGAGGGCAGCACCCATCTCCTCTCCCTCGCTGCTTTACCTTCCCTGACCCTAATATAAGGAAGGCAGGTACCCATTTACAGCTGGGTGAATTGGGGGACTGTACTGAAGCCGTGGCGCACAAACGGTCACCCATCCACTTGGTAACCACGCTCGATGCTGCTTAACATTGGCTTAGGGAAAGCGAGTGCTCTGACCACTGAGCTTTCTCATACCCAGAGGATAGATTAAAAAAAAAAAAAGATACAACCCCCCCCCCAACCCCAAACCAACAAACAAACATTCTGTCATCTAAAGATCAAGCGTTGGGTCATCTAAAGATCAAACATGGTCATTTAAAGATCAATATTGGTATCTAAAGATCAAACATTGGGTCATCTAAAGATCAAACATTGGGTCATTAAAGATCAAACATTGGGTCATCTAAAGATCAAACATAGGTCATCTAAAGATCAAACATTGGGTCATTTAAAGATCAAATATTGGGTATCTAAAGATCAAACATTGGGTCATCTAAAGATCAAACATTGGGTCATATAAAGATCAAACATTGGGTCATCTAAGATCAAACATTAGGTCATCTAAAGATCAAAGAAAGATCATACTAAGATCAATCTTGTCTAACCAGTTCTATGGAATATTTATTTTTTTCATTCCTTGGCTAGAGCTCCATGTTTGCCTAAATATTTTTCAAGTATGCAACCCATTGTAGCCGACCATTAAAGAAGCAGCCAGATTTCGACTTGGGAGGGGGGGGGGTTGAGTCTGAACACGATACCTGTGTGTATGCGTTTACTTTAAAAATACAATAACTATTTGTTGTCATCCATTCTTACTGATATAAATGACCCGCTTTTCCAAAAGACTGAGCCGGTTGTAACGTGTGCGCAAGATGTTCTACGTGCAATCGCGCAGGGGACCTCGGTTTAATAGTCTCATCTGAAGGACTTTTTAGGGAGCAGAGTCAGTACTAATGTTTACTGGGGGGGGGGGGGGGGGCATCTCTTTGAATGGGTGTCTCGGTGAGGGCTAGAACTCGGATTCGATCCCGGGTCCTCAAATTGTGAGTGCCACGCTCTAACCACTAGGCTATCCCACCACCTCCCTCCCTCTCACCTGTGATAATTTGATAGTTGAGAATCGTTTTGAATCCACACTATTTTTCTGTCCACAGTTTGTAGCCAATCACAAGCATTGCAAGTGCCGGAAAACCCCACACGAGTTCAGTTTGTCTCCTTTTCTATTTTCCTTTTTTACAAAACGGGAAAATCCGGAAAAGAAATGCAGTCAATCGTGACTAGGCCTACGCAAATGGCGTAAAACCAAAGCAAGAAGCTATTTATATGTTCTGCGTCATCTGATTCTGACGAAACAGTGGGTACGCCATTATTCAAAATACTTATGTCCCTAAAGGCATGGAACAAGTCATGCACGTTTTTCTTTCCGGAACATTCTTCTCATCGAAGAAGAAGAAGAAGAAGAAGAAGTGAGTAGTAGTAGCCCCCCTCCTCCCCCCCCCCCCCAACAAAAAAAGGAAAACTTAACAAAACCCCTCCAAGTCTGAAAACGGCACCTGCGCACGCGCGCGCGCGCGCGCGCGTGTGTGTGTGCATTTTCTTTTTTTTGGTTTTTTTTTGGGGGGTCTAGTAGAAGAAGGCCCCCCCCCCCCCCCCCCCCCCCCTCAAAAAAAAAGAAAAAAAAGGAAAACTTGACAAAACCCTTCCAAGTCTAAGTCTAAACAAGGCTCCTGAGTGTGTGCACTTTCGGGATTTTTGTTTTTGTTTTTGGGGGGTCATCCGCTCCTCCGGGCACACAATGGCCTACCTACTCTTTCAAAAGGTGGAACGGGTTTTTAAACACGTGCACTAGATGTTCTGCCTACATTCGCACACAGGGGTCTCGGTTTATGGTCTCATCCGAAAGACTTTGACATTTAGTTTGACACCCCCACCCACCCCCAACACACCCCCACCCACCCACCCACCCACCCACCCCACACACACACACACACACACACACACACACACACACACACACACACACACACACACACACACACACACACACACACACACACACCCTTTCTCTCAAACTGAGAAGAAAGGACGTGGCTGAGAATCGAACCCAGAACCTCCCCAGGTTTTACTTGTTAAACAGGCAAACGGTTTTCACTATTCCACACCACCTCTCCTGCTTATAATATGAACTTTGCTATACAACTTTTCGTTGCAGCCACAGGCCTCACACTCAAGCTTGGAGCCAGAAGCTCGAGAAGAAGATTATGAGTTCCACAACAAAACAACGGTGCAGAATCCGGGTAGGCAGAGACTTTCTGCAGGTGAATGGTCCGGGGCAGATCCGCCTCCAGCCCTACATCCGCAGCAGCCGCCCAGGGCCCGGGTACAGCTTCTCCCTCATCACCCGAATGGTCAGCACGGACAGTCTCGACGGCGACGTCGACCTAGTCAAGCAAGTGCTGGTGCAAGCGAACCGCGGTGGCCGCAGCTACTATCTGTCCGTGCGCCGGGACCACCACACCCACCCTTACCCTTACCGCGTCACCCTGGAGGACAGGCCTGGGGAGGAGAGCTACTGGGTGCTGACCCCGGTCCCCGGGTCAAGGTTCATCCTGGAGTCCTGGCTGGTCAGGGACTACTGTCTGGCTAACGAGAGAGGGTCCCTGTGCCTGCAGCGGGTCAGCAGAGCCAAGCGGGGCAAGCAGCTCAACATCTACCCCATCCCTTCTTAGTGCAACGTCGTCGCCACCGCCGCCACCGCCACCGCCACCGCCATCCCCAAGCAGTCTAGCAGAAAGAGATCTTGACCCTGAGGTAATCTAACAGGAAGACATCGCCAAGCACAGTGCACAAATCCAACATCACTCAGTAAGGCCTGGTTAAGTGTGCCAAATTTAGTGTGCTCCTTCCATTTACCTAGTAGTCCATGTGTGGTCAGCTCCGGCTGTTATAATTAGCACCAGCTGGCCACAGCTGGGCTGGGATTATTTACTTTACTTAGGCCCATCACTCCCCCTGGAGCATAGGCCACCGACAACAGTCCGCCAGAGTCCTCTGTCCTGGGCTATTCTCTCCAGCTGTCTCCATGTAGGCCCTATATCCGATCTTCTTGGTTTCTGCCTCAAGGTCTGGGATGGCATGGGATAATTAGCAGCTGAGAGGAGCTGAAAGTGGGGGATACTGACAGCTGTGCAAGGACTATGATAACATCCAAGTTTGCCCCTCATCTTGCCTGGCAACATAACGCAACATGAGACATGTTTCTCCCCCAGACACATTGAACCAGTGCTTCTTGTTTCCACGTGTAGCAGCTATCTTTACCTTAAAGGGAGGTCCGGTGTCAAGTCACTGTCTGTACTGGAGCTCATGGCTAGCTGCGCGCGTGTTGTGTTTTCGCTCTCAGGACTAGAATCCTCCATCATATCACTGGTGGATTGTGTTCAAGTTTTTCCTACCCTACTGCTTTCTCTCTCTGCATGAGTTTTGCAATGGGTTTTGTATAGATTAGTCCAACTTTTACCTCATTGGTCAAGACTCAATCTTGACCTTGACCTCGGGAGTCATAAACCTTGACATGGCCATGGAGAGGTGATGGACAGACCCGCTGTCCACCACTCTTTCCTTCCTGTCTTCCCCGACAACGATCCAGGTCAAGAGAAGAACAGGTCATCATTCTAAGACTCCACACAGAGTGCAACAGGCTAAATCATCACATGTCCATAAAGCTGAAATTCATCCCTTCTCCCCTGTGTGCTTGTGGTACAGAAAAGCAGACTGGTGCGGCACTTTCTTTAAAGATGCAGCTATACAGCGACCTGAAGAAGATTGTGTGGCCGATGGAGATAACCCTGCAAACCAAGCTGTTCGGTCCAGGAGAGCAGAAGGACACATCTGATGGTGTGTAAGGGAATGATAGAAAAAAAAGGGACAGATGACGGTGATGATGACCACGATGATTTAAAAAAAAAATTTTTTTATATCGAGGATAATGGAATAAGCACTCATGTGCTTTTTTCATTCAGTCCCCGTGTGTATGCAGTTTTGTAAATGTTGTCATCTGTTCCCACCGGCACACAATGGCCTACTCTTACGAAAAGCGGAACAGGATTTAACTTGTGGGCAAGATGTTCTGTCTGCGTTTGTACACGGGGCCTCCGTTTACAGTCTCATCCAGTCTCATCCGAAAGACTTTTGGGGAGAGTGGAGTCAGCACTGATGTTAACTCCAGGAGAAAAATCCCCTCAAAGGGAATCGAACTCATGTCCTCAAATTGGGAGCCAATGTTTTGACCACTAGGCTATCCCATCCCATATGATTTTTTTTGGTGTGAATTTTGTACGACTTTATGTCACGCAGATTTCTCTGCCTGAAATTCGGGCTGCTCTCCCCGGGGAGAGCGCGTCGCCACATGTGCAGCGCCTTCCCATTTTTTTCCTTCTTTTTCCTACATGCAAGTGTATTTGTTTCCCTATCAGAGTGGCTTCTTTCTACAGAATTTTGCCAGGGACAACCCCCTTGTTGCCGTGGGTTCTTTTACGTGCGCTAAATAGTGATGTGTAACACACAGGACCTCGGTTTATCGTCTCATCCGAAAGACTAGCGCCCAGACCATCACTCAGGGTCTAATGGATGGGGAAAAAGTTTTGGGTCCAAACGGGGTACGAACCCCACACGCTCCGACCGGGACTTTTTGCTTTCTAGGCAAGGCGCGTGACCACCTAGACCACCGATCCACTGTTGTCCATTGATGATGATGTAAGTATCAGTGTTGCTGGAACTCCTTCAAGAAGTCTCTATCTGGAAAGTGGCAGGAGAGGAGAACAGCGTGGTTTTTGTCTTGGGACTGAAACCAGTGGACACAGC
>CM060333.1:33913924-33916424 GCA_030674155.1 Stramonita haemastoma | reverse complement strand
TTCTGTTTTTTTTTATCTTTTTTTTTTTCTCTTTAATAATCAAAGTTATGTTATTGTGACTTCTGATTTTCGTCTTCTGAATGAGTGCATTTTTCTTACCTTATTATATGAAGTGTACTGTCGCATTTCTCTTACCTTATTATATGTAGTGTACTAATTTCTTGTATGTTGTTTGGTACTGCGTATAGTTTTATTGTTTAGTATCCTTTTATCTTGATGTTATCCCTGAAAAGGGCGGGGACGAGATGTAAAAAAAGCACACGAGTGCTTATCTATTATCCTCGAATAAAAGAATTTGCATTGCCTTGCCTTGCCTTGCCTTGTCTTATTTACTCATCTCTCTTATTTACTCATCGAGTGCTGCTCCCCCCCCCCCCCCTCCCCCCAAAAAAAACAACAACAAAAAAACAAAAAAAACAACAAAAAAACTGGACCATTTGTTTGTCAAGTCTACTTTTGTTCACAATGTTCGTAATATCAGAGTCTCTTTTTGTTTGTTTGTTTTTGGTTCTATTATTATTATTTTTTTTAGACAACGCCTTTTTTTGTATTGCTATAATATAATATTGTTGACATCTGACAAATCGGGAATTCCCTATGAGCTATTACAAATTTTATCTGTAACCTCTTTCCCTCCCTTCCTTATTACACCCTCCTTTCGTCCCTCGTCTACTCACGAACTGTTTATTTTAAATACCTGTCATCTTCTATTGTTCAAACAATGATGTTCAGATTTGTGGACTAAATAATGACAAAAACAACATCAACAACAACAACCCCGCCCCAAAAACAAACACCAATCTACTCAACATGTGTCAACCAAGCAAAACACACACACACACACACACACACACACACACACACACACACACACACACACACACACACACACACACACACGCACACACACACACCACACACACACACACACACACACACACACACACACACACACACACACACACACCATCATTGTTTATTAGTCATCCTTAACCGCGGACTACAAGTATAAACAAAAGAATACTTGATTTTTTTTTTGACATCGAGAGCATTCGTTGTAGATTCGTGGAGTTGTAAAGGGAGACAACAATATACCTAGCACGATGTGTGCTGGTCGACAAGCCTGAAAAAACCCATTATGATGGAACAGTTGTAGTCACTGAATTTGTAAGACGAGACAATACAATTGAATACTGTCATTATTCTTGCCTTTCATGCATATTGATTATTCTAATTTCAAGAACTGTAGAATACTCAGCACATATAAAGTTATAGTTATTAATATATATTTAAAAATTCGCGTTTCAGCCAGATGGTTCTGTGGTGTAGTGGTTATCACGTCTGCTTTACACGCAGAAGGTCGCGAGTTCGAACCTCGCCAGAACCTTTTTGTAAAAAAAATTTTCATAAAAAAAATTCGTTTTACCTTTTCTTTCGTTTTTCTTCTTCTTTTTTTTTTTTAAAATTAAAAAAATGTAAATAAATTTGAATAAAAGATTTTGAATTCTTCGTTTTAATTTGAATTTTGGGGGGTGATTTATCATTTTCGATTTTTATCACCACAAAAATTAATATTTTGAGGCGTATATAATTATATTATTGTGTTGCATCGAATTGTAACTTATCGGGCTTATTATCTTGTACTGCATCACTCCATATGATACTATTTTAAGCTATATTATCTTCTGTAAGGCTGCATTTGGATTGTATTATATTGTAATGTACTTTATTATGTTTTGCTCCACTGTGCTGTGTTCCATTGCATTGCGTTTTTGCGTTATGATGCTTTGTATTGCATTGCAATGCGTTGCACTGCACTGCACTGCACTGTACTGTATTGTATTGTGTTGTATTGTATTGTATTGTGTTGCATTTTACTATACTGCATTGCATTGCGTTGTATTGTTTTGTATTGTATCTTTTTGTATTGAATTGTGATGTACTGTATCGCATCTTATTGAATCGCATTGCATTGTGTTGTATTGTATTGTGCTGTGTTGTGTTGTGAGGAATCGAACCGCAGAGTAATCGATTTTTTTAAAAATGGAAGTGTTACCTCTATGCTACAATTTTCCATTGCACACACCATAGTGCACATTTGTGTACATGTGTTGGTCTCGCGAAGTGATGGGGGGGGGGGGGGGGGGGGGGGGGGGGGGGGGGGGGGGGGGGACGAGGTAGCCTAGTGGTTAGAACATTACACTTGCAATCTGACAACCAGGGTTCGATTCCCGTGCAAGGGGACATTTCCTCTGGAGTTAACATCAGTGCAGACTCCACTCTCTCCAAAAGTCCTTCGGATGAGACTATCAACCGACGCCCTGTGTGCGAACGCACGCAGAACATCTTGTGCACACTGTTCCGCTTTTTGAAAGAGTAGGCCATTGTGTGCCGGTGGGAACAGATGACAAAATTTACAAAACCGCGTACACACCGGGACTGGATGTAACAAAGGTCATGACAGCTTATTTCATTATTCTCGATATAAAAGAGTAAGTAA
>CM060333.1:33886424-33911424 GCA_030674155.1 Stramonita haemastoma | reverse complement strand
TGTAGGTGTAAAATCTGCATATGTCTTCTAGCAGAAGATCAGTTCACAGATTTGCCACCAACATCATCTAAACTCATGCCATGTAATATTAATGGCAATCACAGCACAAGATTTTCTTTTTTTCACATTTGATTGATGTCAACAAACACACAGGAAAAACCTTCTCCCCACATACTTTCCATGTACATATTGTCACATTTTTCTTGTCAATTTACATTTCATTATTCAAAAACAAACAAACAAAATCAGGTACATTATATCCACTTGGATTTTAAAGATTATATATACCTTTAGTCTTTTAAACACACTTTAAAAATATGTTGGGTGGAAAATCTCCATCAATCTTCCACCAGAAGATCAATTTACAAATCTGCCACCAACATCCTCTAAACTCATGTCACCCAATATCACTGGCACTCACAGGACCGCCTAGTTTTTTTTAAATATTTTTTTTTAACATTTGATGTGATGTAACCCACATCCCCCCCCCCCACCTCTTCGGAAATACTTTACCATTATACAAAACGCTACATTACTCTTGTCAATTTACATTTGATCTCATGATTAAAAAACAAAAATCAAAAACAAAAACAGGCACATGTTATCCACTTCTTTACTTAAAATCATGCCTGAATTTCACATTCATCTTTTGTAAAATATGTTTGTGTAAAATTTACCGTCAATCTTCCAGCAGAATTTCAATTCAAATTTGCCACCAACATCAACTCAAGTAATTTTTATCAATAAGAAAAAAAATATTGTCAGGTTTGCTGTTCCATTTCATAATTGACTAGAAAAAGACAAAAGTCCCCTTCTCCCCACACACTTTCCACACCATTATATTATTCAGACCATTAGATTTTTCTAGTCACTCTACATTTGATACAATTTAAAAAACAAAACAAAATCAAAAGACTTAGGCACACTTTCCACACCACAAGACATATAGCATAAAGATGTGTTGCATCTATCTTCTAGCAGGAGATCAGTTCACAGATTTGCCACCAACATCATCTTAAACTCATGCAGTGCAATATTAATGGAAATCACACACCAGATTTTTTTGTTTTCACATTTGATGTGATGTATAAGAAAAAAAAGGTCAAAAAAAAATCTGCCAATATACTTGATCTGCCATTTCACAAAATGCTATATCTTTGTCAATTTACATTTCATCTCATCTAAAAAACAACAACAACAGCCAAGCAAACAAATGAAAAACATAAGCACAATTTATTTACCTTGATTTTGAAGATCATATATCTTTACTCTTTCATATACATTTTTTTTTGGTAAAGTATGGTGTAAAATCTGCCATCAATCTTCCTTCCAGCAGAAGATCAATACACAAATTTGCCACCAACATCTTTCAACTCCTGCCAGGCAATATCACAGGCAATCACAGCACCAGCTGTTTTTGTTTTCACATTTGACCCCATGTAAAAGGAATGAAAAAAGAAAAAAACCTGTGAAAATTTATTTCTCTACCATTATACAGTATGCTACATTTTCTTGTCAATTTACATTTCATCTCATGATTAAAAAAAACAACAGAAAGGTTAAGAAAAACAAAACATGGGCACATGTTATCCACTCCTATCCTTAAAATCATATACCTGAAGTCTTTCACATACATCTTTTGTAAAATATATTGGTGTAAAATCTGTCATCAATCTTCTAGCAGAAGATCAATACACAAATTTGCCACCAATACCAACTCAAGTCATTTTTATCAAACAGACCCCTTCTCCCCACATACTTTCCACACCATTATCCAGACCATTAGATTTTTCTGTCTGTAAATTTGATAACTTAAAAACAAAATTTCTGGCAGGCACATTTTACAAACCACAAGACATAGCATGAAGATGTGTAGGTGTAAAATCTGCATCTACCTTCTAGCAGAAGATCAGTTCACAGATTTGCCACCAACATCATCTAACTCATGCCATGCAATATTAATGGCAATCATAGCACCAGATTTCTTTTTGTTTTCACATTTGGTGCCATATAAGAAAAAAAGCAAAAGCAAAAACAGAAACCCCACCCCTATTCCAACATACTTTCAATAAAACAAAATGCTGTATTTTTCTTGTAAATTTACATTTTATTTAATTCTTCAAAAACAAAAAAAGCACATTTTAGCCACTTTTATACTCAAAATCATATACCTTTAGTCTTTCAAATATATTCTTTTCAAAATTTGTAAAATCTGTCATCAATCTTCCAGCAGAAGACCAATGCACAGATTTGCCACCACCATCACTTATGCTCATACCAGGCAATATTACTGGCAATCACAGCCTGGCTCATTTATTATTATTTTTTTACTTTCAGTGTTATGTAAAGAAAAAATAAATAAGAGAAAACTCCTGGAAACACTTTTACACCATTGTAGAGTATGCTACATTTTTTGATCATTTACATTTTATCTCATTATCTAAAAAAAAAATGAAAGAAAACAAAAGAAAGAAACAAAAAGACAGGCACAGTATCCACTCCTATACTTAAAATCATATACCTGAAGTCTTTCACAGACATCTTTTGTAAAATATGTTGGTGTAAAATTTATCATAAATCTTCCAGCCAGAAGTTCAATAACACAAATTTGTCACCAACACCAACTCAAGTCATTTTCATCATAAAAATAGAAATCACATTCTCAGGTTTGCTATTCATTTCATTAATTGATTAAACAGACCCCTTCTCCCCACATACTTTCCACACCATTATACAGACCATTATATTTTTCTGTCTCTACATTTGATAACTTAAAAACAGAAAACCTCTGGCAGGCACACTTTACACACCACAAGACATAGCATGAAGATGTGTAGGTGTAAAATCTGCATCTATCTTCTAGCAGAAGATCAGTTCACAGATTTGCCACTAAAATCATTTAAACTCATGCCATGCAATATTAATGGCAAATCACAGCACCAGATTTCTTTTTGTTTTCACATTTGATGTATGTGAACAAAAATTTATTAAAAAAAAGAAAGAAAAATTAATTCTGACAACCTTTCCCCTGCCATTTTACAAAATGCACACTTTCTTGTTAAATTTACATCTATCTCATTAATAAAAACAAACAAACAAACAAAACAAAAACATAACAGCACATTTAATTCCCTTTGATTTTAATTTTAAGATCATTATCTTTTAGTCTTCATATACATTTTTTGTTAAACATGTTGGTGTTAAATCTGTCATCAATCTTCAGCAAGATCAATACACAAATTTGCCACCAACATTATCTAAACTCATGCCATGCAATATCACAGGCAATCACAGGACACATTTTGCTTTATTTTTACATTTGGTGTGATGTATAAAACAACAACAAAACACCCCCCACCCCCCAAATGAACCCCCCCCTCTCCACATACTTTTTCTACCATTGTACAAAATGCTACATTTTTCTTGTCAATTTGTATCTCATCTCAATTATTAAAAAGCAAAAGAAGAAACAAAAACAAAAGAAAAACAAAACATAGGCACATGTTATCCACTCCTATACTTAAAAAAAAATCACATACCTGAAGTCTTTCGTAGACATCTTTAGTAAAGTTTGCCATCAATCTTCTAGCAAAGGATCAATACACAAATTTGCCACCAACAACATTTAAACTCCTGCCAGGCAATATCACAGCAATCACAGCCACTGGCTCCGTGTTTGTTTTCACATTCAGTGTTATGTAAACCTCCACAACACTATCGGAAATATACATAAAACAAACCCAAACCAAAATAAACACCCCCCCCCCACACCACTTTCTACATGCTTTACCATTATACAAAATGCTACATTTTTCTTACCAATTTACATTTCATCTCATTTAAAAAACAAAAACAAAAACACAGGCACACCTTATCCACTCCTATACTTAAAATCATATGCCTGATTTTCACTTTCATCTTTAGTAAAACAATTTGATGTAAAATTTACCATCAATCTTCCAACAGAAGATCAATATAGAAATTTGCCACCAACATAAACTCAACTCAGTTTACTCAATAAAAATAGCAATCACATCACCAGCTTTGCTATTCATTTCATATTTATTTTGAAAAGACAACAGACCCCTTCTCCCAACAACTTTCCACACCATTATACAGACCATTACATTTTTCTTCTCAGTCTACGTTTGATAAATGAAAATAGCAGAGGATCAGTTCACAGATTTGCCACCAACATCATCTAAACTCATGCCCGGCAATATTACTGGCAATCATAGCACAAGATTTCTTTTTGTTTTCACATCCGATGTGATGTGAACAAAAAAAAATCTGATAAGAAAAAGGAAAACCTCTCCTACATACTCCCTCCACCATTGTACAAAATGCTACTTTTCTTGTCAATCTATATTGCATCTCATTATTAAAACAAACAAACAAACAAAAACAAAACTCAAAGAAAAACAAAAAACACAGGCACATGTTATCCACTTCTATACTTAAAATATACCCGAAGTCTTTCACACGTTTTGTAAAATATGTTGGTGTAAAATCTGCCATCAATCTTCCAGCAGAAGATCAATACACAAATTTGCCACCAACATCATCTAAACTCATACCGTGCAATATTAATGGCGCATGGCAATCACAGCACCAGATTTTTTTTTATTTTCACATTTGATGTGATGTAAACAAACAATTTTTAAAAAAAGAAACTTTCCAGACATTTTCCCTACCATTATACAAAATGCTTCATTTATCTTGTCAATTTACATTTCATTTTATCATTCAAAAATTAAACAGAAACAAAAACAAAAACAGGCATGTTTAACCACTCATATACTTAAAATCATATACCTTTAGTTTTTTTCACATACATTTTTTGTAAAATATGCTGGTGTAGAATTTCCAATCAATCTTCCAGCAGTATATCAATACACAAATTTGCCACCAACGTAATTTAAACTTATGCCAGGCAATATTGATGGAAATTATAGAACTACCTATTGTTTTGTTTTCATATTTGATGTGATGTAAAAAGAAAAAAAAAGAAAAGAAAAAAAAGAAAAAAGGAAACCTCTCTGAAAACACATTCTACACCATTCTACATTTCCATGTCAATTTACATTTTATCTCATTATTCCCAACAAAAAATAGATAAATAAATAAAAACAAAAGGGTACATTTTATCCACTCCTATACTTTAAATCATGTAGCATTAGTCTTTCACATACATTAAAAAAAATGTTTGTGTAAAATTTACCATTAATCTTCCAGCAGAAGTTCAATACACAAAATTAGCCCCCAACACCAACTCAACTCAGTTTACTCAATAAAAACAGTAATCACATCACCAGCTTTGCTATTCATTTCATATTTGGGTTGAAAAGAAAATACTTCTCTCCACACACTTTCCACACCATTGTACAGACCATTACATTTTTTCTTTTAACTCTACATTTGATACAATTAAAAAAAAAACCCACCTTAGAAGGCATATTTTTACACACAAAGACATACAGCACAAAGATGTGTTTGTGTAAAATCTGCATCTATCTTCTGGCAGAAGATCAGTACACAAATTTGCCACCATCATCATCTAAACTCCTGCCATGCAATATTAATGGCAATCACAGCACCAGATTTCTTTTTGTTTTTACATTTACTATGATATAGAAACAAAACCCCCTATCGGACATACTTTCCATTATATAAAATGCTACATTTTTCTGGTCAATTTACATTTCATTATTCAAGAACATAGCAAAAAACAAAACATGCACATTCTATCCACTTTTTATACACATTTTTTGGTAAAAAATGTTGGGGTTAAATCTGCCATCAATCAGCAGAAGATCCTTCACAAAATCAAGACCAACATCATTTAAACTTACTTCAGGCAAAAGCCTTCTTATGACACTTTCAAATCCAATCTTAAGACATTTATAATAAGTGATACCAGACGACCCTAAGATAGGAGACTGGATAGGTGAGAGAGAGGGTGAGAGAGGGTGAGAGAGGGGGAGAGAGAGAGAGAGAGAGAGAGAGAGAGAGAGAGAAGAGAGAGAGAGAGAGAGAGAGAGAGAGAGAGAGAGAGAGAGAGAGAGAGAAGAGAGAGAATGTGTGAGAGAGGAGAGTGAGAGATCTAATCTCTGTAGTGAGTGAGTGAGTGAGTGAGTGAGTGAGTGGTGAGTGTGAGTGAGTGAGTGAGTGAGTGAGTGTGGTGGTGAGTGAGTGAGTGAGTGATGAGTGGTGGTGTGTTGTGTGTGTGTGTGTGTGTGTGTGTGTGTTGTGTGTGTGTGTGTGTGTGTGTGTGAGTGTGAGTGTAAAAAATATTAACAGCAAATGAAAAGGTATTCTTAACATTAACAAATCCAAAAAATACTAGATATATAAAAATCCCAAAAGAATTACAAGTACTACAATAAATGCCCTATTGGACTTACGAAACCTTTAGCAATGTCAAAGGTTAGATTTACATTGTTCAAAACTTAATAGAATTCTCAGAAAAGGCAGGGAGACAAGGTTTTAAACTCTTACATTCAAGTATGATATGGGTACTTGAAATATATCCACCACATAAACATTTAACATCCTTGCTGAATTGTCATGGAAGCATTTAATCTTATCCTAAAAAAGAATGCCTTGAGTTGTCTTTTTTTGACTGCATTTGTATGGATCTTTAAACATTTATTTCAAACCTAAGATTTTCGCTTTCTGTATCCATCTCTTATCTGTCCCTGCCTTCATAATGTGAAATCCCACCACCCTTCTACAGTGTATAACCTTTATAAGTGTGTGCTTGCAGGCGTGGGTGGGGGTGGTGGGGTGGGGGTGGGGTGGGGTGGGGTGGGGTGGGGTGGGGTGGGGGTGTGTGGTTGTGGTGTGGTGTGCTGTGCTGTGTGTTGGTGGGTGATGTGTATTATTTGTGACTGATGGCTTGTGTCTTGTATAAGTCAAAAGCAAGCACTTCGATTTGTCTTTGCAAGACATAACGCTATATAAATTCCATGTATTATTACTAATAATATTAATGGCAGTTACATGACCACCTGTCTTTTTGTTTTCACATTTGATATGTAAAAAAAAAAAATAGAAGAAAGAAACCAAAAACACAAATGAAACCCCCTCTCCACATACTGTCTCCACCATTATACAAAATGCTACATTTTTTCTTGTCAATTTTCATTTCATCTCATAACTAAAAACAACAACAAAAGCAAAACAAACAAAAAAGGCACATTTCATGCACTCATATTTAAATTCAGATACCATTAGTCTTTCACATATATCTTTTTTTTTTACAAAAGATGATGTAAAATTTACCATCAATCTTCCAGTAGAAGATCAATACACAATTTTGCCACCAACATTAACTCATTTTTTTTCAATAAAAAACCCAGTCACATCACGAGCTTTGCAATTCATTTCATATTTGGGTTGAAAAGACAAAAGACTCCTTCTCCCCACACACTTTCCACTCCATTATACAGATCATTAATTTTTTTCTAATTAGTCTACATTTGATAAAAAAAAAAATCAATGGAGGGAAATTTTACACACCACAAAAAAGGTCTCCCAACATACCATTTTACAAAAATGCTATATTTTTCTTGTCAATTTAATTTCATCTCACTATTAAAAACAAAAAAAAAAGAAAAACAAAACACAGGCACATGTTATCCACTCCTATACTTAAAATCATATACCTGAAGTTTTTCACATACAACTTTTGTAAAATTTGCCATCAATCTTCTAGCAGAAGACCAATACACAAATTTGCCACCAACGTCATTTAAACTCGTGCCAGGCAATATTAAAAGCAATTGCAGGGCCACCTATGCTTTTGTTTTTACATTTGGTGGTGAATAAAAAAAACACCAACCAACAAATGAAACAAAACAAAAAGAAATAACCCCTCTCTCCACATACTTTCTGCACCCTTATACAAAATGCTCCATTTTCCTGTCAGTTTACATTTCATCCCATTACTAGAAAACAAAAACAAAAAAGGAGGAAAAACAAAACAGGCACATGTTATCCACTCCTTAAAATCATATACCTGAAGTCCTTCACATCATCTTTTGTAAAATTTGTCGGTGTCAAATCTGCCATCAATCCTCCAGCAGAAAACCAATACACAGATTTGCCACCAAGTCATTTAAACTCAGCTGGGCAATATCACAGGCATTAACAGCACCAGCTCTGTTTTTGTTTTCACATTGGGTGTTAAGAAAAAAAAAGAAAAGAAAAGAAAAAAAGACCTCTGGAAACAGGTTATACACCATTGTAGAGTATGCTACATTGTTAATTTACTTTTCATCTCATTATTAAAAAAACAAAAAAAAAAAAAAAAAAAAACCACAGGCACATGTTATCCACTCTTATCTTAAAATAATATACCTGAAGTCTTTCACATACATCTTTTGTAAAATTTGATACAATAAAAAAAAACACATCTAGCAGGCACACTGTACACACCAGAGATGTATATAGCATGATGTGTTGGTGTAAAATCTGCATCTATATTCTAGCAGAAGATCATTTCATAGATTTGCTACCAACATCGTGTAAACTCATGCCATGGATTATTAAATAACGGCAATCACTGCACAATATTTTTGTTTTCACATTTGATGTGATGTCAACAACAAAAAAGAAAAATTCCGGACATACTTTCCTTACCATTGTACAAAATGCTACATTTTTCTTGTCAATTTTCATTTCATTTTATCATTCAAAAATCAATCAGAAACAAAAACAAAAACAGTCACGTTTATCCACTTATATACTTAAAATCGTATACCTTTAGTTGTTCACATACATATTTTGTAAAATATGTTGGTGTAGAGTTTGCCATCAATCTTCCAGCAGAGGGTCAATACACAAATTTGCCACCATCATCATTTAAACTCATGTCAGGTAATTTGGATGGCAATTACAGAACCACATGTTTTTTTCACATTTGATGTTAGGTAAAAAAGAAAAAGAAAGAAAAAAAAACCTCTTAACATTCTACACTATTCTACATTTCCTTGTCAATTTACATTTCAACTCATTATTCCCAACAAAAATAGGTAACTAAAAGAACAACAACAAAAAAAACGGGGCCATTTTATCCACTCATTTAAAATCACATACCGTTAGTCTTTTACATACATTAAAAAAAATGTTGGTGTAGAACCTGCCATCAATTTTTCAGCAGAAGATCAATACACAAATTTGCCACCAACATTAACTCAAAATAGAAACCACAGCACACAGATTTGCCAACATTATCATCTAAACTCACACTATACAATATTTATGGCAATCACAGCATCAAATTTCTATTTTCACAAATGATTTGATAAAATTTTTTTAAAGACCCCCTCTCCTCATACACTCCCCACACCATATTACAAATGATTCTGCAAGTGAAAAAGCCATAATAAGACTAATGATCTTTCAGATAAGACTTTGAAAAGAAAGAAAAAGGGGGACGACAATATTTCTTGCATTCCAAAATTCCATGTAAACAAAAGCTTTAACTTTCTCCATCAGCATTCCTCTCCATTTCCCCATCGTCACTGATCTGAGTTATGTTTGTGCAAAGATTGCTGCACAGTGTGCATCCACATATACCTGCACATGCTCCTATCTCTTAACACCACTACTATGACAGTTTAAAATAAAATGTTCAGTCTTTTACAATTCTGTAAAATGTGTAATCAAATTTCTTTTTCATTACGTAAGTGTACAATGTAAAATACACTAAAGCACATCGATAAAAATTTGACTGCTGTTGAAATTTTTTAACAAATTCTGTCCAAATTTGTAATTACCACAGAATCATATTTTCAGCTGGTATTTTCTCACAAGCAAGAAAAAAACCCCTCAAAATTTCTGAGAAAAACGAATACTTGGACTTTAATGCTCCCCCCCCCCCCCCCCACAGACAGACACACACGCACAGACAAGACACTCAGGACGTGTGCACAGTTTTTTCTTCTTTGTGCACACAGAGCTACACACACACACACACACACACACACCACACACACACACACACACACACACACACAACACACACACACACACACACCTTCCCCCACTCTCACAGCTCTAACTGTCCTACAATCCTAACCCCCCCCTCCTCCTTTCTCTAAAATTCTACCACCACCCACAACCCTCAAGAAATTATCTTTTTGCCATTGTGTTAGCTAGTAACATGTAATCTACCCGTCTTCTGTGTCCACATGAGGGGCCAGGGTTGGTGGAAAGGTTAGGATTAGTATGAACAGTTAGCATGCAAAAGGGGGAAGCATGCAAAAAGGGCAAGCACTAAAATGGGGAAGCACGCAAAAAGGGGAAGCAGCAAAGCAAAAAAGGAGAGGGGTTGTGGGTCTGTTGGCTAGTCTGTGTTAGAAAGCATGTGGACACAGCAGCAGATAGAACTGATGGAACTTAGCTGTGGACACAATGATGTGGAGCTTTATTCCAACTCAAAATTTGAAAAAAAAAAATCACTGATCCTATCAACTGCTAAGGTTCTATTGAAGGTCACTTTTGGAAATCCAGTCACAATTCCCAACTCTGCCACAAGCAAAGTAGTTTCATTCCTCGGCGAGACCAAAGTTTACTAATAAATTATGACATTTTTGAGTGTCGGGTGGCACCATCTAGGTAGGCTTCGCCGCATCCCAACTGTGGGGAGATGTTTGCTAAGACAGTCAGGAGGTTCCTCCTCTTTCCCATTTACAACTGTTGTGGGTTCTTTTGACATCGATTTCGATTTTCCCCTCAAACTGGGATGACAGAGCATGGCTGGGAATCGAACTCAGAACCTCACGGCGTTAAATCCTTTTAAAAATTGGCTGAACCCAAAATAAACCAAGGTGAACTTTGTTTTTAAATAATATTACGGCCCAAACCAACCAAGTAAAAAAAAAATGTCACTCTTAATCGTCTTTCCTATCTCCACTGCTCCAATTGTATACTGACCCCTTCTCCTAACACCCTTTTCTTTAAATAACCTTCCTACCAAACCAATGTCCCCTCCACATTACCACCCCATTCACACACACACACACACCCCGCGCACGCCACACACAGACACAGACACACATACAGACAGACACGCGCGCGCGCCAGCACAAGACACAGCATCACACACACACACACACACACACACACACACACACACACCCGCCCACCACACACATGCGCGCGCGCCGCCCAGCACACAGACAGACACAGCAGACAGACAGACAGACGACAGACACACGAGGACACAAGCAGACAGACAGACAGACACACACACACACACACACACAACACACACACACACACACACACACACACACACACCACACACTCACACACGCCCCCATAAGATGTAAACCAAAGCCCCTGTGCGAACGCACAGAGACATCCTTGCGCACACTTAAATCCTGATCCACTTTTAAAAGAGTAGGCCATTGTGTACTGGTGGGAACAATGACTAAAAATACAAAACTGCATACACACGGGGACGGGATGTAAAAAAAAAAGCACACGAGTGTTCATTCCATTACCTCGATATAAAAATAAAATAAAAAAATACACACTTTTTTTTTTTGGGGGGGGGGGGGGGGGGGGGAGCTTTACACTTTAGTAATATACTAATGCGATGTCCTTGGTGTTGCGATGTCTTATGTTGCAATGTTCTTGATGCGATCGTTCTGATGATGCAATGTTCTTGATGATGCGATGTTCTTGATGATGCGATGTTCTTGATGATGCGAATGTTCTGTGATGCGATGTTCTGTGATGCAGTTCTTGATGATGCGATGTTCTTGATGATGTCAGTGTCCTGCTCCTCTTGGACTTGGACTGCCAAAATACACATTAACAATCGTCACTGTCATTTACTAGACTTTCTTTTTCTTTCTTAATTAAAAAAAATAATTCCTCGGCTAGAGCTCCGAGATTCAATTTATTGAATTTTCGTCCATCTTATAGATAGCCGCATTCCAAACTTCGGGGATGTTGACTGGGTATGTTCACGTTTCTGTAACCCCACCGAATGCGGACATCAGTTATGGGATCTTTAACGTGCATTTTTGATCTTCTGCGTGTGTAGCTACACTGACGGGGTTAAAACTCTGGCAGGTCTGCACCTGGGCGACACTGCGGAGGTTCGAACCCACGACTTCATGGACCCGGGATTGAAGTTGAACGTCTTAACTACTCGGTTGTAGTGTCCTCACTATCTTATGAAGACGGTTGTTTAATGACTTTGGAATCGTTATCTTTGTAAATATTTTTTTAAAAAAAACTTCGTGAATGTGCCCGTCTATTTTCCTTTGATTATGTGTTGTCTGTGTTTTGTTTATGAGCCATAAACATACTGAAGAATCAAAAATGACATGCTAACTAAAGACGATCATTAATCTGATAGGACAGCAACAAACTAGTTGCACAATTGTTTTCAATGATAATTATTTGAAAGCAGTCTTTAGTTGATGAATCTGTCGATGTATATATAAACACCCAGAAAAAAATGGCCTTAATGTACACTTTAAAAAAAAAACTATCATGAATGAGGGATAGGCTACAAGGCAATTCAGAAAAAAAATGTCTAGAAATGAGGTGTTTTTTTTTTCTAACCTGGGTCTGGATTCCGCTTCATGCTGGCAGGTGTTTGGAACTGGCAGTGCTGATGTTTCCCTCCTTCAGGGATGACGGCGCTGGACCCGACTGGAGATGTTCTGGTGGATTGACTTTGGCACTCTGTTCCCCAATATTGACTTGGCACAGGCGATGCTCCCTGTCATTTAGTGACGGATGGCGCCAGACTTACTTCTTCTGAATCTTCTAGGACCTGGTCAAACAGAAACAAGTCCCAAACTTAAAGGAAAAAAGCCCAATAGCAAACGTTAAAACTAGAGGATACATTTACATATGACAAAACAGAAACAGACAGCTGCTATCCTGTAAAAGAACGTTAAAATTAAACGATACATTTATATCCGACAAACCCAAAACAGTCGGCCAGCTGCCACAGTGTAAAAGGTACCACACTGGATTCTTGGTCGTTAGGTCAGGGGTTAAAAACCCACCAGTAGCATAAAGAGTGTTCTTTACTTTTTTCTTTTAATCTAGCAAGCCCTGACCCACAGCAAAACTTACGGGTTCAATGGGAAGACTGTGACCACAGAGTTAATTAAGCATCAAGCACGTTATAGATACATGCCCAGTGTGTGAATAAACAACACTGCAAGTCCGAGTCTCTCGGACCTGACTGACACTAGAGCATATTTTTATTAAAAAAGGGGCAATGTACATCTCTGTTGAGTGCTCTCAAAATCGATAAATCCAAATGCTGTACAACACAGGTAGATATATACAACGCATGTATTCTGCAGTTTAAAAAAAAAACTGATGAAGGGGCCCCTGTTGCTGTGATCTCGTAGTGATCTTTATTTTTGTTTTCCATAGTTTTATGCCCAAGACAGGCAGAAAAAGATTGATCCAAGATAAAAGACAGAAATACAAAACACATTCTACCAACAAATAATGAACCATTTTCAAAATGAATTACCGGTTCCGAGAAAGACGAGAGCAGAAAAAAGGGCAAAAACCACGGTAATACACACACAGTCATACAAGCAAGAACAGACAATCCAGACAGAAGAAAGTAGCAGGCATAGTCGACAACAGACATGAAGAAATATATTGTACAAAGGCAGATCTTACCTCAGTGAGTTAGAGGACAACATGATACCCGACTTTTTTTTGTTGTTGAACGTGATGTGACAGCACCCAATGCTGTTGGACTTCAGCGGCTGGGTCTTTCTGGTCTCCTATCATCAGTCCCTTGATGACGGATGGACGCGTTGGTCGACAGTTTTCTCCAGGCTGCTCTGTCTCGTCTGTCTGTCTGTTCTGTCTGTCTGTCTGTCTTCTGTCTTTTGCAGCAACACAGCCATGTCAAGGCCGGTCCATTCTTTGATCTCTGAACTCCCGAAGAGAACACCTGTGTGATCCACGTGATGACTAACCAGGATAGGACCCGTGTCCAATAAAGAGCGGGAAGGAAAAAACTGAAGGAAATGTTGAGAAAATAGGAGGGGACGGCAGAGTCAAAATCCCCAAAACCACAGACCAAAGATGAAGTCGCACTCAAAACCACAGACCCAAAGATGAAGTCACACTCAAAACCACAGACCCAAAGATGAAGTCACACTCAAAACACAGACCCAAAGATGAAGTCACACTCAAAACCACAGACCCAAGATGAAGTCACACTCAAAACCACAGACCCAAAGATGAAGTCACACTCAAAACCACAGACCCAAAGAGGAAGTCACACTCAAAACCACAGACCCAAAGATGAAGTCACATTCAAAACCACAGACCCAAGATGAAGTCACTCTCCCTCATAACCAATGAGCTCTCTCTCTCTCTCTCTCTCTCTCTCTCTCTCTCTCTCTCTCTCTCTCTCTCTCTCTCTCTCTCTCTCTCTCTCTCTCTCTCTTTCTGAGGACCTGGTGTAAAGAAGCTTGTGGCTTATCCAATTACCCTCATTAAAATATTCCAGTCTCGAAAATATTCGAGTTTCGAGTTTCATAACGTCTCAAAGCCTTTGTAAACGGCGGTATTTTTTTTAACACCAAGACATCACACCATGATTGCTCTCCTTAGATCTCATGCGCTATTTTGTCCCTAGTTCAAATATAATTTTGAGCTATTTTGTTTTGTTTGTTTAACTAGCTTTATTTTCTAACGCTATGCTATTTGTGGTTTGTTTCCTATTTTATCTTTTTTTGGTGGAAAGTTTTAAAATTTTGTTTCAATTATTTTAGTCTGTCCTAGTCTATTCTATTTAATTATATCTTTTAGCAAGGATCAGAGATGCAATCAGGAATGTGGTGCCCAGTGATGGTTCAAAGGCAGCTGACAGGAAGTTCAATGGCAAAGACATCTCTGACAAAGAACTTCGGCAGCAAATCTGCATAGGACGGTACTCTGAATATCGGCTTTCTTAGACATTCCGCTGCTGTTTTCGTACCCCTGATGAAATGTGACAGGTCATTCAGACCCCCCTCCCCCCTCCGCCCCCCCCCCCCCCCTCTCTTGCATCAAAACTACCAGTGCTCTGACTCAGTCCTGCAGGGTCTGGAAACATGGAAATAAGTCAACATGGACACAAAATGTTGGGGATAGCAGAATATCCGATTCTGAGAACTTGGGATAGCAAATACCATTCTAAAATTGGGGATAGCAGAATATCCCCATTCTAAAAACTCTGGGGATAGCAGAATATCCCCATTCCAGAAACGAAACTCATGGACCAAGCTCTATAAAAGCTTGTGGAAACATTTCCTCCATTCCCTACCCTCTATTATCTAACAAAGCCCAACCCAGCTAAAAACCAATGTGGATCACAGCATGGCGTTTGTGGCGAGAATGTTGCTGGGAAGTTTCTGATAACAAAAAATAAACCAAAACAAAATTAGAGTAATGAACATGACCGTAATAATTTATTCAAGATGGGTAAGACTGTGTGTGTGTTGTTTTTCTTTTTTAGGATTTGGGGGGGGGGGGGGGGGGGGGGGGGGGGGGTGTTGTCTAAAATCAGTGAATAGACAAACGATACACACAGGCAGACATGCATGCATTTTTTGTTGTGAAAACATAGCCTTGGGTTTAGTTATCTACTCAGCAGTGTTTCACCAAATACATGAGCAAGCTTACTACCTAAGCCTGGCGTGCCTGCAGATCATGTGAAAGTTCAAGCACCAAATGAACACCGACATGGCGTATATAACATTTCATATACATCTTCATTCTCTGCAGCCATCATATTCATATGTGTTGGGTGGGGGAAGAGGGGGTCATCTCACGCGATTGTTTTTGTGTAATCTGGCATTTTGTAGCCTTACAGTGTTAACCCCGAAATATCCTGAAGACTCTCTGAATATGAAAACGTAACTGGGAGGGGGGCGGGATGGATGGATGGATGGATGGAATGGATGGATGGAGCCTTGTGGTTAGAACGCTGAGCTCTGACAACGCATGTTCAAACCACCATACATCTTGCGCACACGTTAAAACTTGTTCCCTGAAGTCAAAATATGGCTACCTAAATGGTTGAGGAAAAATGATCGCACACGCAAAAATCCCACCATTGGTAAACCTCGGAGCTCCAGCCAAGGTAAAAAAAAAAAAAGCCTACAAACTTTCCCTGTTTAACCTTTCCGAAGAGTAGGCAGTTTCGTGCCAGTAACAACCGATGATGTTTTTAAAAAAATGCAGCACACTGATGGTTTCAATGATGTTTATTCCATACGAAACAAAATTATAATTATATTAATTGAAGACAGTAGGTGGCAGGACGGTTAAGACGTTCGCCTGCCTAACGAGTAAACCTCAAGACACCTCCTGAAAATTCCAGTGCAGTGCCCCCAACAACTCCTAGAGGAGTTAAGTCAAAGTCAAGTCAAAGGAGAGGGAGCGATTGGCCATCTTGCCCACCTTAAAAATTTATTCAACCTTTTGGAACCCATAACGAAACAAAATTTAATTAATCTTCTCGCTTTTCAAAATATTTAAACGTTTGAAAGATATTCTTCAATATCAAACAAGTCTGCATAAATAGCTAAAAGATAGCAATAGTTTCTTACCTGTGGCTTCAAGTGAAAATTGCCCCACGACGACAAGGTCTACTTCTTGTGGCTCTGGACTTGTGTGGGCCAGCAGGGAATGAAAAGTGGAGAGAGCTGCCCCTTGACAGCATCAGTGCTCGACCTTTTGTGAGCGATCAGTCTCCCTACAGTGCATCATGGGACATCAGCATCACGTGAATAACTTGCCACACAACCGCTCACGTTCTCTCTCTCTCTCTCTCTCTCTCTCTTCTCTCTCTCTCTCTCTCTCTCTCTCTCTCTCTCTCTCTCTCTCTCTCTCTCTCTCTCTCTCTCTCTCTCTCTTTTAGGGGGACGGATAGCCTAGTGGTCAAAACATTGCGCTGGCAATTTGACAACCAGGGTTCAAGACCGGCCGAGGAAATTTTTCTCCTGGAGTTAACATCAGTGCCGACTCCACTCTCCCTAAAAAGTCCTTCGGATGAGACTTTAAACCGAGGCCCCGTGGGCGAACCCACGCAGAACATCTTGCGCACACGTTAAATCCTGTTCCGCTTTTGGTAAGAGTAGGCCATCGTGTGCCGGTGGGAACAGATGACAATATTTACAAAAACTGCATACACACAGGGACCGGATGAAAAAAAGCACATGATTGCTTATTCTGTTATCCTCGATAAAAAAAAAGAATGAATGAATCTCTCTCTCTCTCTCACACACACACCCTCCTAGGTAAATAGGTAGGTAGGTAGGTAGGTAGGTAGGTAGGTAGATAGATAGATAGATAGATAGATAGATAGATAGATAGATAGATAGATAAGTAGATAGATAAGTAGATAAATAGATAGATAGATAGACAGATAGGTAGATAGATTTGATTTGATTTATTCTTTTATATCGAGGATAATGGAAGATAGATAGATAGATAGATAGATAGATAGATAGATAGATAGATAGATAGATAGATAGATAGATAGATATGGTAGGTAGGTAGATATTTAATTATGTATATAGGTAGATATGTAGATAGGTAGGTAGATAGATAGGTAGATATATACTAGTCAGTTCTCTTTCTTCGTTCTCAATGTTCTGTCAACAACTACTGTTATTAATTTGTCATAATTATGAGCGAAAATGCGCTGTGCTGCTGTTAAGCGCCTGACAAGTCAGGCCCAGCACATCCGACTTCGGCATGGGAGAGAAAATCTTTTAAGTCTTCATGGAAAAAAGGCAGAAGAATGGACCAAGAAGGCAGAAAATGGATGAGAAGGAGGTGACAAGGAGAAAAGGAGCGAGGCAGAAACAAGGAAAGGGATAGAAAAGAGGGAATTCCTAGCACAGTATATCTCGAGGGTGGGAATGCTATTTATTTATTTATTTATTTATTTATCTATTCTTTTATTTCGAGGATAATGGAATAAGCACACGTGTGATTTTTTTACATCCAGTCCCCGTGTGTATGCAGTTTTGTAAGTTTTGTCATCTGTTCCCACCGGCACACGATGGTCTACTCTTTCGAAAAGCGGAACAGGATTTAACGTGTGCGCAAGATGTTCCGCCATCGTTCGCACACAGGACCTCGGTTTTAGAGAGAGAGAGAGAGAGGAGAGAGGAGAGAGAGAGAGAGAGAGAGAGAGAGAGAGAGAGAGAGAGAGAGAGAGAGAGAGAGAGAGAGAGAGAGAAGAGAGAGAGAGAGAGAATATGGATGAATGAAGGAATGAATCATCTTTATTTTTCAAGGGTTACAAAATATTTTCACATACTTTTAAAATTTTTTTATCAGGCCCTTGCCCTGATTAGGAAATATCAAAACAAAACAACAAAAAAAAAAGAAAAAAGGAACCCCCTCAAACCAACAACAAAAACGAAGCAAAAATAAAAAAATAAACCACAAGAAAGAAAAAGCAAACAAACAAAATACAAAGAACCCCAAACCAACCCACCCCCCCCAAAAAAAAAAAAAAAAAAAAAAGTAATAGCAACCCCTTGCCCCACAAAAACCACCATCACCTAACAATAATATTTGAACCCATGATTTTAAGAAAGGAGATAGGTATACATTCAACAAACGCATGAGCCCCCCGCTGGATATATTGATAATTATTCCAACAAAAAAACTAGATACATATTCAACAAACACATAATCCCCCACTGGATATATTGATAATCATTCAAACAAAAAGGATAGATACGTATTCAACAAACATAATCCCCCACTGGATATATTGATAATCATTCAAACAAAAAGGATAGATACGTATTCAACAAACATAATCCCCAAACGACCCGAACAGAGGACAAAGCACCGAGGTGTTTGCTGAAAAATAAAAAAGTTCAAACCTACCGAATTTGTTTGTATTGTCCTAAGTTTTGGTTCAAAGGCTAGTCTTTCTGGGAAAGAAAGTGGTTTTTATTTCTGTGGATGCCTTCATGCGTACAGTACGAAGGCAAGTGTGATGTATGGTGGATCGGTGATCTATAGGTAACGCGTCTGGGTGCTAGTCTTTTGGATGAGACGATAAACCGAGGTCCTGTATGTTACACATCATTATCTAGCGCACGTAAAAGAACTCACGGCAACAAGAGAGTTGTCCCTGGCAAAATTCTGTCGTAAAAAGCCAGTCTGATAGGGAAACAAATTAATACAGTTGCAGACAGGAAAAAAAGAAACAAAAAATAATGGGTGGTGCTGCTCTTGTGGCGACACGCTCTCCCCGGGGCGAACAGCCCGGATTTCACGCCGAGAAATCTGCTGTAACAGAAAGTGGCAATAAATAAAATGAATTAAAATAAATACTGCGAGAATCTAACCCTTATGAGCAGCCATATTCTTCTATAACGGGTGCCTCCGTGGCGGCTGGAACCTGGACCCTCACATCACCAGCACAGCGCTCTGAGCGCTAGACGGGATGGCCTAGTGGTCAGAAAATTGGCTCGCAATCTGACGACCCTGGTTCGATTCCCGTTCGAGGGGACATTATCTTCCGAGTTTAACATCAGTGCTGACTCCACTCTCCCCAAAAGTCTTTCAGGTGAGACTATAAACCGAGGCCCCGTGTGCGAACGCAGAACATCTTGCACACACGTTAAATCCTGTTCCGCTGTTCGGAAGAGTAGGCCATTGTGTGCCGGTGCAAACAGATGACAAAATTGAAAAAAACCTGTATACATATACTGATATAGGGACTGGATGTAACAAAAAAAATCACGAGTGCTTTTTCTACTATCCTCCAAATAATAATAATAATAATAATAATAATAATAATAATAATAATAATAATAATAATAATAATAATAATAATAATAATAATATTTCCGCATCGGCATAAACAGTGTACGGGAGATAACAGTGGTAAACTTAAGACTCACATTCACGCATGATGCTCTCCCTTGTGTCTCCTCGGCAACCAGAAAGTGCGAGAAAATTTAACGTTCGTTTTTATTCAAAATCCTTCGTTAATATCCAGCTTTATGAAATTTCCGAGAGAGAAAACAAACAAGAAAAAAAAGACCCCACAAAACAAACTTAGGATTAAAAAAAAAATCAAACGAATCCGGGTGTCTACTTTCAGTTTCGGTTTCACAGGAAAAGAAAGTAAGTGTTGGGAATTTCTACTCGTATTCATCATCTTTATTTTTAACTACAGAAGAAAAACCATCGAGGCGAAATTGAGTGTGCATTTACACCGCCGTGATGGGACACAAATAATTATGTGGAAATCTACATGACTTCAAAGACGATTTTACTCGGTCATTATTGTGTGGGTACATACAGTATTTTGATACGGTGTGAATATTCATTCAGATTGTTGTCGATTTGTCAAAGGAGTTGAAGCGAAAAAGATCAGAGAAAATAGATACTCATTTTATTTTATTTTTCAAATATTTTTTATATTAAAAAATAAAATGAAATGAGTATCTAGTTTTCTATATACTAATTTCTTATATTATTATTAATATTATTAATATTATTATCTATTTTCTAGTAACTACCCTTCGTGCCGTATATATATATATATATATATATATATATATATATATTATTGGTGAGAAACTCGCGTAGGGCATGGTAGCAGAGAGTCCTCAGAGGAGAAGCCCCCTTCAAACAAGTGTTTCAGGCCTTTAATCTTCCTTACACTCTAGGGAGGCCGGCCCACATCCAGTTCATGACTCTGGATGTCTCTCTGCTGCCCCTTTATGTATGTGATGAGTTCTGACTCGGATTCGAACCCATGATCTCTGGATATGCACATTTTTTGGGGTGTGGGGTGTGTGTGTGTGGGGGGGGGGGGGGGGGGAGGGGGAGGGATTAGCCACTTATGGTCACCCGTCCAAGTCCTGGATGAGCTTGGCACTGCTTAACCTTTAGTTAATTGGGCAATTATATAGAGATGCATATATATATATATTTTGTTTTGTTTGTATTTTGTACCACTTTATGTCACAGCAGATTTCTCTGCGTGAAATTCGGGCTGCTCTCCCCGGGGAGAGCGCGTCGCCACATGTGCAGCGCCTACCCATTTTTTTCTTTCTTTTTCCTGCATGCAAGTGTGTTTGTTTCCCTATCAGAGTGGCTTTTTTCTACAGAATTTTGCCAGGGACAACCCCCTTGTTGCCGTGGGTTCTTTTACGTGCGCTAAATAGTGATGTGTAACACACGGGACCTCGATTTATCGTCTCATCCGAAAGACTAGCGCCCAGACCACCACTCAGGGTCTAATGGATGGGGAAAAAGTTTTTGGTCCAAACGGGGTACGAACCCCGCACACTCCAACCCGGACTTTTTGCTTTCTAGGCAAGGCGCGTGACCACCTAGACACCGATCCATTTCGATCCAATATATATATATATATTTATATATATATATATATATATATATATATATATATATTATATATATATATATATATATATATATATATATATTACACATATTGTGTGTGTGTGTGTGTGTGTGTGTGTGTGTGTGTGTGTGTGTGTGTGTTCTTTCCTTTTGTAAATTTGGTCATCTGTTCCCACCGGCACACGGTGGCCTACTCTTTCGATGCAATATTTTCTGTGTGCGTTTGCACATGGGACCTCGGTTTAAAGTCTCATCTGAAGGAATTTTTTGTGTGTGCGTACATGCGTGAGATACACGCAAACGAGAGTGGTACGGGCACGTCACATGAACACCTGGACTGGCCAAGACTGTTCTACAGGGAACAGTACAAGGAGGGAGACGAAGAGGCAGACAGAGAAAACGATGGGAAGACAACATCAGAGAGTGGACTGGCTTGGAGTGGAACGATTTGCTACTCAAAGCAGAGGACCATAGGGAGTGGAGGAAGCTGGTTGCAAAATCCTCATTGGTGCCCACACGGTCCTCGGGTCTACGGGATAGGTGAAGGTGAAGGTGATATCCCAACTGGGTTTTAAATTAAAGAAAGAAAATCTTGAATCGCGCGCGCGTGCGTGCGTGCGTGCGTGTGTGTGTGTGTGTGTGTGTGTGTGTGTGTGTGTGTGTGTGTGTGTGTGTGTGTGTGTGTGTGTGGAGAGGGGGGGGGGGAGGATTTCGAGGTGAGGGGATGGGGCGTATGCACTCGCGTGTGCCGTGTGTAAAAGTGTGTGCGCACGCTTGAACATGTGTTTGTATGTGTGTGTGAGAGAGAGGAGAGAGAGAGAGAGAGAGAGAGAGAGAGAGAGAGGAGAGAGAGAGAGAGAGAGAGAGAGAGAGAGAGAGAGAGAAGAGGAGAGAGAGAGGAGAGAGGAGAAGAGAGAGAGAGAGAGTCTTAACTCGCATGCCTACATTCATACTAAATCATCAAACGTCAGTCATATACCAATTCTTTATTTCATTTGACAAAACATGAATTCCACTTTGGAATAACAATAATCACCAAGTTGAAACGGTGACAGGAAAACCATCTTTCAATGTTACTTCTACATCTCATTTTGACACGAACAACACCTAGATATGCTTATGAAAATAATTATGTAAGTTAAGCAGCTGCACACACACACACGCCCACACACCCACACACACGCACGCACGCACGTACGCACGCACACACACACACACACACACACACACACACACACACACACACACACACACACACACACACACACACACACGCACGCACGCACGCACGCACGCGCGCGCGCGCGCGTACGCGGATCGTTGTATAATTGATAGATAACAATGCGAGATATGAATGGAATGTTTAAAAGACAAACTATGCACACACTCACGCGTAAATGCAGGTCTCACGAAAAAGTATTTTATTGTATTTCTCTAGTCTAAAGATTGCCTTCTGGAAAATTTCTATCTGATATTTTGACAAGATACCTTCTTTTTCATGTAAATAAATGGAAGAGAAGAAGTGTGTGTGTGTGTGTGTGTGTGTGTGTGTGTGTGTGTGTGTGTGTGTGTGTGTGTGTGGGTGTGTGTGTGATGGCGTGTGTGTGTGTGTGTTATGGCGAGAGAGAGAGAGAGAGAGAGAGAGAGGAGAGAGAGAGAGAGAGAGAGGAGAGAGAGAGAGAGAGGAGGATGGGAGAGAGAGAAGAGAGAGAGAGAGAGAGAGAGAGAGAGAGGTGGGGAACTGACTTTGCTCCCATGATATTGATATATACAAAGGCGAATACATAGGCATGAGCACATAAGATATGCATATATATGCCTGTGTACGATTCAAAATATACCCGAGGGTACGTAAACAAGAATCTGCGTATGTATGTAGGCCTACATGCACACATGCGCACGTGGGAATGCAAGATAGTTCATTTGCATCATTAGAATAATTATGACTAGAATTTCGTCTTTCTTCACCAAACATATCCACTTGCGTGTGAGTTCCATTGATAAACTGAACATTTATTTATTCATTCATTATTTGCTTATGTGCTTTTTAAACAAGAACATCCAGTCTGTGCATTTCACATTCATTTAACACGTCAAGAAAAATTAATTCATCTATAATTTTCATGTATAGGCTATTACCCGTTTTTTGAAAAATACAAATTTATAAGGTTTTCTTCATGTAGCTGTACAATATCAATAAAATTTGCTTGTTGGTTTGTTTTGTTTTGTTTCTCGGTTAAAGCTACGAGGTTCACCAATAGTGAAATTTTACATATGTGACCATTTTTGCCCACTATTAAGATAACCGCATTCCGACTTCGGGGACCAGTGGTGAGATTTTGCGTACACGACTGTTTTTGCCCACCATTAAGACATCCGCATTCAGATTTCGGGGAGGCTACAATTTAATGGAATAAGGATGGGCGGGATTGGTTTGACAACATGGATCAGAGCCCATCCCAAGGCCTTCGTTCGAGGGGATTTTTCCCCCTGGAGTTAACATCAATACCAACTTGACTCCGCTCGTACTCGCATGATGTAAAATCTCACCATTGGTGAACCTTGGAGATCTAGCTGAGAACGAACCCCCCCCCCTCCCCAACCATCCCACTCCAACCACAAAACGCTCAAATAAAGGCTATTTTATTGCCATTTGATCGCAGAAACATTCAATCCCTTAGATAAATAAAACCAAAATAAACTAGGCAACCACAGAAACTCTATAACAATTGGATTTGTTTAGGAACATGCGCACTATCAAAAGATAAGTCTCTTCAAACTAAAGCATCAATTATACCTGTGTCTTCCAGTCATACACTCTCCTAGGCTCTCTTTTAACGTCTTGACAGATTTTACATTCCCCAAGTTTGGTTCAAATCTAACGGAATCCAACCGGAGAAACAAATCGGAAAATCTCTCTCTCTCTCTCTCTCTCTCTCTCTCTCTCTCTCTCTCTCTCTCTCTCTCTCTCTCTCTCCCACACACATACACACACACACCTTAACAGAGAGTGGAAGGAGGGCGGGGGATGTTCAAAATTTCCATCTGCAGCACCACAAAATATTATTTCTCTGATGAAAATGGGTTTTACAACCCAAGCAGCCTAAAAAAAAACCTCACTAAAAAAAATCCCAATAGCAGTCCCCTCCCCCCTCTCAAAAAAACCCAAACATAAAATCATTGATCACATTCACAGTCGATTCAAAGAGTGACAATGGCACTGCTTTAGTATTAAATTGTTCAGCAAGTGCATAATAGGCGCATGGTTTCTATCCTTGCACCCATCACAGTCAAAAGCATGTGGGGGGAAAAAGCACTTTGATATAGGTCTGAGTAAATGATAATTAAAAAAAATCTGAGGCATCTGGCACTTTTTCTTCATAATTATTTACACACACAAACATGCCTGCTTGCAGAGACTGAACACAAAATATTTATCGTCTCAATATGATAAACAAAATGGGTATTTGCCCTCTTAAGGGTCAAGGAAGGTAAAGCAGCAAGGGAGAGGAGATGTGTGCTGCCCTCAAAATGCTGGCCCCTAGAGAAGCTGAGGTCTCTTGACGCCTCGCTCCCCTACGACCACATAGGT
>CM060333.1:33848924-33851424 GCA_030674155.1 Stramonita haemastoma | reverse complement strand
TAGTGTAGTGTATACCACTTTAAGTCACGGCAGATTCCTCTGCGAGAAATCCGGGCTGATCTCCCCGGGGAGTGCATTACTTTGGGTGGTGTGCCCTCCTCCCCCCTGTGCCCCTCTCCCGCCCCCCCCCCCCCCCCCCCTCCCCCCCCCCCCCCACCAGGGTGTTATGTTGAAAGCACCAAGAACGCAACGCAACAACAGCAACAAGAACAACAAGACCATCATGTTCATCATTCATGTACTCTTACAAGAAGAAAGGGAGCAGGAAGGTTAAAACGTCCACTTGCCTAACAAATAAACTACAAGGTTCTTGGTTCGATTCCAAGCCTTGCCCTATCTGGTTGGTTGACGAAAAAATCGAACTGAATATCAAAGTCATTTTGTTTAGGCTGTAAACCGAGGCCCCGAGTGCGAACACACGCAGAATATCTTGCGCACACTTTAAACACCCGCTCTGCCTTTTGAAAGATTAGGTTTTTACGTGCCATTAGAAACATAGTAATATGATAAAATTACAACAACAAAAAACTGCATACACACATGCGTCGTATTTAGAAATCAACCCCGAAGTTGAAATGTGGCTAGCTAAATGGTGTGTTGTGTGTGTGGGGGGGGGGGGGGGGGGGGGGGGGGGGGGGGGGGGGAGTCGAGAGTAAAAAAAAATCAGAAAAAGGCAATCATGCATATGCTGTGTTTAGACACTATCCCCGGAGTCGGATGTGGCTATTTGATTGGTGTGTGTGTGTGTGGGGGGGGGGGGGGGGGGGTGTGAACAGTCGCATACGCAAAAATACCTCTGACTTCTAGCCGAGGCAATAAACCCACTTCAACCACCACCACCAAAGTTACTCTTATCAGCAGTTATACGTAATTCGTAATGAGTCTATAAACCAAGGTCCCGTGTGAAAACGCACGCAAAACATCTTGCGCACATATCAAAACCTGTTCTGCTTTTTTGAAGAATAAACCACTGTGTGACGGTTGTGCTTATTTCATTACACTCGAAATAAAATAATGATAATGATAACAACAACAACAACAACAAAACAACAACAACAAACAACAACAACAACAATAATAATAATAATAATAATAATAATAATAATAATAATAATAATAATAATAAGGAGAAGGAGGAGGAGGAGGATGAGGATAATAATAATAATAATAAGGATAAAAAGGAACAACTTCTTCCCCACCCATGAACGGAGTGATCGTTGTTGTGGAAGACAGCGACGTGTGACAGACGACGTTGATGATGATGATGATGACGATGATGACGATGATGGGAATGACTCTCATCACCGTCAGAACTCAGCCCTTCCCTGTGGCTCTGCCACCGCCGGAGAATGGAACCCACACAGCCCACATGGCCACTGGAAGTGGCGGGTTCCAGGGAACCCGGGGATGTGGAGAACCCCAAACCGTGACCCAGATCTTTGACATGGGTGCGAGTTCTTCGTAAAGGCTTCCAGGTCATCGAAGGTTGGGGCTTGTGGCTCGGATGGTTTGGGTGCAATCCGTGAAATTCTGCCATGCTTTGTCTCTAAGCTCCAATGTGTTAACGGGAATAAATCATTCTGATTTGTGATTTTTTTTTCCTGTTGTGTCAAAGAATGTACTGCTTAGTTGTCAGGAAATGGGCTTATGCATGTTGAACGTTTCGGGTCTGATGCTGGTTTAAGAAAGTTGCACAAATGGTGGATCGTTTTCTATAAATCCTTGAAAGTTGTTTTACTTTTCTACAGAACAGCATGCGTTAACAAATGTTTCAGAGTTATCAAGAAGGGTTCAAATTTTTTCCTACTGTTACCTGACGAATATTAATTGGAAATTTAAAATGAATGAGGACACTTTCTTATTATATATGCAACAAACAGTTGTCAAAAAGTCAAATATCTCTACCACTTTAAAAGAAAAAAACGGAAAAGCCATCAATCATGAATCATTGGTAAATGCTTGAAATTTATGTTGCTGGTTTTCTGCCAATAATAAATTTAGTACTTATAAACATTAAAACAATTCTTTTTTTTCATCAACAAGGATAAAAACCAAAAACAAACCAAATCACTAGTAACCACCCAAACTGCTTTCATTCACACACACAGCACCTGTACAGTTGCACAAACACTTATCCAGTCGGTTTCAGTCACAAACAAAAGGGAGAAACTTAAAACTTTGGATTGATGCTTTCCTGTACCATCCATTTCACTAACATAACGTAGCACAGTATCCATACACACAAACCCCCCAAGCACTCCCGATTCACAAGTAAAACCTGCAGTAGAAGTACTGTTTCTCTTGCCCAAGAAACCACGCACTCCAAACAAAAAAAACCCTCTTAATCATGTTTCTGTTGACGAGATAGCAAGTGTGAGGGGAGTTTGCCTACTCCAAAAAGTGGACATCAGCCAGTATATATATACTTGTACACATTCTGAGTCAGTTTGAAGGTAGTAAGGCTACATTTCTTATCAGGAAGTGTCCGTCTTCGGCCTCC
>CM060333.1:33833924-33836424 GCA_030674155.1 Stramonita haemastoma | reverse complement strand
ACATTTCACGTACATAAGTGACTCTGGAAACAGTGTAAACGATTACTTTGTTGCATCTCATGATTTGTTTGACTATATAAATTCAGTGTGTACAATTCTTGTGAGGGATAGAATAGAGTCTGATCACATGCCTTTGGAATTTCATATGAATGTAAAAGATGTAAATGTGTACAATAGAGAAGATCGGAATAGCAGAGAATATGTAGAAAAATTTGTTTGGAACACAGAGTTTGCTTCTACTTTTGTTAACTTGATAAAATTCAGATGCTGCCCACTTACAGTTATCGCAGGCAACAGATATAGTCAGTGTCGATGTGAATAAAGCCATAGAAATGTTTAATGATGTTGTTAAAGGTGCAGCTGAATGTATGAGTCAGCAATTTTATGTTAAAAAGAACAAACCACAAAATAAATGGTTTGACTTAGAGTGTAGAGCTGCCCGGAGAAATGTAAGAAAGTTATTGAGAAAATATAGAAAAACTTTGAATAATGATGATCGTCATACATATTGTTTAGTTAGACGAGAATATAAAAATACGTTGTGTCGAAAAAAAAAGATCTTTTCATGACACATTATTTAGACAAATAGTTAGTTCAGTTAAAAATCAGCAAGAGTTCTGGAGGAATGTAAGATTAGTGTTAAAGAAAAGAACATATATTCAGAACAGCATCACATTAGATCAGTGGCACAAACATTTCAAGCAAGTACTAGATAAGGAATCTAATGTAGAGGTTGAAGTTGAAGTTGAAGCAAATGGAATGTCATTTGATAATGAAAGTGTGTGTCAATTAGATCAAGATATCACTAAACAAGAAGTAATTTTTGCAATAAGAAAGCTGAAGAATGGTAAAGCAGCAGGGCCAGATAGATTGCTAGGTGAGTTTTTCAGACATTTAGGGGACAGTGCTGTGGATTTTCTTGTAGAGTTGTTTAATGTTATATTTGATAAGGGTATCTATCCAGAGAGCTGGACTGAGTCAGTTATCATTCCGTTGTTCAAAAAAGGTAACACAAATGATCCTAATAATTACAGAGGGATTTCTTTATGCAATATAGCAGGAAAACTATACAGCTCAATAATTAATCAAAGATTATCTAAGTGGATTGAAGTAAATAATATTACAGGTGAATATCAAGCAGGCTTCAAAAAAGATTATAGTACAATCGATCATGTATTTACTTTACTGGCTGCTGTTCAAAAACAGTTTGTAAACAATCGTAAACTCTTTGTAGCCTTCATTGACTTTGAGAAGGCGTTTGATTCTATTTCAAGACAATTATTATGGCCTATTCTGAGCAAAAATGGTATTAAAGGAAAGTTTTACAATTGTATAAAAAGTATGTACAACGATGTAAAGGCTAAAATAAGAGATGGGGCTAAGTTTAGTGACTGTATTAAATGTACATTAGGGGTTAAACAAGGTGACGTATGCAGCCCAGTTCTGTTTTCGTTATTTATTAACGAACTAGCACTTGATATTATCAAAAATGGGAGGCATGGTGTTACTTTAGATGTAGTAGAAATATTTGTGATGTTGTTTGCTGATGATATTGTTTTGTTATCTGATACTGTCATTGGCTTACAAACGCAACTGAACAGTTTGCAATCTGCAGCTCAAAGACTTCAGCTAAAAGTAAACATGGATAAAAGTAATATCATTGTATTCGTAAGGGAGGGTACCTGGCTGCTCGTGAAAGATGGTTTTACGGAAAATCTCAACTAAAAGTTGTAAATGCTTACAAGTATCTAGGTATATATTTTTCTACTAAGCTTAGTTTTACTTTTGCCTGCCAAGATCTTGTGAGCAGATGTAAACGAGCAGCCATGAATGTATTAATGTTTCTGAATAAATTTGATAATACCTCATCAGAGTTATTTTTTAAGTTGTTTGATGCACAGGTGCAGCCAATTGTTCAATATTGTGCAGAAATATGGGTCTTCTATACAGGGCATGAAATTGAAAAACTACATTTATTTGCCATGAAACGTTTCTTACTTGTTAACAGGCGAATACCTAACGATTTAGTTTATGGTGAGCTTGGAAGACATCCATTGTATTTGAATTCTTATGTGAAGTGTATTACATATTGGTTAAAAGTGGCTCAGATGTGTGAAAACAGACTGCCTGCTCAAGCATATAAACTTTTATATAAATTGGATGAGAGAGGAAAGATAACATGGGTGACCAATGTGCGTAAGTGTTTGTGTGAAAATGGTTTTGCATTTGTGTGGCTAAATCAGGGTGTTGGATGTGTTAAGAGTTTTCTGGCCTCCTTTAAACAACGTCTTACGGATTGTAGATGGCAAAATTGGGAGAGCCACATTCAAAACAGCTATAGATTTTCCTTGTATAAACTGTTTAAAACAAATCATTTTATTGAAACATATTTAGGGATGAATATGAATAAGTTTGTAAGATGTGTATTAACCAAGTTTCGATTTGGGGTCAAAGATATAATGGTTCATAATCAAAGATACAAGAAAAATGACAAAAATAT
>CM060333.1:33823924-33828924 GCA_030674155.1 Stramonita haemastoma | reverse complement strand
GCAGCAGCAGCAACAACAAAAACAATATCAGCAACAACAGCAACAACAAGCCCCCCCCCCAAAAAAAAAGAAGAAAAAAAAAGAAAGAAAACAAAACAAGGTCCATATTTATGTGAAAAGCCCCCTTACCTTTTCAGCGTGGAGATACGGATATTGTCAGAAGGGACTGAGAGACTGCCCCGTGGACTCCTCCGGCCAATGGGCTTGCAGGCGGTCAGGCTGTTCAGGGAACTGACCAGGCTGTCAGTCAGGCTGCCCCTTCGGCCAGACATGATTGCACAATCTGGGAGGCTTGGATCCGTCCGGCTGGGTCAAAACTTATTCTGGTGTGGATGTAGTAATATGGATGTGAAGTTTTCCAGTTAGTTCATTTCACAATACAAGTCTCGGTAAGGTATGTTAGGAAAACAGTTAGTTCATTTCATAACACAAGTCTTGGTAATGTACGTTTAGGAAATCACGTCCTTTTTTTTTTTTGGTTTGTGTTTTGATCAGTTAGGTCATTGGGTGTCGAACTTTGAGGTTGTTGTTATTGTTGTTGTTGTTGTTGTTGTTGTTGTTGTTGATGGTGATGTTAGAGTGTTTGGGGAGTGGGTGAAGTTGAAATTGCTCTTGTGACGTTGTTGTTGTTGTTGCTGAGAACGGGGCAGGCAGTGAAAATGCCTGAGAAGTGATTAGGATTTAGTCTTGTATTCTACAAACTTTCCACAGTGGAGGAACATGGTTTCAAAATCTTCAGTTGTGTGCCCCACGGTCCACAGGACTACGGGACAGGTGAAGGTGAATTCTACAAACTTCGGTAATTGTAAAGGCATCAGTGAAATATCTTTTATTTCCTCTTAAAAAAAACCCTGCACACAACCTATGTAGCATAGAGTCACACTGCAGATTGCCCGCTGAAAAAACCCCTCAAAACAACAACCAAAATGAGCAGCCTACTCGTGACCTGCTTCCACCATAAAAAGTATCAATAAAAACTTTAGGCACGTGACCGTGACGTCATACCCTCAGGGGCAGATAACCCACAGTCCCTTAATTAACGAGACAACGGTTTGGCTTAGCAAACATGGGCTGCGATTATTTTATACTCAGTCAGCTTTTTCCCCCTGCTTCTGGCGAGGCATCTGATTGTGTGTGTGTGTGTGTGTGTGTGTGTGTGTGTGTGTGTGTGTGTGTGTGTGTGTGTGTGTTGCGTGTACGTGTGTGCGTGTGTGTGTGTGTGTGTGTGTGTGTGTGTGTGTGTGTGCAGTGTCCGGAATCAGGTTACAATGCCATCTGTTTTGATATTGTTTGCATCAGTTGTATAGCCTTGGATCAATCTGTTTGTTATCTGTAAGCTGAATAGCACACAAGTGTTTGAATCTGAAATCTTGATATAAAAAAATGCCGCAGCTTTTTCAATTTAGATCTCGTGTATTGAGTAATACCTTTAAGATCTGTTCGTATTCAGTGATGTCAAAAATTGTGTAGTAAGTACTGGAACATTATACTTTTTTTATAGTTAAGACAGCATATTCCTTTCTATGGCACTATGTTAAAAGTTGGCGGTTTTTTTTATCCAGTAGTGCAAGTCATAATCTGATCACAACATGGTATTCATGTGGGCTGTTATGGTAAATATTGGTGATATTCAAACGTTTATTTCTGCTGAATCTGTCGGTTGTATGGTCGCTGATATTGATGGTGTTATCATGGACACTGATAATGGCTTCTCTCTGAAAGCGATGATTCTTAATTTACACACAACTCTGCTAGTGGACAGAAGGATGACCAAGGTGTTGATATGAGAGTGGTCAGTTTCGTCTCCGCCGTGCCATTAGCTTGACCGCTGGTAACCTCGCTGGACATCTGTATAGACACACAATAGAGATTGGTTGAGGCTAGGCTGTGCTATTATTTTGATCTTGTATTCTTAGTGTGTTGTGTTTGTTGTGTGGTGGGTTTTGTCGTTGTGTAGTATTTTCTTGTGTTGTGATGTGTATTATTATAGAGCATTGCGTTGTCCTGCATTATGTTGTGTTGTATTGTGTTGGATTGTATTGTGTTGTGTTGTGTTGTGTTGTATTGTATTGTATTGTATTGTTTGTTTTGTATTGTATTGTATTGTATTGCATGACCTTGTGCTGATTTGTATTGCATTGCACAGTCTTGAAATGTATTACATGGCGATGTACTGCTTTGTATTCCACTGTATTGTAGTGTATTGCATGGCACTGCACTGCTATATATTGTGTTGCATTGCATTGTAGTGCATTATATGTCAATGCACTGGTTTGCCTTGTATCGCATTACATTGTAGTGTATTGTAGTGTATTACATGTCATTATATTGCTTTGAGTTGTATCATTGTAGTGTATTGCATGGCATTGTAGTGTATTGCATGGCATTGTACTGCTTTGCATTGTATTGCATTGCATTGTAGTGCATAGCATACCATTGTGCTGCTTTACATTGTATTGCATTGCATTGTATTGCCAGGCATTGTAATGCTTTGTATAGCAATGTCTTGTTGTGTATTGCAAGATATTGCACAGACTTGAATTGCATTGCATTACATTGTGGTGTTTTGCATGGCCTTGTACTGCTTTGTATAGAAATGTATTGCTTTGTATTGCATAGCATTGTACTTCATTGCATTACATTGTATTGCTTTGTAGTATATTGCATATCCTGTCTGTATAAATTGCATCCCCACCTTCTGGAAATTCTTCAGTCACGAAAATGATTAGAAAATCTCCGCTGGTTCATTAATCTAATGAAAACAACAATAACAACTGGAAATTCTGTGCGAAGAGTACCCTCTTTTTTATATTATTCCTCTCTTTGTTTCTGCTTTGTTCCTGTTCTTCCTGACACCTCCTTTTTACGTATTTTCTGCCTCCTTGGTCCATTCTCTAGCCCCACTATTCCCCCAGAAAGATTTAAAAGATAACAATTCACTCCCACGCTGGAGTCAGACGTGCTGGGCCTGACTTGTCAGGCGCTTAACGGCCAGCGCAAGAGCAATTTTCCGCTCATATGACAGGCAATAGTGGTTGCCGTCTGAGCATTCGACAAAAAAAGAAGAAGAAGAAGAAGAACTGCGATGAAGAAAAAGAACTGCGAAGAAGAAGAAGAATTGCGGAGAAGAATTGCGAAGAATTAAGAAGAAGAAAAGAAGGAGAAGAGAAGAAGAAGAAGAAGAACAACAACAACAACAATAACACGAACACGAACACGGACAAGAACAAGAACAAGAACAAGAAGGCCACACACCGGGCTTCGACAAACATTCATACTTCCTTATTCTCTGACAGGAAGATGACATACGGCGTCTACGACTGTCAACAAATTATATAACAGATTGTGAACAACAGGCTTCAGGCTGTATTCATAGTTATTGTCGAGTCCAGAGCTACTGTCATCTGCTGGCTAAAAACACCAATATGTCTTGACTTCCACGTTAACTTCTTTAAGAGTTAAGAAGTTTGTCCTGAAGTTTAACTACTATGTGTTTGTTCAGTCAAGTCAAGTCAGGCCCAAAACACTGTAATCATTCCATGAAGGGCAGTTACACACATCTTGTTAATTGTGTAACTCCATACTAAATTAATGTTGTCGAAAATGATCTTTTCAGGCAACATGTTCTTGGGCAAGTTGAACATGGCGGAGCTCATCCTTCTCCAGATGGTTGGATTGCATGCTAGATATGTAGGTGTGATTGACACAACTGTCAACAGCTGGTCTTCTCTTCAAAATAGGGGTGGGATTTTTTTCCCTTCCTCGGCTAAAGCTCTGGTTTGATTTTCGCGTATGTAACCGTTTACCCACCATTAAGGTAGCTGTATATCGAAATCAATGATGATGTATAAACACGACAGCAGTGTGCATGCGGTTTTTCAAAAACTTTTTAAATTCTTTACTGTAATTTTGGATTTTTTTCTTTACTGTCTTTTTGGATTTTTTGTGTTACGTTTCCAACGGCACACAACAGCCTACTCTTCCGAAAGGTGGAACGGGTTTGAATGTGTGCGAAAGATGTTCTGTGTGCGTGCATGCTCGGGATCGAACTCGGTTTATAGTCTCATCCGACGGACTTTCAGGGAGAGTGGAGCCGGTGCTGCTGTTAACCTCTGGGGTGACGGGTGCTATAGCCAAGTGGTTAAGACCGTTCGACTTCAATCCCATGGGTCCATGAAGTCGTGGGTTCGAATCTCGGCGGAGTCTGGTGATTTAGGAGTGGGAATTTTTTTTACTATCCCTCAGGTCAACTTCAAGCACAGATCTGCCAGCCTTCTTATTTTCCTTCGTGTATGTACACATGCAGAAGATCAAATATGCCCGTTATAGAACCTGTAATTCATGTCAGCGTTCGGTAGGTTGCGGAAACATGAACATACCTTGCATATACCTCCCTGATGTTGGAATGCGGCTACCTTCATGATGGGTTAAAAACAGTCGCATGCGCAAAATCTCATTGTGAAAATCAATCGGAGGTCTAGCCGAGGAACAACAACAACAAAAAACAACAACAGAAAAACACAACGCACAATTGCTCACTGTCTCGCAATACAATACAACAACGCAACACACCACACACACACACACACACACACACACACACACACACACACACACACACACACACACACACACACACACACACACACACACACGACACGACACGACACGACACGACACGACACGACACGACACGACACGACACGACACGACACGATACGACACGACACGACACGACACGACACGACACGACACACACATACACACACACACACACACATACACACACACACACACACACACACACCACACACACACACACACACACACACCACACACACACACACACACACACACACACACACACAAACACACACACATACACACAACGCACACACTTGCGTGCGTGCGTGCATGCACGACGCTTACTCAAGGTTATCTTTTATACTTTGTTTTGATTTTTGTATGTATGATTCAGTGAGTTTCTCATGGTCAGATTT
>CM060333.1:33807708-33810208 GCA_030674155.1 Stramonita haemastoma | reverse complement strand
TTGTGTGCCTGTCGAAACGGTGGACTTGATGTGAAAAAGTGTATGAGCGTTTTCCTCAAAATAGAAGAATGATAGCATCCGCCGAAAACTAACTCTCTCTCTCTCTCTCTCTCTCTCTCTCTCTCTCTCTCTCTCTCTCCTCTCTCTTCTCTCTCTCCTCTCTCTCTCTCTCTCTCTCTCTCTCTCTCTCTCTCTCTCTCTCTCTCTCTCTCTCTCTCTCCTTGCAAAATTTCTTTAATATGTTTATTTAATTTCTTGTCTTCTTCCATAAGTGTGATGGGAAAGGGTATCGTAGTTTGTGACATGATATAATGATGGTGTGTTGCTTTTTTCACCTAATACTAGAATAGTCGTTTCCTTGTAAAAAAAAAATCAATTTGGAAATGATTCTTGGCCATTTTGTGTATGAGTATATGTTGGTTTAACTTCGGTGTGGTTCGTTTTTCCCTCCCCGAGCAAATTATATCATTTGGCATTTATGTCATTCTTTGATAAAGATAAGTGGATTTTGTTTATCGTTTTCTTGTGGATGTGGTGATGATGACGATAAAAATGTGTGTGTGCGTGCGCGCGTGTGCGTGCGTGCGTGCGTGCGTGCGTGTGTGTGTGTGTGTGTGTGCGTGTGTGTGTGTGTGTATGTGTGTGGGTGTGTGTGTGTGTGCATGCACTGTTTCAGAACTCTTTCACAAGCTGAGGCGGGCTCACTAATCCACGAGTATTACAAGGTAGTGATTTTTCCAAGTCTCAGACGCAGATAGTTATGGAAAGAGAATTTAATTGGGGGCAGGGGGGATAGATAGCAGAGTGCTTCGATTTCGTGCTTGAGTCTTCTCCTGTGCTTGTAACTCTACAGGATGTCTGCCTTCTGGCCTGAGCTGACACATTCCAACTTCAGGGCAGCTCATCAGAAAATTCATATATGAAAATGCTACTACTACTTCTGCTGCTGTTGCTGCTGCTGCTGCTGCTGCTGCTGCTGCTGCTGCTGCTGCTGCTGCTGCTGCTGCTGCTGCTGCTGCTGCTGCTGTACTTCCACTACTACTACTACTACTACTACTACTACTACTACTACTACTACTACTGCTGCTGCTGCTGCTGCTGCTGCTGCTGCTGCTGCTGCTGCTGCTGCTGCTGCTGCTACTACTACTACTACTACTACTGCTACTGCTGCTGCTGCTGCTACTACCACTACTACCACTACTGCTGCTGCTACTTCTACTACTACTACTACTACTACTACTACTACTACTACTACTACTACTACTACTACACTACTACTACTACTACTACTACTACTGATGCTGCTGCTGCTGCTGCTGCTGCTGCTGCTACTACTACTACTACTACTACTGTTACTACCACTACTACTGCTGCTGCTGTGATAGTATTTATATTATTTTGATGATGATTATGCTACTGCTACTGCTACTGCTGCTGCTGCTGCTGCTGCTGAGATGATGATGACGACGACGATGACAAAGACGATGATGATGATGATTTTGAATATTTGAATATTTTGAATTCACATTGACTAAGAGTCCGAAGAATTGCGGGTAGCGCCTGTGCCCTGACAGTGCAGCATGGTGGGTGACTGTTGCAGGAACAGCTGATGAAGAAGGGCATGGTCATCCTCCGAGAGAAGATCAAGAATGAACAAGGTGGGTCTAGTCTCTCCAATGTCATATCAGATGTGTGTTTTTTTCTCCTGGGTTTGCAATGCACTGAGCTGCATTATATTTCACTACACCGCACTGCGCTTCTACACTACGCTGCACTGCATTGCACTGCACTTCAAGCCAATCCAGTTCACTCCACTCCAGTATACTACACTACACGACACTTCACAACACAACACACGATAATACACACCACAACACAACATAATACAACACAATAACACTACAACACAACACACCACAATACAAACACAACACAACACAACACACAACACCACAAAACAACACACCACAAAACAACACAACACATCACAACACACTACAACACAACACAACACAACACACCACAAAACGACACAACACAACACTACAACACACCACAACACACCACAATGCACCACACCACAACACAATTGAAAACAACAAAACACAGTAAGTACAGTACAGTACAGTACAGTACAGTACAGTACAGTACAGTACAGTACAGTACAGTACAGTACAGTACAGTACAGCACAGAACAGCACAGCACAGCACAGCACAGCACAGCACAGCACAGCACAGCACACTACACTACACTACACTACACCACACCACACACCACACCACACCACACCACACCACACCACACCACACCACACCACACCACACCACACCACACCACACCACACTACACTACACTACACTACACTACACTACACTACACTACACTACACTACACTACACTACACTACACAGTGCTGTTGTCTATCCATGCAGGTGATGAACTCCTGGAGATGCTGGGGGAAACGTGGGATTACTTCTTCACTGAAATCCTCCCCACACT
>CM060333.1:33800208-33802708 GCA_030674155.1 Stramonita haemastoma | reverse complement strand
ATCGCTTCCCCGGCCGCCATGAGGAAACGCCTCAATCCTCTTGCCTCCTCCTCCTCTTCATCTTCCTCTTCCTCTTCCTCCTCCTCTTTTCCATTTCCCGCCTCTTCCTCCTCCTCTTCGCAGGCTGTCAGGGAAGGGTCCGTCACCACGCCCAAGTTAAAACCTGTCATAGAAGGAGTTTCGACAGACCGACGTCATGGCATTGTTGGGACTTGATGACGTGGAGGTTACGTCATTTTTATATGAATGACGTCATCTTGATCAAACTACCCACCGTTGTCTTTCAGATTTCTTTTTGTTTTGTTTTGGGTTTGTTTCGGTGGTGTTTTTGTTTTTTTCTCCCTTGGAAAGAGCATGGAAACCTAGATGCGTGAATATTTTTTTCTTTAGATCATCGGCTAGAGCTCGGTTGTTCACCAATGGTGAGATTTCGTGTGCTCCGACCGTAGGTAGCTGCATTCTGACTTCAGGGAAAGAATTTTGTAGGGTTGTTCTTCATAAAAGGTAAAAAGGTAAAGGTGTCCCATAACCTATGTGGTCGTAGGGGAGCGAGGCGTCAAGAGACCTCAGCTTCTCTAGGGGCCAGCATTTTGAGGGCAGCACCCATCTCCTCTCCCTTGCTGCTTTACCTTCCTTGACCCTAACTAAAGAGGGCAGATACCCATTTTGTTTATCATATTGAGACGATAGATATTTTGTGTTCAGTCTCTGCAAGCAGGCATGTTTGTGTGTGTAAATAATTATGAAGAAAAAGTGCCAGATGCCTCAGATTTTTTTTAATTATCATTTACTCAGACCTATATCAAAGTGCTTTTTCCCCCACATGCTTTTGACTGTGATGGGTGCAAGGATAGAAACTATGCGCCTATTATGCACTTGCTGAACAATTTAATACTAAAGCAGTGCCATTGTCACTCTTTGAATCGACTGTGAATGTGATCAATGATTTTATGTTTGGTTTTTGTTGAGAGGGGGGAGGGGACTGCTATTGGGATTTTTTTTTGTGAGGTTTTTTTTTAGGCTGCTTGGGTTGTAAAACCCATTTTCATCAGAGAAATAATATTTTTGTGGTGCTGCAGATGGAAATTTTGAACATCCCCGCCCTCCTTCCACTCTCTGTTAAGGTGTGTGTGTGTGTGTGTGTGTGTGTGGGAGAGAGAGAGAGAGAGAGAGAGAGAGAGAAGAGAGAGAGAGAGAGAGAGAGAGAGAGAGAGAGAGAGAGAGGAGATTTTCCGATTTGTTTCTCCGGTTGGATTCCGTTAGATTTGAACCAAACTTGGGGAATGTAAAATCTGTCAAGACGTTAAAAGAGAGCCTAGGAGAGTGTATGTAAGACGCGGTATAATTGATGCTTTAGTTTGAAGAGACTTATCTTTTGATAGTGTGCATGTTCCTAAACAAATCCAATTGTTATAGAGTTTCTGTGGTTGCCTAGTTTATTTTGGTTTTATTTATCTAAGGGATTGAATGTTTCTGCGATCAAATGGCAATAAAATAGCCTTTATTTGAGCGTTTTGTGGTTGGAGTGGGATGGTTGGGGAGGGGGGGGGGGGGGGGGGGTTCGTTCTCAGCTAGATCTCCAAGGTTCACCAATGGTGAGATTTTACATCATGCGAGTACGAGCGGAGTCAAGTCAGTTTTGATGTTAACTCCAGGGGGAAAAATCCCCTCGAACGAAGGCCTTGGGATTGGCTCTGATCCATGTTGTCAAACCAATCCCGCCCATCCTTATTCCATTAAATTGTAGCCTCCCCGAAATCTGAATGCGGAGGATGTCTTAATGGTGGGCAAAAACAGTCGTGTACGCAAAATCTCATCACTGGTCCCCGAAGTCGGAATGCCGTTATCTTAATAGTGGGCAAAAATGGTCACATGTGCAAAATGTCACCATTGGTGAACCTCGGAGATTTAACCCAGAAACGAAAACAAAACAAACAAACAAGCAAATTTTATTAAATTGTACAGCTACATGAAGAAAACCTAATAAATTTGTATTATGAAAAAAAAACGGGTAATATACATGAAAACCGTAGATGAATTAATTTATCTTGACGTGTTAAATGAATGTGACATGCACAGACTGGGTGTTTTGTTTTTTTTTAAAAAGCACATAAGCAAATAATGAATGAATAAATAAATGTTCAGTTTATTAATGGAACTCACACGCAAGTGGATATGTTTGGTGAATAAAGACGAAATTCTAGTCATAATTATTCTAATGATGCAAATAAACTATCTTGCATTCCCACGTGCGCATGTGTGCATGTAGGCCTACATACATACGCAGATTCTTGTTTACGTACCCTCGGGTATATTTTGAATCGTACACAGGCATATATATGCATATCTTATGTGCTCATGCCTATGTATTCGCCTTTGTATATATCAATATTATGGGAGCAAAGTCAGTTCCCCACCCTCTCTCTCTCTCTCTCTCTCTCTCTCTCTCTCTCTCTCTCTCTCTCTCCTCTCTCTCCTCTCTCTCTCTCTCTCTCTCTCT
>CM060333.1:33790208-33797708 GCA_030674155.1 Stramonita haemastoma | reverse complement strand
AATAAGCAATCATGTGCTTTTTTTCATCCGGTCCCCGTGTGTATGCAGTTGTGTAAATATTGTCATCTATTCCCACCGGCACACGATGGCCTACTCTTACGAAAAGCGGAACAGGATTTAATGTGTGCGCAAGATGTTCTGAATAGGAGTAGAAATTCCCAACACTTACTTTCTTTTCCTGTGAAACCGAAACTGAGAGTAGACACCCGGATTCGTTAAAAAAAAAATATCCTAAGTTTGTTTTGTGGGGTCTTTTTTTTTCACTCGGAAAATTCCTAAAACTGGATATTAACGAAGGATTTTGAATAAAAACGGACGTTAAATTTTCTCGCACTTCCTGGTTGCCGAGGAGACACAAGGGAGGGCATCATGCGTAAATGTGAGTGTTAAGTTTACCACTGTTATTTCCCGTACACTGTTTATGCCGTGCAACACCTGGTTTCTCGGGGCGGAAAGTTATTATTATTATTATTATTATTATTATTATTATTATTATTATTATTATTATTATTATTATTATTATTATTATTATTATTATTGAAGATAGTAGAGAAAGCACTCATGTGATTTTTTTGTTACATCCAGTCCCCATATGTAGCCTATACAGGTTTTTTTTCAATTTTGTCATCTGTTTGCACCGGCACACGATGGCCTACTCTTCCGAACAGCAGAACAGGATTTAACGTGTGTGCAAGATGTTCTGCGTGCGTTCGCACACGGGGCCTCGGTTTATAGTCTCACCTGAAAGACTTTTGGGGAGAGTGGAGTCAGCACTGATGTTAAACTCGGAAGATAATGTCCCCTCGAACGGGAATTGAACCAGGGTCGTCAGATTGCGAGCCAATTTTCTGACCACTAGGCCATCCCGTCTAGCGCTCAGAGCGCTGTGCTGGTGATGTGAGGGTCCAGGTTCCAGCCGCCACGGAGGCACCCGTTCTAGAAGAATATGGCTGCTCATAAGGGTTAGATTCTCGCAGTATTTATTTTAATTCATTTTATTTATTGCCACTTTATGTTACAGCAGATTTCTCGGCGTGAAATCCGGGCTGTTCGCCCCGGGAGAGCGCGTCGCCACAAGTGCAGAATCACCCATTATTTATTGTTTCTTTTTTTCCCTGTCTGCAACTGTATTTGTTTCCCTATCAGACTGGCTTTTTACTACAGAATTTTGCCAGGGACAACTCTCTTCTTGCCGTGGGTTCTTTTACGTGCGCTAGATAATGATGTGTAACACACAGGACCTCGGTTTATCGTCTCATCCAAAAGACTAGCACCCAGACGCGTTACCTATAGATCACCGATCCACCATACGTCACACTTGCCTTCGTACTGTACGCATGAAGGCATCCACAGAAACAAAACCCACTTTCTTTCCAGAAAGACTGGCCTTTGAATCAAAACTTAGGACAATACAAACAAATTCGGTAGGTTTGAACTTTTTTTATTTTTCCGCAAACACTGTACCCCCTCGGTGCTTTGTCCTCTGTTCGGGTCGGTTGGGGATTATGTTTGTTGAATACGTATCTATCTTTTTTGTTGGAATAATTATCAATATATCCAGTGGGGGATTATGTGTTTGTTGAATATGTATCTAGTTTTTTTTTGTTGGAATAATTATCAATATATCCAGCGGGGGGCTCATGCGTTTGTTGAATGTATACCTATCTCCTTTCTGAAAACCATAGGTTTATTGCTGGTGATGGTGGTTTTTGTGGGGCAAGGGGTTGCTATTTACTTTTTTTTTTTTTTTTTTTTTTTTTTTTTGGGGGGGGGGGGGGGGGGGGTTGGTTTGGGGTTTTCTGTATTTTGTTTGCTTTTTTCTTTCTTTTGGTTTATTTTTTATTTTTGCTTCGTTTTTGCTGTTGGTTGGGGGGGGGGGGGGGGGGGGGGGTTCTTTTTTCTTTTTTTTTTTTTTTTTGGTTTTTTATTTGATATTTCCTAATCAGGGCAAGGGCCTGATGACAAAAAAGTATCTGAATATTTTGTAATCCTTGAAAAAATAAAGATGATTTATTTCTTCATTCCTTCATTCCTTCATTCCTTCATTTCTCTCTCTCTCCTCTCTCTCTCTCTCTCTCTCTCTCTCTCTCTTCTCTCTCTCTCTCTCTCTTCTCTCTCTCTCTCTCTCTCTCTCTCTCTCTCTCTCTCTATCCTCTCCTCTCTCTCTCTCTCTCTCTCTCTCTCTCTCTCTCTCTCTCTCTCTCTCTCTCTCTCTCTCTCTCTCTCTCTCTCTCTCTCTCTCTCTCTCTATAAAACCGAGGTCCTGTGTGCGAACGATGGCGGAACATCTTGCGCACACGTTAAATCCTGTTCCGCTTTTCGAAAGAGTAGACCATCGTGTGCCGGTGGGAACAGATGACAAAACTTACAAAACTGCATACACACGGGGACTGGATGTAAAAAATCACACGAGTGCTTTATTCCATTATCCTCGAAATAAAAGAATAGATAAATAAATAAATAAATAAAATAAATAAATAGCATTCCCACCCTCTAGAAATACTGTGCTAGGAATTCCCTCTTTTCTATCCCTTTCCTTGTTTCTGCCTCGCTCCTTTTTCTCCTTGTCACCTCCTTCTTATCTATTTTCTGCCTTCTTGGTCCATTCTTCTGCCTTTTTTTCATGAAGACTTAAAAAATTTTTCTCTCCCATGCCGAAGTCGGATGTGCTGGGCCTGACTTGTCAGGCGCTTAACAGCAGCACAGCGCATTTCCGCTCATAATTATGACAAATTAATAACAGTAGTTGTTGACAGAACATTGAGAACGAAGAAAGAGAACTGACTAGTATCTATCTACCTATCTATCTACCTACCTATCTACATATCTACCTATATACATAATTAAATATCTACCTACCTATCTATCTACCTATCTATCTATATCTATCTATCTATCTATCTATCTATCTATCTACCTACCTACCTACCTACCACCTACCTACCTACCTATTTACCTAGGAGGGTGTGTGTGTGAGAGAGAGAGAGAGAGATTCATCCATTCTTTTTTTTTTTATCGAGGATAACAGAATAAGCAATCATGTGCTTTTTTTCATCCGGTCCCTGTGTGTATGCAGTTTTTGTAAATATTGTCATCTGTTCCCACCGGCACACGATGGCCTACTCTTACGAAAAGCGGAACAGGATTTAACGTGTGCGCAAGATGTTCTGCGTGGGTTCGCACACGGGGCCTCGGTTTTAAAGTCTCATCCGAAGGACTTTTTAGGGAGAGTGGAGTCGGCACTGATGTTAACTCCAGGAGAAAATTTTCCTCGGCCGGACTTGAACCCGGGTTGTCAAATTGCCAGCGCAATGTTTTGACCACTAGGCTGTCCGTCCCCCTAAGAGAGAGAGAGAGAGAGAGAGAGAGAGAGAGAGAGAGAGAGAGAGAGAGAGAGAGAGAGAGAGAGAGAGAGAGAGAGAGAGAGAGAGAGAGAGAGAAGAACGTGAGCGGTTGTGTGGCAAGTTATTCACGTGATGCTGATGTCCCATGATGCACTATAGGAGACTGATCGCTCACAAAAGGTCGAGCACTGATGCTGTCAAGCGGCCGCTCTCTCCACTCTTCATTCCCTGCTGGCCCACACAAGTTCAGAGCCACAAGAAGTAGACCTTGTCGTCGTGGGGCAATTTTCACCTGAAGCCACAGGTAGGAAACTATTGCTATTTAGTTATTTATGCAGACTTGTTTGATATTGAAGAATATATTTCAAACGTTTAAATATTTTGAAAAGCGAGAAGATTAATTAAATTTTGTTTCGTTATGGGTTCCAAAAGGTTGAATAAATTTTTAAGGTGGGCAAGATTTCCAATCGCTCCCCTCTCCTTTGACTTGACTTTGACTTAACTCCTCTAGGAGTTGTTGGGGGCACTGCACTGGAATTTTCAGGAGGTGTCATGAGGTTTACTCGTTAGGCAGGCGAACGTCTTAACCGTCCTGCCACCTACTGTCTTCCATTAATATAATTATAATTTTGTTTCGTACGGAATAAACATCATTGAAGCCATCAGTGTGCGTGCATTTTTTAAAAACATTATCATCGGTTGTTACTGGCACGAAACTGCCTACTCTTCGGAAAGGTTAAACAGGGAAAGTTTGTAGGCTTTTTTTTTTTTTTACCTTGGCTGGAGCTCCGAGGTTTACCAATGGTGGGATTTTTGCGTGTGCGATCAGTTTCCCTCAACCATTTAAGTAGCCACATTTCGACTTAAGGGAACAAGTTTTAACGTGTGCGCAAGATGTGTGATGGTTTGAACATGCGTTGTCAGAGCTCAGCGTTCTAACCACTAGGCTCCATCCATCCATCCATCCATCCATCCATCCATCCATCCCGCCCCCCTCCCAGTTACGTTTTCATGTTCAGAGCGTCTTCAGGCTATTTCGGGGTTAACACTGTAAGGCTACAAAATGCCAGATTACACAAAAACAATCCCGTGAGATGCCCCCTCTTCCCCCACCCAACACATATGAATATGATGGCTGCAGAGAATGAAGATGCATATGAAATGTTATATACGCCATGTCAGTGTTCATTTGGTGCTTGAACTTTCACATGATCTGCAGGCACGCCAGGCTTAGGTAGTAAGCTTGTTCATGTATTTGGTGAAACACTGCTGAGTAGATAACTAGACCCAGGCTATGTTTTCAAAACAAAAAATGCATGCATGTCTGCCTGTGTGTATCGTTTGTCTATTCACTGTTTTTTAGACAACACCCCCCCCAGCCCCCCCCCCCACCTACCCCCCCACCCCCCCAATCCTAAAAAAGAAAAATAACACACACAAGTCTTACCCATCTTGAATAATTATTACGGTCATGTTCATTACTCTTTTTTTGTGTTTTATTTTTTTATCAGAAACTTCCCAGCAACATTCCCGCCACAAACGCCATGCTGTGATCCACATTGGTTTTTAGCTGGGTTGGGCCTTTGTTAGATAATAGAGGGTAGGGAATGGAGGAGAAATGTTCCACAAAGCTTTATAGAGCTTTGTGTCCATGGAGTTTCGTTTCCGGAATGGGGATATTCTGCTATCCCCAGAGTTTTTAGAATGGGGATATTCTGCTATTCCGTAGTTCTCAGAATCGGGATATTCTGCTATCCCCAACATTTTTGTGTCCATGTTGACTTATTTCCATGCTTCCAGACCCTGCAGGACTGAGTCAGAGCACTGGTAGTTTTGATGCAAGAGGGGGGGGGGGGGGGGGGGAGGGGGGAGGGGGGTCTGAATGACCTGCCACATTTCATCAGGGTACGAAAACAGCAGCGGAATGTCTGGAGAAAGCCGATATTCAGAGTACCGTCCTATGCAAATTTTGCTGGCAGGAGTTCTTTGTCAATTCTTTGCCATTGAACTTCCTGTCAGCTTCCTTTGAACCATCACGGGCACCCCCTTCCTGTTTGCATTTTCTGAACCCTTCCCTAAAAGATAAAAATAAAATAGAATAGACAAGGGGACAGACTAAAATAAATGAAATAAAATTTCAAAAACTTTTCTGCCAAAAAATGTTTAAAAAAGGAAAAAAACCATAAATAGCTTAGCCGTTAAAAAATTAAAGCTATTTTAAACAAAAACAAAACAAAAACTACAATTTTTTTTATTTGAACTAGGGACCAAAAATTGGCCATGAGATCTAAGGAGAGGCAATCTTGGTGTGATGTTTTGGTGTTGAAAAAAACCGCCGTTTACAAAGGCCTTGAGACGTTATGAATCTCAAAACTCGAATATTTTCGAGACTCAAAATATTTTAATGGGGAAATTGGATAAAGCCACCGCATTTTTTTTACACCAGTTCCCGAAGAGAGAGAGAGAAAAGAGAGAAAGAGAGAGAGAGAGAGAGAGAAAAGGGAGAGAGTAAGTAAGAAGAGAGAGAGAGAGAGAGCTCATGGTTATGAGGGTGTTTTGACTTCATCTTTGGGTCGTGGTTTTGAGTGTGACTTAATCTTTGGTCTGTGGTTTTGGGGGATTTTGACTCTTCTGCCGGTCCCCTCCTATTTTTCCAACATTTCCTTCATTTTTTTCCATCCCGCTCTTTTTTTTGGACACGGGTCAACCCCCGGTTAGTCATTTAGGTGGGACACGCAAGGGTGTTCTCTTCGGGGGAGTTCAGAGATCAAAGAATGGACCGGCCCCCTTGGGGCAAGGCTTTTGTTTGGGTGCAAAAAGGGCAGAAGACAGACAGACAGGGCGCAGACGAAAGACAACAGACAGAGACGGACAAGGGGCCGCCTGGAGAAAAAATGTCGACCCAACGCGTTCAATCCGTCACAGGGACTGATGTAGGAGACCAGAAACCCCAGCCGCTGAAGTCCAAAAAGCATTGGGGTGTGTCAACATCACTCTAACCAAAAAAGAAAAATTGGTACAATTCAAGTTGTCCTCTAAAATCACTGAGGTAAGATCTGCCTTTGTTTCGATATTTTTCTTCATGTCTGTTTGTCGACTGTGCCTGCTACTTTTCTTCTGTCTGGATTGTTGTTTTGCTTGTTGGGCTGTGTGTGTATTACCGTGGGTTTTCCCTTTTTTCTGCTCCCCCTCCCCTTTTCGGAAAACCCGGTTTTAATTAATTTTTAAAAATGGTTTTTTTATTTGTTTTGGGGGAAAAGTTTTTTTTTTTCTGCTTTTATCTTGGATCAAAAATTTTTCTGCCCCTCTTGGGGAAAAAAAATATGGAAAATAAAAAAATATCACAGATCACAGCAACAGGGGGGCCCCTTTAACTTTTTTTTTTTTAACTGCAGAATTTTGTGTGTTGTACAAACCAAAATTTGGTTTAACAAAATTTTAGAGCACCCAACAGAGATGTACTTTTTCCCTTTTTTAAAAAAAAATTTGCTCCCCGTGGGCCCCTCAGGCCCCCAAGAATCAGGACTTTTGGGGGGGTTTATTCACACACTCAGCATGCATATAAAGGGCTTGGGGGCTCAACTCGTGGGGACAAGTTTCCCATTGAACCCGTAAGTTTTGCCCCCGGGGCAGGGCTGGCTAGATTAAAAGGAAAAAAAAAAAAAAAAACACTCTTTAAAACTACCCGGGTGGGTTTTTTAAAAACCCCCGACCTAACGACCAAGAAACCCCTTTGGGGGCCTTTTTTTACTGTGGCAGCTGGGCCGGATGTTTTTGGGGGGTTTTTTTTGGATATAAATGTACGTTTTTAATTTTAAGTTCTTTTACAGGTTTTCAGCTGGTGTTTCAGTTTTGTCATATGTAAATTTTTTTCCTCTAGTTTTAACGTTTGCTATTGGGTTTTTTCCCTTTTTAATTTTTTGGGCTTGTTTCTGTTTTTCCAGGTCCTAGAAGATTCAGAAAAGTAAGTCCCCGGGGCCACCGTTTTCTAAAAAGGGGAGGGAGCTTTTCCTGTGCCAAGTCAATTTTCCGGGGGGAACAGAGTGCCAAAAAACAATCCACCAGAAATCTCCAAAAGGGGTCCAGGGGCCCCCCATCCTGAAGGAGGGAAAACATCAGCACTGCCAGTTCCAAACACCTGCCAGCCCCGAACGGA
>CM060333.1:33779585-33782085 GCA_030674155.1 Stramonita haemastoma | reverse complement strand
GTCTTTATGAATTTTAGTAAGAACAAAGAAGACAACAGCGTTCTTGCTAAGGGAGGCAATTCGAAGCATGGGCGACAATCCTTTATGAATTTTAGTAGTTTTAAAGAAGGCAACAGTGTTTTCCATGGTCAGGGGAGGGAATTCTAGGCGTCGCGCATTAGCGCAACATGGACCACTGGACATAGAGGCAAAATAAGATAAACGAAAAGTAAATTGTATATTTAATATTTTTTCCTAACTTACTTTTGAAAAAAATTGTTGATTGTAGATGTTCTCTGTTCGGCATAATAGACTATTGCTACCCTCATCCCCATACAAATGAAAAGAGGGTGAAAGAGGCTTTGTAAGTACATATCCTGCACACCCTGCATGTAAATCTCTTCCAGAGACAGCAGGCTATATAAATGAGCGTTAAGCCAGTGGCGGTCTTCAGGCTGTTGACAATTTAGTTTTATTTTTCTCAGGAAATGTGTCGTTTCTTTTCTTTCCTTTCTTTCTTTTAACAGAAGGAGAGAACATGTACCAGCAGTGACCTGTGCGTTTACTTACCGCTTATTCCTTTATCTTACTGATTGTCATATTGTTTTGTAGTTGTGCTTTTTGCGAAGGCGTTCCTTCTTGATTTGCTGATAGTCCTTAATCAGGGCAAGGGCCGGATGAAAATAATTTATGCCAATGCTTATCTGTAACCCTTGGAAAATAAAGATCTCTCTCTCTCTCTCTCTCTCTCTCTCTCTCCTCTCTCTCTCTCTACTCTCCTCTCTCTCTCTCTCTCTCTCTCTCTCTCTCTCTCTCTCCCCTTTTATCAAAATGTTATGGTTTGAATGACTTGTTGTTATAGATGGTGGTGGATTGATGTTTTCAGTCGTTTACCTCATTATATTCTCATGTTTGCTCTTTATTGCGCTTTTTTTCAAATCAAAATCTTCATTTGATTCTTACTTCTTATTTCAATTTCTGAATGCGTGCCTTTAAAAAAAAAACTAACCTTATTAATGTATTGCTTTCTTATTTCTTGTCTGTTGTTTGCTACTTGGTATGGTTTCTTGCTCTTGGTATTTGAATCATTACTATTGTGGTTGTTTAGTTAGTTAAAAAAAAAAATTGATGTATCCCTGATAAGGGCGAGGACTGGATGTAAAAAAGCACACGACTGCTTATTCATTATCCTCGAATAAAAGAATTTGCCTCTCTCTCTCTCTCTCTCTCTCTCTCTCTCTCTCTCTCTCTCTCTCTCTCTCTTCTCTCTCCTCTCTCTCTCTCTCTCCTCTCTCTCTCTCTCTCCTCTCTCTCCTCTCTCTCTCTCCTCTCCTCTCCTCTCTCTCTCTCTCTCTCTCTCTCTCTCTCTCTCTCCCTCTCTCTCTTCTCAAGTTTCCTTGTAATCTACATAATAATTAATGAGACAGAGAGAGGCATATCATTTCTTATCGAAGAAGAAAAAAAAAGGCACACACATACATCAGAAAAATACAGACACAAATATAGATATAAATACAAATACACATACAAATACAGCTGCAGACAGGGAAAAAAAATGGGTATGCGCTGTACTTGTGGCAACGTTCTCTCCCAGAGGAGAGAAGCCCGAATTTCACGCAGAGAAATCTGCTGTGACATAAAGTGAAATGAAATACAATAAAAGAAAATGAATGAAACAGCATACTTCTGAAGTCAGTCAACAACAATGAAAATAATGAACTTTTATTTTATTCAATATTCTAAAAAAAAAAAGAGAAGATTTTATATCACTTTAAGTCAGAGCGTGTCGCCATAAGAGTAGTGCCACCCTTTTTTTTTCTTTTCCTGTCTGCAACTGTATTTGTTTTTCCTATCAGGGTAGCTTTTTCTACAGAATTTTTTGCCAGGGATAACTCTCTTGTTGCCGTGGGTTCTTTTACGTGCATTATATAATTATATGTAAACACACGGGACCTCGGTTTATCGTCTTATCCGAAAGACTAACACCCAGGCAACCACACATGGTCTAATGGATGGGAGAAAATTTTCGGGTCCAAACGGGGGATTGAACCACTGCACATTTCCAACCCGGACTTTCTGTTTTCTAGGCAGGTGTGTGACCACTAGACCACAGATCCACCGCATCTCTGTCATACTCACACATACACACACACACATACACACACACACACACACACACACACACACACACACACACACACACACACACACACACACACACACACACACACACACACACACACACACACACACACACACACACACACACACACACACATACACACACAAAATCACGATGACTTCAAAGTCAGTGAAGATTTAAACGTAACTTATAAAGCATGCACAGAAACTGACGAGGGACAGTCAAAGTGACTGACAGCTGGAAGCTGTGACTGAAATTGATAATCAGTGCACTTCCAAGTCTTGTGACAGGCAATCCTACTTCCGCAAGCAAAGTCAAAGTCGGAATATTGTAATAACGCACTCACCACAATATTGCAATAACGCACTCACCACAATA
>CM060333.1:33757085-33774585 GCA_030674155.1 Stramonita haemastoma | reverse complement strand
TTTATAACCAGGAAGAAAACAGTTTTCCTTCCTTCCCCAAAAACATGAACAAAAAGTTTGTAATTTGAAACCCGTGTCAAACGCTATATTAAAAAAAACTATTTTATACCACTTTATGTCACAACAGTTTTCTCTGCGTGAAATTTGGGCTGCTCTCCCCGGAGAGAGCGAGTCGTCACAAGTGCAGCGCCACCAATTTCTTGTCCCTTTTTCCTGTCTGCAACTGTATTTGTTTCCTACCAGAATGGCTTTGTTCTACAGAATTTTGCCAGGGACAACCCTCTTGTTGCCGTGGGTTCTTTTACGTGCGCTAAATAATTATGTGTAACACACAGGACCTCAGTTTATCGCCTCATCCGAAAAAACTAGCACCCAGACCAGTCATGGTCTAATGGAAGGGGGGAAAGTTTTGGGCCCAAACGGGAATCAAACCACCGCACACTTTGACCCGGAGTTTTCTCATTACAGGCAGGTGCGTTACCACCTAGACCACCGATCCACCTAGTGGTTTTTAAAGCGTTTGACTTCAAAATTGTGGGTCCATGAAGTCACATGTTCGAAACTGGGAGTTGGAGTTTCAGAAGAATTTTTCTCATTCATTCCTTTGCTAGAGCTCTGAGGTTCATTGATGATGAAATTTTGCATATGGACCTTTTTTTTTTTTTCTTCTTCTTTTTTTTTTAATCCCCATTAAAGTAGCTGCATTCCGACTTTGGGGGTGCTGGTGAATAATTAAAAGTGGCAATTTTTTTTTTTTACAAACACCCAAGTCAACTTCAAATGCAGACCTGCCAGTGCTTTGATCCTTTCGTGTATAGTAGAGGGATATTATGGGGAGATTGGTGGAGAGTAGTAGAGGAACAATATGGGGAGACTAATAGGGGGGGGGGGGGGGGGTAGTAGTAGTGGTGGACATTGTGGGGGAGACTATGGGGAGAGTAGTCCGACAATGGGCAGAGTAGGAGACTCTGGTGGGAGTAGAGAGAGAGACTATGGGGGAGAATAGAGGGAGAAATATATGGGGAGAGTAGTGGGAGACCATAGGAGAGGGGAGACAATGGGGAGAGTAGAGGGAGAATTAAAGAGAAAGTGGTGAAATATTATGGGGAGACTATGGAGACAATAGATAGTGACTATGTGGAGAGTAGAGATAGAGCTATTCATTCATTTATTCTTTTATATCGAGGATATTGGAATAAGCACTCGTGCTTTTTTTTTTTACATCCAGTTCCCATGTGTATGCAGTTTTGTAATATATATATTTTTTGCTGCCTCATCTTCTGTGGCGCCCCCATACTGCTGTTCCCACGCCGCTCATTTCAATCTCCCCGCCACAGCCATACCCCGATTTGTTATGTCTCATCCTCGGGATTGGCAGTGTGTAGCCCATCAATATTAGGCCGCCTTGGGGCCACCAGCCAGAGGGGCCCTGCACTTCTGCTGAGTCACTTTGGTGGTGTTCAGTGGTGCCTGTTCTGATCTAACATATGCAGGACACCACCTACTAAGCCCCCTACTAACCACAGTATTGGCTCAGTCATGGAGCCAGACTGAGTGAGTCCCCCACCTGAGGTGGCGACCACCACAATGTCTCTCCAACAACTGGAGATCACCATGAGATCAGAGCAGCCAGGGTTACTTAATCAGGAATAGTTTTCTTTTTTTTAGAACGATGGTCGATGGTGATGAGAATGATGTAATGATGCTGCTATGAAAGTGCATGTGCTTTGAGACAACTTGACAGCATTGCACTCTATGCTTCCTGTCATAATATACCCTGGTGTGAACCGGGCCTGAGAGATACAGACACCTGCAGTGTTGGTCATGTAATTTGAGCAACACTCATGAATAGATTATAATTGTCTTTTGATCTACAGTGTTTTGAACCAACAAGCAGAGGTTTAATCAAACTCCCCCCCACCCCACCCACACCCTTTGCAACAAAAATAGCACTACTACATAAAAAAGCAAACACACAGAGGCAAACTGATGTAAAGTTTCTTTTATTCTGATTAAAAACCAATCCAACAGAGAATAACCATATCACATGACACCAATATAAAATGCAAGCATAGTATAAATTGGCAGCACTAAAAGTCGTAACAGAATATACACATGATAAATAAATGTTGTAAAGATAACAATGATATACTCTGAGAAAGAGAGAGAGAGAGAGAGAGAGAGAGAGAGAGAGAGAGAGAGAGAGAGAGAGAGAGAGAGAGAGAGAAGAGAGAGAAATGGAAATAGCATTAACAATCAGACCTGATCAGAAGATAAGTTTTGTGAAAGACGTATTTTAAAAAATGACAAATTTAAAAAATGGCCATCATACATAACTCACTAAGAGTTATAAGTAAAGGGTTATAATCATGAAAAACTACACATAAAAGCAGCACAGCGCTTGCATGGAAAATTCCACTGGATTTAAAGATAGTAAACAATGGTTTGCTTTTTTATTCCACATAATCATTAAAGTTTGTGTTTTCTCTCATCAACGTGATATACAGCAGTATAAAGTAGAGCATAAACAAGAGCAGGAACACTAAACCATTTGACATCAATTTTAACCACATCACAACAGTGAAAATAACCCATCTTCTTAAAATGAAGTTTCTCATGATTTTAAATAAAAACGCCATTTGACTCCCCAAAACAGTTTTGGAAGTGATACACTTTTTTTTCTCTTTTTTTTTGGTAAATGTGTTAAAAATGAATAGATTATACACATGATATTCTATAATTTTTCCAAACACTTTTCTGACATCAGTAAATATAGATAAATATATATATCCATTTCTCAAGCTGCCATGAAACATTTCAATTTAGAATGTAATGGGTTTGGCAAAGATCAAGATATGTGACGCTCCACCACATAAGGAGTTACATTCCACCAAAGGTTAATTTTCAGTTGCTAACATGCTATTAATCTGCCATAAAAACGCTATTCAATACAAAAAACAGATGGAAAAATTGGACAATTCTATGAATAGTTATTACAAGCTGAAATGATAGTCTCCAGGAAGAGACAAAATGAGAAAATGACAAGATTTGCATCTTGATAGGTGGCAAGAATGAGGGCTTTGGGGGGAGGGGGGGTTAAAGCAAAAGGGAAACAAAATTACGCTTTGATACTTCAGTACAAGGTAGAAAAATGGCTATAGTTTTATGATCAATTGAAATCTCAAAATTGACAACCTGACCCCCACCTTCCAAAAATGGCTCCTAGTGGAAAAATGAGTCAGTTGCAATGCGACTCATTTTGTGGTGGAGTGTCTCACATACATCTTATAAATTTATTTATGTGTATACAAGTAAATGAATATGGTTCAACCAAGAGAGAGAGAGAGATGAGAGAGAGAGAGAGAGAGAGAGAGAGAGAGAGAGAGAGAGAGAGAGAGAGAGAGAGAGAGAAGAGAGAGAGAGACAGAGAGAGAGAGACTTCTTGCAATCCCTTAAAAACACATGACTACAATCAGCATAACATAATCAGCCTGTATCAAACCCAACATCAAACACTACAACTGAAGGTGGTTTTGCATAGATGACAGGTTACTTCTGAAACATTTGCTCAGTTTTATACCGCCATTTTTATGTAACAAAAGACTTCACCTTTTCCCTACAGGTAACCCGCAGCAGGGTAACTAACCCTGTACTAGCCCTGCCCTCCCTACTATCACCCACTACTGGGTTACAGCAGCATACAAAATGTGCACAGTGCACATGTACTGGGAAAGAGAGGTTCTCTCCCTTAATGTAGGGATAGTGTTAACAACCTTTCTTGTTTCTGTAAGACAGATCAACATGTTTCTCCTCCCTATCCACCCCCCCCCCCCTCCCCCATGTTGACTTCCATGTTCAGCAGATTTACATGTACAGAACCAAAAAGTTCTTACAATAATTTGCAGCTTTTTTTTTTTTTTTTTCAAAAATACATACAGAAGATACTTGTCTTTACACAAACACTTTTTTTCACTTTGCTTTTTCAAAAGTTATAACCAAGTGTAACATATTCTACTTATGCTAAAGGTTAAAAAAAAAAAAGGTAAAGGTCTCCCATAACCTATGTGGTCAAAGGACCTCAGCTTCTCTAGGGGCTAGCATAATGAGGGCGGCACCCATCTCCTCTCCCTCGCTGCTTTACTTCCCTGACCCTAAAAAGAGCAGGTACCCATTAATGGCTGAGTGAATTGGGGGACTGTACTGAAGACAAGGCACGCAAATGGTCATCCATCCAACTGGTAACCATGCTCTGACCACTGAGCTATCTTGTCCCCACTGATGCTAAACCACATCTGGAAAGTCCTCGAAAGATCAAAAATCTGTCAAAACTGGGGGTTAGAGGGGAAAAGAAGATTTTACAAAATCCATGAAAATGGAGAAGATGGTGGAGAAGAGATTGAACACCCTTCCTTCCTCAGAAGACAAAAAAAACAAAAACGGGGGGGGGGGGGGGGGGGGGGGGGGGCAAATTAGTGTTAGAAAAATCTTCATGTTTAAACAACAAGATAACATAACATCTTTCTTCAGTCCTGAAATTCAAAAACTCCAAGGTCTGTGTTGTACTGCATGGAAAGAAAACCCTGATAAATAAATTAAAAACAAAAAAAAATCTTGTTTGTCCATTGTCTACAAAACAACAGAGATTCGAAAATTGGGCAGAAATTTGATTATAGTAGAGGTGCCTTGCCCACAGCACATTCCTGCTCTCTTGGCCAAGAAGGCATAAGGACAGTTAGTATTCGAGATGTTCTCCAAAGGCCAACTGCCCCCAGGGCTGCAGCATATAAGGACTGTGCAAGTCAAGCCTCCTAGTGAGAGAGTCACAGTCGATCATTAAAGACTAAGCTGTAAAAGAGGAATTCCATGAGTGGGAAAGCCACTGATCATACAGCCTCTCACTTTGTTGTTGCCCCCAGCATCAATGGTTTAATCAAGAACTGTGATACAGTCCAGGCGCTACCAATAACAATTTCAGAATCAAAATGAAAACAACAGTAAGCAAAAACCATAAGTACATTAACTCACTAAAATCATCGATTCTATTTTTTTCTTGAGAAAATCGATTTGTACTCAAAAGAGTTCTGCATAAAATGATACCCAAAAAACAACAAACAAGAAACAGTAAAAAAAACCACAAAAAAAACACCCCCAAAAACATTTTTCAACTAGTAATCCATGACAGTAATTCTACACATCAAAATAACTCAGACTCTGTATTGTGGTGACATTTAAATCGACTGGCTAAAAAAATCAAAACAAGCAATCTCAACAAAACAATTGCATATTGCTAATGTAAGAATCACAACAGAAATCACTGATGTAAAATCAACTACATTAAATTTTGAGGATTTCCAGCTAGAATGGTATATCGTGATACTACATAGAAGAATTCTGGCTGGAAACCCTCAATTTTACAGTGTGGTTAATAAACTACAAGCTTTTGCATTTGCCTCTAGCACCATATACTTTCCTGAGTACAAACATCAGTCTAAACATATTTATATATATAAATATCTAATGATTTGAAAGAAGCGGTGCATCATTATCTAGTGCAGCAGTATTGCACTAACTTCTCTAGTAAGACTTTGTAAAGTTACACAGTGAAGCGAATAGTACTTAGTATGGTAGCCAAGATGCTTTACTCAAGGTGGTTTTTAATTAAAAAGCAAAACAAAAAGTAGTAGTGTGTGTCTAAAAATGAATTTGTTAGAATTTTGTCTTTTTGTTTTCGCTACAAAAAACCTGTTTTTTTTTTTTTTTTAAACAACTTTTCATTAGTTGTAATATTAAATGACTTTCTGAATTTTTGTTGTTGTTTTGTATGTTTTTGTTAAAATGTTTCTTTGGTTAAATGCTGTATTAATATTTAAGACCATTTTGTTTGGTAAGTTTTGCAATTTTGTTGTTATCGTTTCAACTTTTTGATAATAATGGTATTTCAGAACAAAGGCCCACAAGAGAAAATAATGTAATACAGTATCTCACTGTTTGTTAACTGAGAGAGGAGTCATGGAATTTACTTTCACAACTGACGACATGTTAATTGCATAGTTCACTGTGACGTGAAGAAAGGCTTTACATAGCATCACACTAGCAATGAGAAACACGAGCAACCAAGAAAAAACAACTTATCACAATGAGAAAGACAGATAACGTGGAGAAAAGAAAATGATATGTTCAAAGAGTTTCACAGATAATGCTGACATATTTAATGTTAAATGGCTCTAAGCATATATTTCTTTTCATATACAAATACAATATAAATTACTACTTTATAGAAAACCAGGGCAATAAATGCTACATAGAAGTAAAGATAAATGCTGACATATTCAATGTCAGATGGCTTAAGACATATTTCTTTTCATATACTATACAAATACACAATATAAATTACTACTTTATAGAAAACCAGGGCAATAAATGCTACCATAGAAGTAAAGATAAATGCTGACATATTCAATGTCAGATGGCTCTAAGCACATATTTCTTTTCATATACATATACAATACACATATAAATTACTATTTATAGAAAACCAGGGCAATAAATGCTACCGTAGAAGTAAGTAAAGCTGACATATTCATGTAGATGGCTTAAGATATTTCTTTTCTAAAATACACAACATAAATTATATTTATAGAAACAGGGCCATAAATGCTACCGTAGAAGTAAGATAAATGCTGACAATTCAATGTCAGATGGCTATAAGCACATATTTCTTTTCATAAACAAATACACAATATAAATTACTACTTTATAGAAAACCAGGGCAATAAATGCTACAGTAGAAGCTGCTATTGCATGGAAAAAAATATTTTCTTTTCTATAACAATCCTGTCCCATCTTATAAGACCACAGAATACATTTTCTTCTTAATGACAAAAAAACAGAATTTACAACAAAATCTTATGTATTGTGATTCTTTAGAGAGAGAGGGGTGGGAGAGGAGAGGAGAGGAGAGGAGAGGAGAGGAGAGGAGAGGAGAGGAGAGAGAGAGAGAGAGAGAGAGAGAGAGAGAGAGGAGAGAGAGAGAGAGAGAGAGAGAGAGAACAGACTAAGAAAAACAAAGAGAGAAAAAGGTTTAAAAAAAACCTTTCCAATGTTCAGAATAGATAAGATTGAGAGACAAAGATGGAAAAAGTTTTGGAAAAAAACTTGTTTATAGTCCATATAGATAAATACAGGAGACAAAAAGAGGAAGTTTTAAAAAAATCAACCAAACTTTTTAATATTCAGTATTGTTAACTACAACAGACAAAGACAGAAGAAGTTAATATTTAAAAAAAAAAACACCTACAACAAACCTTTCTAATATTCAGCATTGATAATGTGCACAAAGAGAGAATTGTTTTAAAAAAAACCCCCCCCCCCAATAAACTATTAATATTCCACACTGATAACTACAAAAGACAAAGAGAGAAGACATCCAAAAAAAAAACAACCAAACTTTCTCATATTCAGTACTGATAACTACAGACACAAAGACGAGAAAAATCCCCCCCCCCAAATCAAATTTTAACCTAATACTCACTAACTGACATACCTACTAAGAGACCAAGCAGCCCTTTTAAACAGTACAAACAAAGCCATCGTACATCACCAACGCAACGTGCGTGCACATGCGCCTGCCTCACCACCGGAGAAAAAATGTTACCCAGACCAGCACCGCGCACGCACGCATGCGCGCGCACACACACACTGGCTCGTCTACTGCGTCAACTTCTGTCGCAGCATGTTCTCCAACTTGACAGCATCTGCGGCAAACTTCCGGATGCCTTCCGCCAGTTGTCGTTGGCCATCTGGTCCTCGTTCATCTGCCAGCGGAAGACTCTCTCGTCCACCTGCACCCTGGCCAGGTTGCTGGCTTTGGACTTCTCCGCGTCCAGGTGTTTCTCCACACGCTCGGTCGACTTGGACAGCTTGTCCAGTAGGGCTGGACTGAAAGGGGAGAGATTTGATTTGATTTAATTTGATTTATTCTTTTATATTGAGGATAATGGAATCAGCACTTTTGAGAGAGAGAGAGAGAGAGGAGAAGAGGAGAAGTAGGAGAAGATTGGAGGAAATGAGGAGGAGAGAGGAGAGAGGAGAGGAGGAGAGACAGACAGGAAAAGACAGAACAGACAGACAGACAGACATTTTTTATATTATATTTTATTCTATTATATCGAGGATAATGGGACAAACACCCGTGTGCTTTTTTTACATCCAGTCCTCCGCGAGTGTATGCATTTTGTAAATTATCATCTGTTCCCACCGGCACACGAAGGCCTACTCTTACAAATAGCCGAACAGGATTTAACATGTGTGAAGATGTTCTGCATGTGTTCGTACACAGGGCCTCGGTTTATAGTCTCATCCGAAAGACTTTTTCGAGAGAGCGGAATCAGCACTGATGTTAACTTCAGGGTGAAAAATCCTCTTGAAAAGGAATCGAACCTGGGTTGTCAAATTGCGAGCGTAATGTTCTGACCACTAGGCTATCTCCTAGGAGGGAGGGAAGGAGTTACTCACGAGATGGTGAGGAGGTCACAGCCAGCCAGTCCTAGGATCTGGCCAGTGTTGCGGAAAGAGGCCCCCATCACCACTGTCTTGTAGTCGTACTTCTTGTAGTAGTTGTAGATACTGCTCACACTCAACACACCTGTACACAGTACACACAGCAATAGTCACATCATGTTATTGTATATCTTGATGTCTGAATGCAGCTACCTTCACGGTGGGTAAAAACTGCTGCATATGCAAAATACCTAAAATACATGGTCATACTCGTATAAAATTCACTATCATGTCATAGTGTAAAATACAAGGTCATACAATAGTGTAAAATTCACCATGATATCACAGTGTAAAATACACCGTCATGTCATAGTGTAAACTACATGGCTATGTCATTGTATAAAATACACCGTCTTATAGTCAAACTTCTTGCAGTAACTGCAGATATTGGTCACACTGAAGGTCAAGGTCAAGGTGTTTCCATAGCCAATGCAGTTGTTGGGGAGCGAGGCATCAGAGACCTCAGCTCCTTTAGGGGTCAGCATATTGAGAGCGGCACCCATCTTCTCTTCCTCGCTGCTTTACCTTCCCTGACCCTACAGAGGGCAGATACCCACAGTGAAGTGGGAGACTGTGCTGAAGCCAAGGTGCTTGAACAGTTACTTTATCTGCCAGGCAACTTGGGGACAGCAGAGCTCTGACCACTGAGCTATAGATCCTTTCACATTTAACACTCCTGCAGAGACGATTCTGGGCATTATGTTATTCTGTAAACCCTTTGTCTTGAAGTCAAACTTGCTGTAGGAAATTCCCTTTAGATGCTGATCATGCTCAACACTCAAGCAAACCATCACTATTCCATACAGTACTTCTTTATCTTCTTTGTCAAACACTCAGTCAGCAACTGTTGTTGTCTATCATATGAGCGAAAATATATTGCATTGCCGTTAAGTGCCTGACAAGTCAGGCCCAGCGTGTCAACTTCAGTATGGGAGAGAAATGTTATCTGTCGGGGGAAAAAAGGCCGGGAAAATGGACCAAGAAGGCAGAAAATAGACAAGGAAGATGTAACAGGAGGAAAAGGAACAAGACAGAAACAAAGAGAGGGACAGAAAAGAGGGAATTCCTAGCACAGACTTTCCAGAGGGTGGAGATGCATTATAATACAACAGACCCTGGCACTTCCACAGGGGAATGGCATAGTGCTTGTTGCAGTACACACTGTCTTGTAAGTCACGCCACCAATATTCACATCACACTATATGATAAATAACACTGTCTGGTAGCAAACATTTGTATTAACAGCTGTGCATATACTAGTCCCAATTAACTCAGAGCACACCATCATTCACACAGTGTTGTAACTGTGGCAGAAAACTCGCACACTCTCACCAGGGTCTTCCAGGGGCTCAAAGGCTTTCTTGTCCGTGTTCTTGACGTACCAGTCCAGGATGCGGCCCACAAAAGGTGAGATCAACGTGGCCCCCACATCTCCACAGGCAATGGCCTAAACAACACATTGATGTGGCATTTTAACATTTGTGCCTGCACATAAACAATGTGGCATTTACACATTATGGCCTGCACAACACATTTTTCAATGTGGCCTGCACAACACATCAATGTGGCATTTCAACACATTATGGTCCTGCACAACACATTGAATTGGCCTGCACAACACATCAATGTGCATTTTAACACTGTGGCCTGCACAACATATCAATGTGGCATCTAACACATTGGACTGCACAACACATCAATGTGGCATATAAACACATTATGGCCTACACAACACATCAATGTGGCATTTCAACAGCTTAGCTTGGGGAAAAGGGGGGCTCTGACCACTGGCTATCCTGTCCCCCATGATATACAACAAAGTGTTCAGTTTGGCAAAGACACTCTGTTCCAGTCTTCTCCACAGAGTTCTATTTTTTGAAGTACAGTCTCCTCATCCTGCTTAGGGAAGTTTTCCATTTCAATGACATCATTCAACTGAAATCATGCCAACTCAGTAAAGTGGTTGTTTCCTTTTACTTAATAGTGTTTGGGCTGATTGGGTGGAGTGTGTAGTGCCTGGTCTTCTCCTGTGCTTGTAACCCAGCAGAAGAAAGTCGGTGTACACACACACACACACACACACACGGACACACTAACACACACACACACCACACTCATTCATACACCCCCCGCTTGTACATAGGCAAAAGAAAAACAACAACCCTTACCTGATAAAAGTTGAAAATGAGTGTCATGTTGCAGTGAATACCATATTTGGACTCCAGCTCCCTGGAAAGATAATTTTTACAAAACTGATCAGTTATTTTAGTATTCTAAGCCAAATAAACCACAGAAAATCTAAGGCTTACAATTATCTTCTCTTCAAATGATATCATGAAAAAGTGAACATGTTGATCTTCCTAGGAAAAAAGAAAGAAAACACAATCCCAAATTATAGCATCATCCTCCCACCCAATCTCCTACAAAAACACCCCCCCCCCCCCCAAAGAAAAAACCAACCCCCAAACACCCCAGCACCAAAAAACCCACAAACTAAAACCAACCAGCCCAACCCCAAAACAACAATAACAATAAAACACACCTAAACCCCAATGATACTGATATCTTCTGTTAAAAATCTGTTCTACTGCAACAATACTGACATCTTCTTTCAAAATATCTCCTATTCTTATTCTAGATAATAATACTCATATATACTTTATTTCAAAATATCTCCTGTTTTGATTCTAAAATTGCTGTATTTCTTCTTTAAAATTTCCCCATTTTTAGTCAAGAATATCTTTATATCTTCTTTCAAAACATCCCCTGTTTTTACTCTAGTTAAGTTAAAGTTAAAGTCTGTCCCGAGCCATAAGACTCATCAGGCCGGTGCTTATCCCGGTTTCTGTGGCGTTAAGCGACTGAGAGTCATAGACTCCCCCTGATAGGACGCCAGTCTATCGCAGGTTAACCCCCAACACAAGGTTGGTACCCCTTTTACACCTGGTGGGGTGAGAAAATAGCCGTAAAGTGCCTTTTCCAAGGCACAACGCCATAGCGGAATAGCTGGGATCGAACCCGCAACCTTTAGATTACGAATACAACGCCCTAACCACTAGGCCACAGCAGCGGCTGTTTTACTCTAAGAACACAGATATATTCTTTCAAAAAATCTCCTGTTTTTACTCTAAGAATACAGAAATCTTCTTTCAAAACATCTTCGGTTTTTACTGTAAGAATACAGGTATCATCTTTCAAAACATATCCTGTTTTTACTATAAGAATACAGATATCTTCTTTCAAAACATCTCCTGGTTTTACTCTAATAATACTGATATATTTTCTTTCTAAACATCTGTTTTTACTCGCAACAATACTGATATGTGACACCCCTTTTTTTGTTTTTAACATGTTATTAATCTGCAATAAAAAGGCTATTCAATCAAAAAAAGGCAGATTGGAAACCAGACATTTCTATAAAAAGTTATTACAAACTGAAATGAATAGACCGCAGGAAGTGACAAAACCAAAAATTGACAAGTTTTGCATCATAATATGGGGTTATAACTTTGGTATTTTAAAACACATTTTTAAAGCAAAAGTAAAGAAAATTACATCTTGATATCTCAGTACACATGAGAAGAATGGGCACAGTTTTATAACCAATCAAAATCAATGACCTGACCGTACCTGCTTAAAATGGCTCCTAGCGGGAAAAGTGGGTCAGGTACAATGAAACTCATTTCGTGGTGGAGCCTCACATTTATATCTTCTTTCAAAACATCTGTTTTTGATCCTAACACAGTCTGCAAAGATACTAAGGTAACACAGTCTGCAAAGATACTAAGGGCTTAGATTTCCTTCCTGTCATTATGTAAACAGAAAACTACCCCCGCCCCTTCCCCCAAGGATGATGCAGGGTGATGTGTGTGTGTGTGAGGTGACCTACTTGGCAGCCTGGATGCCTTCCCAGGTGGAGGAGAGCTTGATGAGGATCCTCTCCTTGCTGACGCCCATCTCCTTGTACAGGTTGATCAGCTGCACAGCCTTGTGCACCATCCCCTCCTTGTCAAACGACAGCCTGCACACACACACACACCGTCAGCTGGCCAATCTTTTAGCCTGAAGAAGGTTTGAAATAAACCGAAAATTTGCTCGCCAGACACTTGGGTGTTGTGTCTTTATTTGTCTGCTTGTATACATACACCGTTTGTGTGAAAACCATTATCAAAACCATTTTTCTGAAAACTCCCTTACCAGTATATTCAATAACTTAAAATTGGCATTTGAAAATTGTGAAAGGTCTCTGTTACAGTCCCTTAGGACATTTATTATAGTTGCATTAATGTTAGTGAGTTGTTTTTATTATTCCTATTCCATTATCAAGTTTCTCAGTGTGGTGGGTGGGGGTGGGGTGTGGGGGGTTTGGTTGTTGATTTTTTTTTTAACACTTTTTTTGTTGTTTTTTTTGGTCTAATATAACTAAAAGTGATCAGATGTAAAATTGAAGACAACAACAACACACCGTTTGTTTGTCACCTGGTCAGAACATTGCGCTCGCAATTTGACGACCCTGGGTTTGATTCCCGGTTGAGGAGATTTTTCTCCTGGAGTTAACATAAGTGCTGACTCCACTCTCCCCCAAAAGTCTTTTGGATGAGACTATAAACCGAGGCCCTGTGTGTGAATGCGCATAGAACATCTTGCGCACATGTTAAATCCTGTTCCGCTTTTCATAAGAGTAGGCCATGGTGTGCCGGTGGGAACAGATGACATTTACAAAACTGCATACACACGGGGACTGAATGTAAAAAAGCACAAGAGTGCTTATCCCATTATCCTCGTTATAAAAGAAGAAAAGAAGAAAATAAAAACCTGCTTTTACAATAGGAGTCTTAACCCTTTTGCTGCTATTGTATTTTGCTGTGGCACATGCTGGACAAAACAGAGAGAGTGTTGAATCATGACGAACAGTGATCGTCAACTGAGCATTGCTTGTGACGGTTTTTATGACAAACGCTGCTTGTCAACGGCACAGTAAAGAGGTTAAGGTATAAATGGGTCAAAATGAGTTGTTTATATTTTCTGAAATCTGCAGATCGTTACCTTTCTTTTGATGTACGATTCATTTGTTCTACCTCTGAATCTGGCAAAGTTATGGGTGTTTGAAATAGGTGACACAGCGATTTCACTTCTGAGAAAATTGGGTTAAAAGTTCTCACAAGTCTACCTAACTAAAACCCAAGCAGGTCAATATTTAAAACACTTTAAAACACTTTTTTGAAATCAAATTTGACCTTTTCCAGTACACAGTTAGATCTAATGCCTACAGATTCTATTTTTCATGAAAAGTCAAAATTGACAAAGCAGACCCTATCTTCCCCTTTTTGGGCCTTTCTCCTTTTTACTGCCTGCAAGCTAAGACTCAGTCTGTAAAAATGGGTACTATTTTTTTTGTAGCCCAAACACACTTTTTTGCTCTATGAATCTTTCAAAGCTTTTGTAGCGATAGTTATCAATTTTTAAGGTAAAAATAAAAAGAAGAATATTTACCACGCAATTTGTAGAATTCAGTACATTGCTAGCGACCATATTGGATCAAAACGTAACAAAAAATGCGCATTTTCTCTTAACTCTTCCATCTAACGTATTGTTTGAATTGTCACCAAATTTAGTAAATGTTTTGTGACAACACAGTTTTACAACAAAACAATGGAAAAAAAACACACGCAACAAAAGCCAATGAAAAACACAAAAACCAACAATACACACTCCCTCCCCCCAAAAAACAAACAACCACCAAACTACAATCCACCCCCAAAAAACAACAACAAAAAAACAAAAAACAAACCCACCAAAATGATACCAGCAACAACAATAACGATGATGAATCTTTTGTCTGTTCTCACTAACCTGCATCCACCTCTGTGGACACTCTGCCAGGGACGATGCCCAGAATCTACTGCCGAAGTTGACACACACTTGTCCATGGCATTGCTCACCTGCTCAGCTTCAGTGCTAACAAACAGATATATATATAACCAAACACTGTTGATAGTGATCACACACACCTGTGTGTAAAGGTGAATACGCGCATGTGCTCTCTCTCTCTCTCTCTCTCTCTTCTCTTGCTCTCTCTCTCTCAGTTTCTACCACAGTATACTGTTCTACATTATAAAGGTGTACATGCATATATTATACATATATAACACATAAAGGTGTATACACATGGACACAAACACACATACTCTCTCTCAATTTCTACCACAGGATGCATAAAGGTGTACATACAAAGATGTCTATACATACACGCACACGCACACACTTTTTCTCCCAGTCTCTCTCTTATGTTCTACCACACGATGCATAAGGTGTATGTACACATAAAGGTATACACACACACGCACGCACACACGCACCACGCACACACACATACTCCTAATTTCTACCACAGGATGAATGTGTCAAGTCTATAAAAAATAATCATGCTCGATCATACTTGCAATGATGCCCGACAGTAGCCATCCCCCCTCCCCCCTAATAAAACAAAAATTATGGTAAAAATTCCTTACTTTTCACTTAAAGGCTGCATGAGCATTCCATGGTCTTTATTTCGCAAACAAATGTGGCATACAATCAATGTTCTCCTTATTTTGCACAAAACATGAGACTTTGCATTGCATGGTCTTTATTTCGCAAACAAATGTGCACACAATCAATGTGTTAAATCATGATATGCTGAAACTGAGATGCCATAAAGTGATATTAATGCTAGAGATAAAACTTGAACACTCATAAAACACACTGACAGGTAGACATGTAGTGATGTTAAACTTAAAAAAAAAAATTACTTTAACAAACTTTTTTGTTCTTTATGCCAGACAATTACATTTATTACGCATAATTTGTGTAATATCTGTGCTTGTGTCTGCGTGTGTGTGTGTGAAAATCAAATTTTTATTTGCACATGGTACATACATTGTTTTTATTATAAGCAACGCATTTGCTGATTTTCTTTTTCATCAAGCCATCTTTTGTGTGTGTGTGTGTGTGTGTGTGTGTGTGTGTGTGTGTGTGTGTGTGTGTGTGTGGTGGTGCGTGCTGTGGTGCGTGCGTGCGTGCTGTGTGCGTGCGTGCGAGTGTGCGTATGTGCATGCATGCGTGCGTGTGTGTGTGTGTGCGTGTGTATACATGTACTGTGAATGTAGGTTTTTCACTATTGTGCCATTAATTTAACAATTATGTCTAACAACAACTTAGCTTGTAAACATGATACATCACATAAACATATTTTTAAACAGACAAGTTATAAACTTAACAGATAAACTAATGAAAAAAAAAAAAAGTTATGTATAGTTTGTAAACTGAAAACAGAATCATGTTTGCAGTGCCTGTGACATTATTATTTGAAATGTGCGAGGGGACATGTCATGTGTGCCCTCCACACCACAGAGTTCTCTGAGAATATAAAAAAAAATGTTTTGAATTTGAATGGATATAATTCGAGTTCTTGGTTTCTCGAGTAGTTAAATCATTGGCCCCTTGTCAAATGTCACACAATCACTATACACACACACTGTTACTGTGTTGTGAAGAAATCTTCAAAACTTGAAATGGCAGAGCTATTTTAAGGTGGTGGGGGGAAGTGCAAATATTCAAATAAAAGAATTTTAAAAGTCTTTTTAAAAGAGAAAAAATATATTCGATAGGAATGGGGTGGGAAGGTGAAAGATGACAAAGTTTAGAAAAAAGAAAAGGCAGAAACAGAGAAGGAGACAAGAGTACTTTAGGGCAGACAGACTGAGAGACAGACAGAAACAGCCTGACAAACAGACGGATAGAGTGAGACAGACACTGAGACAAGAATAGCAGACACTCAAAGACACAGAGACATATACCTATACATCGACTTTCTAAGACAGAGACATATACCTATACAACTCTGGACAGAATGAGATTGATGTACTTCCCCCTATTAATAGTTTGTATATATATATATACACAGACATTACTAATATTACATTCTTCATCTTCACCAAATGCTCAGACCGTTGTCTGTAGGACTAAAAATGCATTGCACTGCCGTTAACTAAAGGGCCTTACATTTACAAGTAAAGCCCAGAGCATCCGACCGTACGAGACGTTACTATATAACCACAAGCAGACAAACTGAGCTGAAAACATCAGGACAGTTACACTTAATAATAATATAATAATATATGGGATTTACTATAGCGCTGAATCTTGTAGAGTACCCAAATCAAAACGTCTGCATTCAAATTAGTCACGCGCATGCAACCGTTTACACATAAAATTAACAAATTGACATGTCTACACACACACACACACACACACACACACACACACACCACACACACACACACACACACACACACACACCTTATCTAGATACAGAGACAAAGACAGTAGTCACACACAGACATCCACTGACACAAAAAACCAAGTGACTGACATATCATATATATTACATACCCTCCCTTTTTCTTGGCCCATTCCACAGCATTGTCAATGAGATTCTGGTAAGCGGGCAAGGTGGAGGCTGCCAAGATGAGAGAGGGGTTGGTGGTGGCATCGGTAGGTTTGTACTGCTTCATGGCTGCACACACAAAAAACCCACAAGTATAGAAAACAAACCTCCTTTCAGTCCAAATTGTTGTTCAAACACTCTTTGTGATTCATTTAATAAATAGGCTCTTGCTGAGGAGTATGAGTATGACCCCCCACACACACACACTTGGGCAGAGGAAGCTAAAAGTTCTCTTAGACTTTCTGGTCTAAATTTTTCACCTTTCATGATTAATTTGTAAAATCTTGCTTATGACCCACACTAGCCAGTGACTAGGAAGGGCTGAGGAAGCTGAATAAGATAAAGTTTTCATAGACCTTGTCTTAACAATATTTGATTTAAAGGCAAAAGTTTACATGTGCACAAACATGATTACGTGTAGGCCTACAACACCACAAACATTCTCAGTCTCAC
>CM060333.1:33743243-33750743 GCA_030674155.1 Stramonita haemastoma | reverse complement strand
TCTGGGATGTTGGTTAGCCAGACTGTTAATGTGTGTGAGTAATGATGGCAGTTGTTTCTTTATTTGTTTAAAGGACAAAGCGCATTTGAGTAAACAAAAGCACTGCATTTGAAAAAGAAATCTGTTTTGTGATCGCTTTTTTTCTGTTTCTATACATTTCGACTGTATGCGTGTGTCAAATCAAATCAAATCGAATTTTTATTTCCAGATGGTACATTGGATAAGCTTTGATTTGCTTTTTTTCATCAAGCCATCTATCTAAAGAAAGAAAAAAACAAACATAACCCTCTAACAAACCAAAGAAAAAAGAAAAAAAAGAGAACCCCCCAAAACAATTCACCAATATTAACTAACATGATTTCAACAGCCTTAAAAATAAAATATGCCTATAGATAATACAAGCAACAACAATAACAACAAAAACAACCATATAAAAAAACACTCAAAAGACACGCACACAAACACACACACACACACACACACACACACACACACACACACACACACACACACACACACACACACCACACAGACGCGCACGCACGCACGCACGCACGCACGCACGCACGCACGCACGCGCGCGCGCGCGCGCGCGCGTTCGCTCGCTCGCTCGCTCGTCCACACAGCACGTATGCACGTACGCGCATGCACACATTTAAAGTTTTTTTTAAAAATCATATAGTGTGAAATAAACAGCTTATATCTGTTACAATGTCACCAATACCATTATTTAAGACATAATAAAAGAATCTATGAAATGATGTGTGTGTGTTCTTGTGTGTGTTCTTGCGTGCGTGCGCGCGCGTGTGTGTGTGCGTGTGCATAATTATAGAAAGGAAGTGTTCCACTTGGCTGGACAGTGTAAGGTGCTTAGGTCAGAGGTTTTAAAGAGGGATTACTATTTTCTTGTTAGTTTCTCTCCATCAGAAAGTTGATTCAACTGCTAATTTGACACAGCCTTTTAACACATCACCTAGGTATACCTAGGTCCCATTCTAACCCATCACTTAGAGATGAGGCAGCTGGCATTTCCTCCTGTCAAGGTTGAGAGGCCAGTGGAGGTGATGTCAAAGGAAATGGCAAGCCCAGAGTTAAGCCCTGCTCTTACCTGTGCTGGGGTGTGGCAAGCCTAGCCTAAACACGTCAAGTAGCTAAAGATGGCATAAGTGTCCACAGTATCCTAGGAAAAATCCCCCCACCCCTCTGTTCATCTCAACCTGCCTCTCCTATCAGGTAAATAAGAGGGGGGGGGGTTGTTGTGTAATTAGCTAATAAATGGTCTTAGTTATACTGTTGTGCGTACCTACCTGCGTGCATGCGTGTGTGCACGTGCGTGTGTGCGTGCGTGCGTGCGTGTGTGTGTGTGTGTTTGTGTGTGTATGTGTGTGTATGTGTTATGTGTATGGTAGTGATGTGTGTGTGTGTGGTGTGTGTGTGTGTTTGTGTTGTGTGTGTGTGTGCGTGTGTGTTTGTGAGTGTGCGTGCGTGTTGTGTGTGTGTGTGTGTGTGTGTGTGTGGTGTGTGTGTGTGTTGTGTGTGTGTGTGTGTGCATGTGTGTATGTTTGTGTATGGTTTGTGTTTGTATGTGTGTGTGCGTGTGTGCGTGTGTGTGTGGTGCGTATGTGTGTGTGTGTGTGTGTGTGTGTGTGTCTGTGTGTGAGCGAGTGTGTGTGTATGTGTTGTGTTTGTGAGTATGGAGTAAGAGATATCACGATGGAAAACAATAGAATAATTACATCTTCGATTTAAATAGGAATAAACGAAATCAAGGCAACAGAAAAATGATATAACAGAAAATATAAGAGAAACACATCAAACAAATATGACTTACAAATTCAGCAGTTGAAAACAAACATAATTGAAGAGAGAAGAAGAGAGAGAAAATGGAAGAGAGATGAGAAGACAAAGAGATATGAGACTTAGAGAGATATTTGGATGAAGATGGAGAGAGAGAGAGCAGAAGGCAAGAGCAAGGCAGGAAGCAATCTTTTGAGGATGATAAGCATCAGTGTTTACATCGTCCCGCCTTTCAGGATACAAGAAGAGCTAATAAACGAGAGAGAGAGAGAGAGAGAGAGAGAGAGAGAGAGAGAGAGAGAGAGAGAGAGAGAGAGAGAGAGGAGAGAGAGAGATAGACTGGGAGAGGAGAGAGAGTAGAACCTTCTTCTCAGAGTTTAAAAAAATCGGAAATATAAAGTGATAGACTTATGTATGGTTTTGGGGTTCATAGATACTGCTTCTTGATCTCCTGTGTTATCTGAGGGCAAATTTTGTTTTAAATATTTTCTGAAATAGCCGCTTCCCACGGTCCCTAATCTATACAGTCAGTGATGTAAAACGATGGTAACAAAGATTTAAACCACATTTCATGGTCCCAGAGCTGTCCAGCCCTCCCTATGGTAATTGCCCGACGCCAAGTCGCCGCTTCCGGAGGAACAGCAGCTGGCAGGCTGGAGCTTGTCAAACACACTTCAAGTAGGCCTGAAGCCCCTTCAGGCATCCTTGTATTTACTTCCGACAGGCAATGCCTGTGCGCCCTTAGCAGGTTCGGCAATCAGGGCGGGCTAGTTTCGTTTCACTTATCATCTTTCCAACTTGGCTAGCTCCTACTGTGGTTGAACAAGAAGGTGTTATTCAATAAAAACAATACTTGTTGCCATCGAAACTTCAGATATGAAAAGCGAATATATGTGACAAAATAATTCTCACAGGCTAAAGGATACAGCATATAAGGCACAAAGCCCACAGCGATGTGAAACTTTCAAACGCCATTTTCTCGAAACTACGTGGAATCGCGATAGCCGCTTCTGGCAGGTAACCCTCGAGATAAGATAAGATAAGATAAGATAAGATAAGATAAGATAAGATAAGATAAGATAAGATAAGAAAAAGATAGATGAATGAGATGAGATGAGATGAGATGAGATGAGATGATATGATATGATATGATATGTATGATATATATGATATGATATATATATATATATATACATATAATATAATATAATATAATATAATATATATAATATATATATATATATTATATATAATATAATATAATATAATATAATATAATATAATATAATAATATATAATACAGAATCGCATTGTATGACATAATATATCATATATAATATCATGATTATTATGATTGTATTATTACTACTTCTGCTGCTGCCACCACCACCACCGACGACTACTACTACTTCTTCTACTACTACTTCTACTACTACTTCTACATCCACCACCACCACCTGCATCACCAAAGATGACTGTAAGCTAATCTGTGCTGATATTCTCTTTCATTTTGGAAATAACAAGAGACAGAAAAACCTCAAGTAAAGAAAACATCAGGTAAAGGGAGACGAATCTACACCATACTAAAGGTAAAATATGCTTAGTTATTTACCCTGAACATCTGCCCCTAAGTGTAATCATGGATCATTTTCATCCACAAACAGGGCTCGAACCCAAACCGGAACTCAGATTGACCCTGGAGTTTTTAGCTTTTTAGGCAGGTGTGTAAACTCTAGACCACCGATCCGTTTGCACTACTCCTGATATTATGAGAAAAGTCATCATCATAGAGTGCTGACTATGTATGCACAATCACAGCTATATCCAGTAATATGACCCCATCTGATAAGTCTCACGGAGTCTGTCTTGATCTGCAATGCAAAACTGACGAACAACACACACAGAGTTAAGGAGAAGTTAGTAATGCATAATTCAGCAGGATGGATCAGTGGTCTAGAGTTACGCACTTGCCGTGAAGGCGAAAAGTCCAGGTTTCAAGCGCCGTGGTGGTTCGATCCCCGTTTGGGCCTGAAATTTTCTTCCCATCCACTTAGACCGTGAGTAGTGGTCTGGGTGCTAGTCTTTCGTATGAGACGATAAACCGAGGTCCCGTGTGCAATACTCATTTAGTGCATGTAAAAGAACCCACGGTTACAAGGGAGTTGTCCCTGGCAAAATTGTGTTAGGAAAAAAAAGCCACTCTGATTGGGAAAGAGATACAGAAGCAGAAAGGAAAAGAAAAAAAAATATGGGTGGCGCTACTCTTCTGGCTACGCACTCTCCCCGGGGACAGCAGCACGAATCTTACGCACAGAAATCTTCCGTGGCTTAAAGTGGTAGTCTATACAATACAATACAATACAATACAATACAATACAATACAATACATACAATACAATACAATACAATACAATACAATACAATACAGTACAGTAATACAATACAATACAATACAATACAATACAATACAATACATACAATACAATACAATACAATACAATACAATACAATACAATACAATACAAACTGAGTACAGAATAGACGCAGTTAAGAACTTAGGTAAAGTGAAGGTAGGGTAAAGATAAAGGTGTCCCATAACCTATAGTGGTCGTAGGGGAGCGAGGTATCAGAGACCTCAGCTTCTCCAGAGGCCAGCATATTGAGTGTGGTATCCACCTCTCCTTCGCTGCTTCACCTTCCCTGACCCTAAGATGAGCTGGTTCCCATTAACAGCTGGGTGAACTGGGGGACTGTACTGAAGTGAAGGCGCGCAAACGGTCACCCATCCACTTGGTGGATCGGCGGTCTAGCGGTAACACGCCTGTCTAGAAAGCGAAAAGTCCAGGTCGGAGTGTGCGGTGGTTCCAATCCCGTTTAGGCCCGAAACTTTTTCCCCATCCATTAGACCATGAGTGGTGGTCTGGGTGTTAGTCTTTCGGATGAGACCATAAAACAAGGTCCCGTGTGTTACACATCAGTATTTAGCGCACGTAAAAGAACCCACGGTAAACAAGAGAGTTGTCCCTGGCAAAATTCTGATAGGGAAGCAAAAACAGTTACAGACAGGAAAAAGAAAAAAAATAATGGGTGGCGCTACACTTGTGGCGACACACTGTCCCCGGGGAGAGCAGCCCGAATTTCACGCACAGAAATCTGCTGTTACATTGAGTGGTATAAAATAAAATAGATAAATAAAAAAAAAACCACGCTCGATGCTGCTTAACATTGGCTGGGAAAAATTTCGAGTGCTCTAACCACTGAGCTATCCAGTTCCCAAAGAAGTAAGTAATGCATTATTCAACATATCGGTGTGATTGTCATCAATATTTTTCTTTTTAGTGGTACTGCTGTTTTTCTTGTAATGCAGCCACTTTTATGGGGATGTGGGTGTGGTGTGGTGGGGGTTGGGAGTCGGTAGTCTACGGTAACATCAATCAAGACAGAAAGAGGGGTTGTAAGTTTGATCCTAACTAAAACCTGACCCATTTCTCCCTCTCTGTATGCTACAACATGAGTAGCGGTATAAGTGTTCTGTGTGTGCTAGTGTTAATGTGTGGTGGTGTGTGTGTGTGTGTGTGTGTGTGTGTGTGGTGTGTGTGTGTGTGTGTGTGTGTGTGTGTGCGTGTGTGTGTGTTGTTTGTGCGTGTGTGTGTGTGTGTGTGTGTGTGTGTGTGTTGTGTGTGATATCCGTTCCTATCGGCACACAATGGCATACCCTTGCGAAAAGCGAATTGGGTTTCACACCCACACACACACACACACACACACACACACACACACACACACACACACACACACACACACACACACACACACACACACCACACACACAACACCACACACATGTGCGCGTGCACGCATGCACGCACCCTCCCCCACCCCACACGCACACACAAATTAATTATTTCCTTCCAACCTCCCCCCCCCCCCAAACACACACACACACACATCCTCCCTTACACATTATCTCCCCTACCTCCCCAAACTCTCCCATCCACACACTGTAACAATCTGGAAACCTAAACAACAACAACAGCAACAGCAACAACACAATAGCAACAACAACAACTACAACAATAAATAACGGCACCAACAGTCCTCAAAAGCTCTTGCCTTGAAATCCTCAAACATAACAGGCCAAAATAATAATGTGATAATCAAATTAAGCTTTGCCATTGAATAGCAGGTCAGACCCCGAAACCCACTCATGCATTCTTGTACTGGTTCATAAGTTCACGTGTGTGTGGTGGTGTGTGTGTGTGTGTGTGTGGTGTGGTGTGTGTGTGTGTGTGTGTGTGTGTGTTGTGTGTGTGTGTGTGTGTGTGTGTGTGTGTGTGTGATATTCCCTGAAAAAAGGAAAAATCGATCACTTTTTACGCCTGAACTATTCACAAACAACGCACACACCACACACACACACACACACACACACACCACACCACACACACAACACCACACACACACACACACACACACACCACACACACCCACACCACGCACCAGAGATCCTTCTTTTGTGAATCTCAGCAGGCTCTTAGCAATTCACGTGACCCTAACAGGGCCCCGTCTTTGCCATTGTTGGCGAAACAGATCATGGGAAAGACACAACATTCTAAGGAGGGTGGCATGATGGTTAAGATGTTAACCTTCCTACAAGTAGCCTAAGTCATGATGTTGTTGGTTCCAATCCCAATCGCGCCCTTTCTTCCCAGTTTGATGAAAAATTCGAACTGAATGTCTAGTCAAAGTCCTTCGGATGAGACTATAAACAGAGGCATCGTGTACAACCGCACGCATACCATTTGGGCACACGTTTAAACCCGTTCTGCCTTTCGGAAGAGTAGGCCATTGTGTGCCGGGCGAAATATATCCAAATAGAATTTTCTTTCCTTTATCCTCTTCATCGAATATTATGTTATAAGCTTTCCTAGGCAACCTCGACTCATCCACATTTTCAACCAGTAAAGGACGCATTTGATAGCAGAATTTAAAGTAGTTTGACATCCGTTTGTTTCTCGATAAACTAAATCATTTTGTGTGTGCTTGGTTACTCCTAAGAATTCTTTTTCAAAGCAAAGAAAATGATCGTCTTCACAAAACAGAGCAGCATCACAGAGTTCCTAGATTTCAGCACCATGAGGTCTTTCCACCTTCGGGTTAAACAGACAACAGGTATTTTAGAAAGATAACTGTAAATTGCAATGCAGTCTCTTAAATCCATTATTTGTTGGACTTCGTATGACAGCTATGATAAGAACATAATGCGAGAAATGATATTGATCTAAGCTTGCTCGGTGAGAGAGAAGAAAAGATGATATAAAAATAATCATTTCATCATCTGGTCAAACATAGTCAGGATCAAGAGAGAAAGGGGACTTACTTGCACTCTTTATTTAATTTTATCCATAACTGAGTATTTTCTTTGAGTGGAGCATAGTTTGGTGTGCGTGAGTGTGAATGTGTGTGTGTGTGTGTGTGTGTGTGTGTGTGTGTGTGTGTGTGTGTGTGTGTGTGTGCGCGCGCGTGTGTGCCTCTGTGCGCATTAAAAAACATTGACTCAACTCGTATGATGAATACAGACAGAAGGAGACCGTAGGAAAAGATATAGAATGGAATATAAGCACAAAAAAGAGAAAAAAAACTCATAATACATAGAAACTGACCCACAAAAAAAGAGAGACAGATCATCTTGTAACATTGTTT
>CM060333.1:33728243-33738243 GCA_030674155.1 Stramonita haemastoma | reverse complement strand
ACACCATGTACCAAAATATTTGTTTTTGATAAAGAATTTGACTGACTTTGACTTTGACATTGTTTTTCGCACCACACACACACAACAACACACACACACACACACACACACACACACACACACACACACACACACACACACACACCCCGAAATATTTTATATATATAAGAATTTGAATTTCACACACACACACACACACAACACACACACACACACACACACACACACACACACACACACACACACACACACACACACACACACACACCACCCCGCGCACGGGAAAAAGGTATTAAGTTTACATAACTATTTTTCATCCTGCCCTTACAAATAATCAGGAAAATTGGCCTATAAAAGCATGCCAAAGACAAATATTAATCTATTTTGAAAAAGACTAAAATAGATGAGGATTTCTTTTCATAAATCCAAAAGTTACATTACAAGATAAAACAAACGCAAGACAGCACAACATAAGCTCAAGTCATGCAGACAGATAATGAAAATACAAAATAAGAAGGATAATAAAAACAACAAAGCAGCCGGATGTAAGTTAACTTGAAACATAAAAGTGGACTAACAATTTGTCCATCAGATGTTTTTTTTTCAAAAGTTTCTTAAAAGTTTGTTTCGAAGGAGTTGATTTTAAACAAGGAGGTAAAGTATTCCACAATGTTCTTCCTGAATAAACAAGGTTTCACTTACAGAGGTTATTATGGGGCATGAGCAAAATCAGTCTATGAGTAGGCCTGCTTTTATTGACAGCAAACTGTTCCCCACTATGTTGTGACAAACATGTCTAATTTCAGCTGTATTCTTCTGGACCTCTTAAAGCATGGATTATCTAAGAGTCAAGAGGTGAGTCACCATAACCATCAGTTGTGGAAGGATCATCATAGCTTTGTGACAGGTACGTAAAGGTCTTCGGGAACGGGACAGCTCAGTGGTCAGAGCACTCGCTTCCCCCCAGCCAAGGGGTTAAGCAGTATCGGGCATGAATACTAAGTGGATGGGTGACCGTTTGTACCCCTTGGCTTCAGTACGGTTTCCCTAGTTCACCCAGCTGTAAATGGGTACCTATTCTCTTTAGGATCAGGGAAGGTAAAGCAGCGAGAGAGAGAGGAGATGGGGCGCCTGCCCTCAAAATGCTGACCCCTGGAGAAGCAGAGGTGTCTTATGCTTCGCTCACCAACGACCACACAGGTTATGGCACGCCTCTAGCTTAATTTTTTTTTTTTTAAACCTTTTTACCTACTTCAGGTCATATTTTAGTGAAGTGTTGGGTTAGTCCTTTGAGTGTAAATAGAAAGCGTGATTAGTTGGAATCGGGTTCTTTAGGTAGTTTTCTCTCTTTCTCTTCTTTGTGCGTACTCTCTCACTCTCTGTCTCTGTCTCTCTCTGTCTCTGTCTCTCTCTCAATTTGTCTTTGTTTCTGCCTCTGTCAGCTTGTCTATCCGTCTGTCTAAAGTGTGTGTGTGTGTGTGTGTGTGTGTGTGTGTGTGTGTGTGTGTGTGTGTGTGTGTGTGTGTGTGTGTGCGCGTGCGTGCGTGCGTGCGTGCGTGTTACATTTAGATTATTTTTCCTTTATATGACTCAATATTGATGACTATGTAGGACTACAGTCTCTCTCTGTTAGGAGACTACACAACATTTGACATGAAGGAAACGTCTAGATGTGCTTGGGAAAATAAGAAGGTGAGAACTGACTGAGAACGTAAAACATAGATCTATGCAGTTTTCAGACAGAGTAGACAAGATGAGAGAGAGAGAGAGAGAGAGAGAGGAGAGAGAGAGAGAGAGAGAGAGAGGAGAGAGAGAGAGAGAGAGAGAGAGAGAGAGAGAGAGAGAGAGAGAGAGAGAGAGAAGAGACAGACAGACAGACAGACAGCACAGACAGAGACAGAGACAGAGAGAGAGACACACACACAGACACACAGACAGACAGACAGAGAGAGGCGGTGTTTTATTTGAGTGGGCTTAGATGGTATACACTGTTATAGACATTGGGAGAATTCTGGATTACTTTTGCTCTGCCCTGGCTTTTGCATGTTGGCAACGGAATGACTTTAGACGTCAACAGTTTTTAGTTGTGATTTTTTTTTTTTTTTAATACATTTTTTAATGTTTTTTCCCCTGCAGGCTGTGATATGTTTTAAGTAAATAACCCCCCCCCAAGGAAACCAACAAACCAAAAAACAACAACATAAAAAAATCACACACACCCACTTTACAAACAACAACAACAAATTCCAAATCAAACAGACTTTGATTTCAAAACACAAAAGTTTTGATTGTGGCGTCGTCTTTTATTTTTATTTTTTAAAGATTAGTCAATTAATCTCCTCTATGCATATATACTAAAAAAAAAAGTAATACTGCAATAGATACTGCAAGAGAGAAGAGGGGAGAGAGAGAGAGAAGAGAGAGAGAGAGAGAGAGAGAGAGAGAGAGAGAGAGAGAGAGAGAGAGAGAGAGAGAGGAGAGAGAGAGAGCGGCACCACACACACTAACAGTAGTAGTTTTGGTCAAGCAAGCAAGACAGGCGGGTGGGGCCTTCATTCATAGCGGATCAAAGTGTTTCAGCAACAGTGTTATCACGCCGCAAAGGTCCCCGGCAAACACTGGGAACCACTGATAAAACAATCACCACTAGGCTACTCCATTTTTTTTTTCTTTTCCACAGCAAGAACCGTCACTCTTGCGACCTCCACCCCGGGGGACCAGACGACAAGAATTCAGTGAAGGTTTCTTGTCGCTTATCGCAGTGCAAGGCAATTGTTTTGCAGCAGGGCCCAAAAAAAAAACTTTGTGTTTGATATCAGAGATAACAAAAAAAAGAAGAAATAAAAGTCCATGATTGGATACAAACGTGAGGGGAATTTGAGAGTGTGGTTCCGGCGAATTTAATTGAAGTTGAATGGTGATTCTTTTTTGTGTGCGCCAAAAAACAAAACAAAACCCTGGAGTCAGTCATAAAAACTGTGATTTTTCCCCCATGTGTCACTGAAGTGCCAGTAAGTACAATAGTTTTCTGTCCTATTGTTGATTGATACTTAGTGAATAGGCTGCTGGCTTAATTTTATTTTTTATGGGGATTTTGCATGATGGTAATTAAATTGTGACATCTGTCAGTCTGTTTTGTCTGCTTGACTGTATTATCAGTCTTCTGTCTGTTGTCTGTCTGTCTTGTCTGTCTGTCTGTCTATCTGTCTACTCTATTTATATCAGGTCGGGAAAATCAAATGGTCTTTACTGCAAATGAGACTCCAATTCTGTCACCAAAATTTGACATCTAAAACAATTTTTTTTCTCCTAGTTTTTTTTTATATTCAAATCTTTGGAAGCATTCTTGCAATGATGAAGGAGTTGTAATGGTTATATGCATTTGTTTTCCATCACACTCTTTGATGAACTGTAGTGCAGTACAGTGCAGTGTAGTGTGGTGCAGAGTGTAGTGTGGTGGTGGGTTGAAGTGTAGTGCAGTGTAGTGCAGTGCAATGTAGTGCAGCTGTAGTGTCGTGGTTGGGTGGTTGAAGTGTAGTACAGTGTAGTGTAGTGAAGTGCAGTGCCATGCAGTGCAGTGTAATGTAGTGTAGTGTAGTTAGTGTAGTGTAGTGTAGTGTAGTGTAGTGTAGTGCAGTGCCGTGCAGTGCATGTCATGTAGTGAGTGCGTGAGTGTAGTGAAAGTGTAGTGTAGTGTAGTGTAGTGTAGTGTGTAGTGTAGTGCAGTGCAGTGCAGTGTAGTGTACTGTAGTGCAGCTGGTTAAATCGTAATGTACTGTAGCTGAGCGTGGTATAAATTAAGTGTACTGAAGTGCAAAGTAAATAAATACAAGTTCTACAATGATAGGCGCATAGCTGTATTGTAATGCACTGGTTGTGTGTGTGTGTGTGTGTGTGTGTGTGTGTGTGTGTGTGTGTGTGTGTGTGTGTGTGTGTGTGTGTGTGTGTGGTGTGTGTGTGTGTGATGTGTGTGTCTGTGTGTGTGTGTGATGTGTGTGTATTGTAATATGATATCATGTTTCATGTCACTGTTAAGTTTCGCTGTCTCTTTTGAGGCAGGCACGGATTTTGAAAGCAAAGAAAGCTCTGCGCTGAGGTGTGGTTATTAGATAACCCCTAGTGTGCTAGCGTCACTCATTTTCTATTCAGTTGGGAAACTTGAACCTTTTCTTTTCACAAGTAATATTCTACTCGTTGGCGTGAGGCCTCGTTTTGTGTGGAAATACCAGAATGGATAATTAATATTTGTCCTGGTGACAATAATATGCTTGCTGGGTGTTCTGTATGTGTGTCTGTGTTTGCGAGGGTGGTGGTGGTGGTGTGTGGTGGTGGTGGTGTGGTGGTGTGTGTGTGTGTGTGTGTGTGTGTGTGTGTGTGTGTGTGTGTGTGTGGTTGTGTGGTTGGTGTGATGTGGTGTGGTGTATTGTGTGTGGGTATGTGTGTGTGTCTTTCTCTCTCTCTCTCATCTCGTCTGTTACTTTTTCAGCCTGTCTGTCAGTCTTTTTGTCTTTCTATAATTATGTCTTTCCGTCTTTCTGTCTGTCTGAATCTCTCACAAACAAACAAACACACACACATACACACACATACCAATGCAACACAACACACACACAGTGACACACACACACGCATTCACACTCTACGACACAACACAACACAACACAACACAACACAACATACCACACCACACACACACACACACACACACACACACACACACACACACACACACACACACACACACACACACACACACATACTGCCCCCCCTCCCACTCACACACATTTATACACCCCTACCCCCTCCCAGCACACATTATGATACCACAGAGAACATAAAACGTTTCTCTAGATAGCCGTTCTCACAGTTTTCTTTTCAAACGATGCCAGTTTAACAACCCTAACGGGCGTCGTACGGAATGGTCTACTGACTTGCTTACTACCATACAAAGTACCGTTACGAGTTTTCACACGGTCTCGTTCCCCCTCTCGCTGTCTCTGCAATTCAATAGCAAAACACTTGCCTCCTTGGGCTTTCAGACAGCCATTGTGTAGGCGTCAGAATCGATCTTTTTTCTTTTCCACCTCTCCATGTCACTCTGTCTGTCTCTATCTAGGTGTCTCTGTCTGTCTGTCTCTGTACATTTGCTAGTTTGTCTATGTCTGCTTGTGTGTTTAAAGGTAGGTAGGTAGTGTGGTATACTTACTTAGACACAAACGCAGACAAACACACACACGCACACAAACGCAGAGAAAGACAGACAGACGTGACATACATACATACATACGACAGACATACAGACAGACAGACAGAAAGACGAAAGATAGGCAGACAGATACACACACATACCATTCACACGCACACACACACACACACACACAACACACACAACACACACACAACCACACACACACACACACACACACACCGCGCCGCGCGCGCGCGCGCGCGTCTGTCTTCTGTGCCCTATCTTTGTGTATGTATAATATATATAATATATTATATATATATATAATATTTTATATATATACATATATGTATATCTGTACTCTCTCATTCACACACTGTCTCTCCCCCTCCCTCTCCCCCTCTCTCTCCTCTTTCTCTCTCTCTCTCCCTCCCTCCCCCCCTCTCTACCCCCCCTCTCTCTCTCCTGCGCCCCCCTTCCACTGTCTCATCATTCATTCATTCATTCATTCATTCATTCATTCATTCAGGCAAACAGAAGACAACAGACAGATATCAGACAGGCAGACATACATGTATACATGCAGGCAGACATACATGATACAAGCAGACGAACAGACAAACATACAGACAGGATGTGCCAACAATCACTCCAGGAAAGCCCTGCAGATGAAATTTAACACCACAACTTTTTGATAGCCCACCCAATACAGGAACAACCCCAGACCCAAAAAGAGAGTAGGGTACCAGTCATGATATGTCTGTATAATAATTATTATATGCTGTCTGCCTTGATGTTTTAGTTCTGACATGACATTTGCTTGTGTGTGTTGTGTGTGTGTGTGTGTGTGTGTGTGTGTGTGTGTGTGTGTGTGTGTGTGTGTTGTGTATGTGTGTGTGTGTTGTGTGTGTGTGTGTGTGTGTGTGTGTGTGTGTGCGCGCGCGCGTGTGTGTGCGTTCGTGTGTGTTTGTGTATGTGTGTGTGTTTATTTTATTTATTTTAATCTTTTCTTTCGGGAATAATGAAATAAGCACTCATGTGCTTTTTTTTAACATCCAGTCCTCGTGTGTATGCAGTTTTGTAAATGTTGTCATCTGTTCCCACTGGCACACAATGGCCTACTCTTTCGAAAAGTGGAACAGGATTCAACGTGTGCGCAAGATGTTCTGCACGCGTTCGTACATGGGGCATCGGTTTATAGTCTCATCAGAAGGACTTATGGGGAGAGTGGAGTCTGCATTGATGTTAACTCCAGGGGAAAATACCCCTTGAACGGGATTCGAACCTGGGTCATCAGATTGCGAGCGCAATGTTTTGACCATTAGGCTATCCCGTTCCTCTGTGTGTGTGTGTGTGTGTGTGTGTGTGTGTGTGTGTGTGTGTGTGTTATTTATTTTATTTATTTATTTATTCTTTTATATCGAGGATAACAGAATAAGCAATCATGTGCTTTTTTTCATTCGGTCCCCGTGTGCATGCAGTTTTGTAAATATTGTCATCTGTTCCCACCGGCACACGATGGCCTACTCTTACGAAAAGCGGAACAGGATTTAACGTGTGCGCAAGATGTTCTGCGTGCGTTCGCACACGGGGCCTCGGTTTAAAGTCTCATCCGAAGGACTTTTGGGGAGAGTGGAGTCAGCACTGATGTTAACTCCAGGAAGAAAATTTCCTCGACCGGACTCGAACCCGGGTCTTCAAATTGCCAGCGCAATGTTCTGACCACTAGGCTACCCGCCCCCCTGTGTGTGTGTGTGTGTGTGTGTGTGTGTGTGTGTGTGTGTGTGTGTGTGTGTGTGTGTGAACACGGCTACATTCATGGTGGGCAAAAACGATCGCATACGCAAAATCTCACCAGCGGTGAATCTCAGAACTCTAGCCGTGGAACGAAACTGCCCCCCCCCCCTCACCCCCCCACCACTAAAATCCAGCCAAACAGTATATAAGCTCCCTCTTCAGGCTTCACACTCCCCCCCCCCTGTCACCTCCTCCACCTCTCTGCCTTTCTTTTTCTTCACTTCTCTCAGTCTCGCACCCCCCAGGGTAATGGTTTGTCAATATTTTGACGACTGGAAAGTGACATAGGCACGCCTTATTTCTGGCCATACACACACAGGCACACACATGCCATTCCGGTCCCCTAGCCAGCCATGCACGCCATACAGTTGGGCTATAGGCATAGGGGTGTGCGGACCTGTGTTGTGTATTGCTCGACAAAAGGTAGGATCAATCCTTTTTTTCTGTGGAGATTTTGGTAAGAGTGTTTGTTGAATGATTGTCATACTGTTGGAAAGACTTTAGGATTCAGTTTTTTTTTCTGTGAGATTGTTGTTTAGGAAAAAGTGCAAGATTATGGAATGGTTGTTATAATTTGTATCCTTGAGCAGTAGTTGTGATCCGGATTTGTTTTTCTTTGAGCTTTGGGTTAGGAAAAAAAAAGAGGCGAAATGAGGAAATGATTGTCAGATCGTTGTTAAGACTTTGGGTCGATTTTTATAGGTGATTTTAGTGACGAAAGGAATGCTTGTTGAATGATTGTCATTGTCATTTTCACCTACGTTGAGAAGACCTTCGGATCCATTTTTCTATGTGATTTTAGTGTAGTAAAAACCCCAACAAGATTATTGTCATATTGTTGGGAAGATTTTAGGGTAGTTTTTGTCCCTGTTATTTTGGTGAAAAACTCAAGGTTATTAGATGAGAATTTCTTCTTTGAGAAGTTCTTAAAATCAATTTTTTCAATGAAATTTTAATGCAAAAGGCAGGAGAATTGAATCGTTTTCATGTCGTTGAGAAGACTTTGGGGTTTATCTGTCTCTGAGATTTTGGTTTCAGAAAAAAGGCAAATATATTGAATGATTGTCTATCTTTGAGAAGTCCTGAGAACAGATATTTTTCCTGTGTGATTTTGGTAAAAAAGGCAAGCTGATTGAAGGATTGTCATCTCGTTGAGAAAACTTTAAGAGCATTTTTCTCTACGTGTTGATAAACGACAAGAATACTAAAAGATTGTCATATCCTTGATGGTTTTATAACTATCTTTGTAAAGTCCTTACGATTCAATGTTTTCACTATGACTTTGGCAAAAAGACAAGTTGTTTGTTATATCGGTGCAAAGACTTTACGATCTTTTTTCTCTGTGATTCTGGTGGGGAAAAATAGAAAATTGTAATAGAGTGTCATATTGTTGAGAAGACGTAAGGATTAATTTTCTCTGTTAGTTGGTGAAGAAAAGGCACGGTTACTGAATGAATGTCCTACCTTGAGAAGCCTTATGAATAGAAAATTTTTATCTTATATTTTGGTTGTAAAAGGCAAAAATGTTGTCATTTCGGTTAGGAGACTCTGTGATCGATTTTCTCTGTGATATCTGTGAAAGAAGGCACATTCATCAAATGATATATGGAGAAGTTCTTACTATTGTTTTTTTCAGAAATTGGTGGAGAAAAGGCAAGTTATTGAATGATTATCTTATCTTTGAAAAGTCCTCAGAATATTTTTTTTTCTGTGTGACTTTAGCAAAAAGGCAAAACTTATTGAACGATTGTCTATTGTTGAAAGACTTTAAAGATATTTTTCCTTTTTGATTTTGGCAAAAATAGGCAAGCTGATTGAATGATTGTCATCTCGCGACAACACTTTCGATAAATCAATCTCACGAGATGTTGATAAAAAGCAAGAATACTAAATGATTATCATATCCTTAAGAAGACTTTAGGGTTATTTTTCTCTGTAATTTTTGTGAAAAAAGGCAATTTGATTTAATCAGATTTAGTTAACTTTATGAAGCCCTTAGGATACATTTTTCCACAGTGATTTTGTTAAAAAAGGTAAGATTATTGTCGCATCGTTGCAAAGACTTGTAGATGTTTTTCCTGGGACCTTGGTGAACAGGTTAAGATTATTGAATGAGTGTCAAATTGTTAAGAAGATTTTATACGACTTATAAGACTTAAAAGGCAAGTTTATTAAATGAGAAGTGAGAGGCAGTAATAGTCAGTCGGAATCCCTGTATTTTGTGGGTCTTTTTTAATTGGTTTTTCTGTCTTCTCCTTTTCTTGCGTATTTTTTGTCTTTGTTATCGATTCTCCTGGCTTCAACTGTATTTGTGTCCCCGACAGAGTAAATTTTTCTACAGAGTTTTGCCAGGAGCAACCTCTTGTTGCCATGGGTTATTTTACGTGCGCTAAATATTCAGGAAAGTCTGATATCTTTATTGTGTTAACACAGACTGTTGTGTATTTTCTGCACTGTTTTGCATTGGCGACTAGGTTGTGAGATTGTCAGCATTGAGATTGTCACAAAGATGGTAGCTCTTCAGAGTTATTCACCTGATTTATCAATTTCATATGTATTTTCTTCCCCTTTGAAGTTGGCTGTTATCTTTTGTTATACTTTTAGTTTGTAATCTGGGATAATCAGTAAAGAAAATCGGCGACCTCTTTATCTGTTTTAAGGATTAAAATGTTTAGATCATATGCCATCTAACATGTCTTTTATGGTTGATAATAATTGATATTTGAGAGAAGGGATTGTGCAGTTACGTTAATCTTCTAAAACCTGACATCAGCTACTACGAGATCTGAAACGTTCACACTACTTCTGCGTGCGCTTTTATACGAACAAGAGTAAGGCACTAGCAGATCTGCATAAAAAAAGAAAAATGACGTGGAAAGTCGAAAAGAAAAACCCCGTATAACCCAAACAAGCCCCTCTGCTATTCATACCCTTGACTTGCAACAAGGCCTGCTACACACTCATTGCTTTACCTATTCATAAATTTTCTCTACCCCCCAAAGGTTTGGATGAATA
>CM060333.1:33715743-33718243 GCA_030674155.1 Stramonita haemastoma | reverse complement strand
TGTGTGTGGTGTGTGTGTGGTGTGTGTGTGTGTTGTGTGTGTGTGTGTGCGCGCAGGCGCGTGTGTGCATGTATATATGCGTGCGTGTATGTATGTATGTATGTATGTATGTATGTATGTATGTATGTATGAATGTATGAATGTATGTATGTATGTATGTATGTATGTATGTATGTATGTATGTATGTATGTATGTATGTATGTGTGTGTGTGTGTGTTGTTCATGGATACGCACCAATGAGTGAATGCATGCATGCAGTGGTCTTGTATACGCGCATGAATAGACGCACGTGTCTGCGAGCGGACGTAGGCGCTGTGCATGCAGGGTTCTATGTTTATGGTTTCGTGCATGCGTGCCTCAATGCGTGTTTATTACTGAACAGAAGGTAGTGAAAGATAAAGGTGTCCCATAACCTATGTGGTTCGTAGGGGAGCGAGGTGTCAACAGACCTCAGCTTCTCCAGAGTCCAGCATATTGAAGGTAGTGCCCATCTCCTCTCCCTCGCTGCTTTACCTTCCCTGACCCTAAAGTCGGCAGGTACCAATATTACAGCTGGGTGAATAGGGGGACTGAATTGAAGTGAAGACGTGCAAACAGTCACCCATCCACTTGATAACCACCACGCTCAATACTGCTTAACCTTAGCATGGGGAAAGCGAGTGCTCTGAACACTGAGCTATTCCGTCCCCTAAAGTGGTATAACACAAATATTTTTTATATTCCATGACTGACATGAACAAAGCGTTGCATTGCTTTCGAATTGTAACGTGCCCAACATTGGGCGATGATTTTTTAGAGTAGCCCACGTCACCAAAGTGGGGTGACTTGCGGCCACCATAGTCCCTAAATCGGGCAGCTCCACTGGGACTATAATACAACCCAAACACAACGCCCAAACAAAAAAACAATACAAACTGACCTGAACACACTTATAGCTCCTCTGGGACTATAATACAACCCCAACAAAAAACCAAACCCCAAACAAAACAAGACAAACTAGCCCAAACACACTTTACTAAAACCAAGCTCCCGTCACCACACTTTTTTTTTTTCCAGCGCTGGCGCGGGAGCGGCTGACCCTGATCAAGGACCTGTGCAAGATCCGGCAGGACCAGCGGGGAGTGGACCACCTGCCCCAGGCCATGCGCTGCCCGGACCTCTCCCACTTCGCCGACACCGCCCACGCCCGCCTGCAGCGCGTCAAGGAAGCCAAGGAGGTGCACAAGTTGACTTCCAGCCGGACCCCGTGGAGAAAATCCCGCTGCAGTTCCCCCTCCTCCCTACCCTGGGGGAGGTGGTGGAGGTGAGGACGTCCAAGGAACTCTACAACCGCCGCGTGCAGGTGCAGAAGAGCACCTTCGAGCAGTGCATGGCGGACAGGCGGAGTCGGAGGCGGCCGTTCTGGGATAAAGCCGTCCTGGGAAGAAGAAGAGGAGGAGCCGCCAGCAGGACGGCGCTCTGGGCACCTTCCCGCCGCCTTTCCGGGGCGTCCTGGCGCCGCTACCGCAGCCGCCAGAGCCGTTCACTACCCGTGGAGGATCAGCCAGGTTCTGAAGAACCCGAGGAGCTGAGGGGGCGTGGAGGACTGAGCAAGTCCCCGAGCTTGCCCGCTCTCAACACGTTGCGGAGGTTCGACTCGCTCAAGCCCCGCACCATCCACCCTTCGCTCAGTAAGCGTCACAGCGCTTCCCTGGATTACCTCCCCGTCATCAAGACCACCAGGGGGCATCATGGGCTGCTGACGACGTCACAGAAAGGGTCGTCTGTGTCCTCGGTGACAACGCTACCCACCATTGATGAAACTTAAGGGAAATGATGGGGGGATATGTTTAGGGGCCTTGTTGGGGTTAAGTTGTTCGCTTTTTTTTTCTTAATCTTTCTTCTTTTTTTTGATGATACCTTTGAAATCAGTTAGGGCAATATTCTGATGGTGTGTGTGAATGTGTGGGATATGACAGTGATACTGATAGCTCATACTTCTTTTTTTTTTTTGCGTCGTCAAGCGCTCAGACAGCAACTGTTGTTGTCTGGCATGTGAGTGAAAAAATCAATTATGCGTTGTGCTGCTGTTAAGCACCTTACAAGTCGGGCCCAGCGCATCCGACTCCGGCATGGGAGGGAATTGATATCTTTTATGCTTTCCAGGACAAAAACAAAAGCTGGAAAATGGACCAAGAAGGAAGAAAAAACCCAGAAGGAGGTGACAGGAAGTAAAAGAAGAGGGTGTAAACAGAGAGATGGATAGAAAAGAGGGAATTCTAGCACAGAATTTCAAGGCGGGGATGGTATTTATACTCACGGGTCACATGCATTCCCAAGGGGAGATAATTGATATGAGTGTCAGTGTATTTTTCAAAGACGTTTTATTTACTGTGTACAGTGTGATTGTGTTGAAAAAGTGGTGTACAGAATATCAATTGCAACGAATGAAATTTGGCTGTGGATTAGAGAGTAGCCAAACACCCACTGTGTGTGTGTGTGTGTGTGTGTGTGTGTGTG
>CM060333.1:33708243-33710743 GCA_030674155.1 Stramonita haemastoma | reverse complement strand
GGATTTTTTTTTTTTTACAGAGGAAACAAACAATTACCCATGACTGTTTTATTTTTTGTTGTTGTTTACATCGGAATTGCAATTACCCATGAATTTGTTTTGTTTTGTACAGTGGAATTAACAATTACCCATGTATTCATTTCACAGTGGAAATAACAAAGATCCATGTATCATTTATAATCGTTGAACAAAAAAACACATTACAATGCCCATCCAAATAAACCCAAGAAACGAAAACAAAAATGTGAAAGGTGCGGGGCTGTTAATACACTTTGCGAGTGCCCTCAGAGCAGACCGGGTAGAAACACTTGTGGTAGTACCCGGAAAGAGTTTGACATAACATTGTGTGTAAGTTACCTGTCGTCATTTAAAGAAAAGAGACTTGAGTGTTTTGTTGATCATAATCATATATACTGTCTACATCTTTCAACATGTTCGTGCGCGCATTTTGCATCATCACTCACACGCAAAGTACCCACGCATATAATTATGCGCATGCATTCATGCATGCATGCAGGCACAGAAGCACGCACAACACACGCACACACACACACACACACACACACACACACACACACACAACACACACACACACTGGTATGTGTGTGTATTAATTGTGCTAAAAATGGTAAAAATTCGTAGAGTGCAAAAATATCTGTACAAGTTGGGAATGTGGCTGAGGTTTTGATTGCATTATACACACACACCCACGCACGCACGCACGCACGCACACACGAACGCACGCACGCACGCACGCACACACACACACACACGCGTGCGTGCGCACATCACGCACGCACACACACACATTGCAAGAGTGAGCGCAGTAACCCGTACACATATAACGGCCATAGAAGTCAATATCAGTTTAGACCATTCCAGGAAAGTTAAGCAAATTGCGATTCGCATTTTCTTTTTATCATTCAAGCTACAAACAAAACAACACACACACAACAACACACACACACACACACACACACACACATACTGAGAATAGTAAAAAGACATAATAATATATAGAAAGACTCTCTATATCACTCGATTAATTTCCTTTTACCGTCCTTTCATATCTCAAAACACATTCAAATATATTATTCTTGTGATTGCTTGAGCAAAACTACGTGCACGCGCGTGCACGCACGCACGCACTCACTCACACACACACACACACACACACACACACACACACACACACACACACACACACACACACACACACACACACACACACACACACATTTGCTATTTCCTCAGCTGCGACTACCGAAAGACGTTACTCTGTTTATATTAGTAAACATCATTCGATATGCAGAAGTAAGCTATAGAAATTTCAATTGCTCTTAAATCGTAATCTTCATCTTCCGCTGAACATATTTCAGATTAAAATTTTTTATATTTTTAATTTTTTTAGTACTTTGCCTTGATTCAAACTCGGTACTCTATACATCAAAATATGTATGTTCTTAGAAAAATGATATACTAGAGATCAACCATGTCAATAAGCTTTAGCTTTAAGGGGGATTGTGTCACTTTCTGTTGGGTACCTTCACACGTGGGATTCTTTCTAAATGAACGGGCTGACAGAGCTGCAAAGAGAGGTGCAAAGCATGGAGAGCATTCTGTAGAGCTACACGTTCCATTATCTTTACAACAGGGATGTCATTTACTAGAAGAGGCATCGTGGAGCAGGGCCAAAAAAGCTTATTATCCAAAGAAGGAATGTTCACATAAATCTTTAAATCATTGTCCATGTTTTATGGGATATTGATCACTCTGAGACATACACAAATTTTGTCATGGCAAGAACGGCTAGTGATTTGGCTTTTTTTGTGGATAAACCAGAAAACGTTTACCACCAAAAAAGCAACAAGTATATAGTGTTAGTGCGCTGTGCGTATTACTAGCATCCATTATTATTAGAATGTAAGAGTCTCAATTCTTTCTGAACGTCCTTTTTTAGAAATCCTTTGATAAGATTGAAAAATCTAAAGTTGGTATGTGGAATAACAAGATTTATATTGAATTGTTCTAAACATAGAGACGTTGTAAATAACTATGTCATGATTTAATGTAGCATTTTTGTCTCAAGTTTGTTATTGTTGTCGTCATTATTTGACCATGTCCCCTTATTACTTATAGGATATTTAGTAATAGTTGAGTATTTTATTGCACACATTCATCAACTTACCCCCAACCCTTCCCCATTGTCCAATATCACTTTGAGTGAACAGAAGTAAAATCGATGCAACAACAATAACAATAACAACAACAACACACACTATACGCACGATGCACGCATACGCGCGCGCGCACATACACACACACACACCACACACACACACACACACACACACACACACACACACACACACACACACACACACACACACACACACACAGAGTTCCATTATCTGTACAACAATGTAGATTATCAGTTGACAAGAACAGAAATCTCTTTTAAAATTAACAGATCGCCTTGTCAACGCTCACATCTTGAGAA
>CM060333.1:33690743-33703243 GCA_030674155.1 Stramonita haemastoma | reverse complement strand
AGAGAGAGAGAGAGAGAGAGAGAGAGAGAGAGAGAGAGAGAGAGAGATCCTGGAATGTAGGATGTGTAGCAAAATACTGCACCTTTTATTAGCCGGAGCATGGAATGCAGAGCTTGTTTAGTTTTCAAATACATTCAGGTTCTATAATTCCTGTCACGCCGAAGTCGGGTGCGCTGGGCCTGACTTGTCAGGCGCTTAACGGCAGCACACCGCATTGTCGCTCATAATGACAGACAATGCTAGTTGCTGTCTGAGCGTTCGACGATGACGGAGAAGAATTTCCTGTCGTTGCTTTAGGGATATGGAGGATTTGCTATTATATCAAGGAACAAAATCATAATCGAAAAATAAACATTCACCATGTACCTAGATATTTGAACACAATATTCAAACAAACATTTTATCTGTTGACATATTTTCAAGTTCTGATAGTATTCATGATTCAAACAACATTGGGCAGAGTCTTCTTATTTATTGAATGAAGGAAAGAGGTTTTTTTTCATATTCCAGAGTGTTTTGGAGGTTTAGTGTAATATTTTGGAAAATATTTTCCCTTGTTTAGGTGCACATACCAGCACTCAACTCAATCTGTAGACTTTCGAAACAACAAATCTCAACAGTCAATTATTAATGTGTTTTGAATAAAGCTGCAGCAGAAAAGATAAGAGAGAGAGAGAGAGAGAGAGGAGAGAGAGAGAGAGAGAGAGAGAGAGAGAGAGAGAGAGAGAGAGAGAGAGAGAGAGAGAGGAGAGAGAGAGAGAGAGAGAGAGAGAGAGAGAGAGAGAGAGAGAGAGAGAGTCGAACAATGACATATCGCTAACATAATACAATCTTATACATTATTTAAACATCCCCCCCCCCCCCCCCTGACACTTATTAACTTCAACTTAACGATGCTGAATAAGTCTTGATGCTCTCCAGGATGTGTGCATACTATACTCTGTCATTGTGTTAATATCAAGATTGCTAATTGTTCGGAAAATGAGTGTGCTGTGCGTGTATGTTCAAGTGTGTAGCGGGATATTAATTATGTACATCATTTTTTTTTAACGAACATTTTCACCTAACCCTGTAAGGTTTCATTCAAAAATAATAAATTCTTGTTATATTCTTGTAATCTTCTCTCCTTAGAATGCGGAACAAACGTAGGGTGACAAAAGGAAACCTTCTAAAAGGTCTAATCATCAGAATACACAAAGAAGCCAGAAAGGAACAAAGCAAGAGGGAAGAGACCAGCGACCGAGAAAATTGACCAGGCAAAGAATGATACGATGATCTTAAAACTTGTCATCACGATCACTTTGACAGCTACAGTCAATGTATTGATTGTTCTGTCGGATTTTAAGGGGATCTTCAAAGAAGAAGGAAAAGAAGACAAAAAACTGGAGATGACAAAAAACCCGCCTCTGGGTACTTTTGATCATCAATATCGCTCTCTTTCTTTTCACCAGTATTCTTCAGTTTTGTTGCATTTTTTGTTCTAACTATTCCAGACCGGCGATGAATGATAATAATTCTGGTAGAAAAACCACTGAATGAGGTTTTCTGCAGTTTACGATTGGAAGATATATAACCTTGTTTTCGCCAGGCCTTATATGTAATGTTACTGATGTCATAATATAACAATTTCATTTCATTATTTAGATTCAGGTCTATTAACCAGCCATTGCCGATTGAAACATGACGAGTGTGAACGGTACTGAATAGAAAGACCGTCTTTTGTAAACAATGTAATACGAGTAAGATAGGCGATGAGTTTCAGTTTATATGGAATGTCCTCACTTTTCTAACAGGAAGAAAAGGAACAAGTCGGAAACAGAGAGAGGGATAGAAAAGAGGCAATTCCAGCATCGAGTTTCTAGACGATGGGGATGGATGCCATTTGTACTGACAGGTCCCCGGCATCCCTTCAGGGGGACCAGTGGGGGGGGGGGGGGGGGGGGGGGTTGATACTAAATGGAATTTCCTACGTTACAGAGACAACTAAACAAGTCTCTATGGCACCAATACACGGACAGAAAGTAGTTTTGGAGATAGCGAAGCTGTTCATAAGACAGTAATATCACTACAAAAGTGCCCGTCTATCCCATCTCCCAACTGAAAAAAAAACGATATGCAGAGGGGGGTTTACTGCAATTTTTTTTCTAATTTTTCTTCTTTCAGTTTTTTTTTAAGCACAGTTCAAAGCAACACGGAACTTTTTATCCCTAGATTTTGAGGAGACTGATCATGCTTGCTTTCTCTTTTTGTCTTTTCTTTTTCATCTCCGTCTCACCTCTTTTATCCATTGTCGTATTTTTTGGTAAACCTAAGTCTACTTTGTTAAACACATTTGTCCAGTTTTGCTATCATCATTTACTGTTCATTTATTAGTAATAATCAGCCCAGCCGACCACAGGAATCATGTCAGGACTGCCGTTCATGTCTTAGTTGCACAAATCATTTTCTTCGACGAATACTGGAGGATCAAGAAATTGCACACACGATGAAGAATTCACCAACGTAAAGGGGATTTACTGTTCCACACCACTTGTTGTTGTTGTTGTTGTTGTTGTTGTTGCAATCCAGCACAATACAGTGAATAACACCAAGTGGAGTTTTTGATCCCTAGGGCGTCAAATCCGTTTTTTTCTTTTCGTAACTTGTGAAGTCCAATAACCATAGAAAATTACACAGTGCAGTGAGAGAGAGAAAAAAGATGTTGCACATTTCAATACTGTGAAAGGGGAAACAGAATGAGTTTTTGTAAGAGCATCAGTAAATCATGAATCAGAAGTACATGCCTACATGCACATATACACAAACACACACATACCCCACACAAGCATGCGCACAACACATAGGAGAGAGAGAGAGAGAGGAGAGAGAGAGAGAGAGAGAGAGAGAGAGAGAGAGAGAGAGAGAGAAGAGAGAGAGAGAGAGAGAGAGAGAGAGAGAGAGAAGAGAGAGAGAGAGAGAGAGAGAGAGAGAGAGAGAAAGAAAAGCGATCTATCACGACCACGAACATTGTCACTTCGTCGTTGTTTTCGGTTAAAGTGGTATAACCCACTGGGCAAGTTTGTGAAAAGAGAGAGAGAGAGAGAGAGAGAGAGAGAGAGAGAGAGAGAGAGAGAGAGAGAGAGAGAGAGAGAGAGAGAGAAGAGAAGAGAGAGAGAGAGAGAGAGAGAGAGAAGACAGACAGACAGACAGACAGACAGACGACAGAAGAGCAGAGAAGAGACAGAGACAGAGACAGAGAGGACTGAGACAGAGAGACAGACAGACAGACAGACACAAACACAGACTTGCACACACAATGTAAAGGCAGGGGAAAGGCCGTAGGAAACAATCAACAACAGCATCCACACACCCACACACACAATCACCCCCCCCCCCACACACACACACCACCCTCTCTCTTACATATCAAAGACAACAACAACAAAGAAGAAAAGTCACACCCATCGTCATAAAAACCCAGCCCCAGCGTTGAATAATGATGGTCCAGGAGTCGTCCATCCCCTCCCCTCTCCCTCCCTCCCCTCCCCTTCCCTCTCCCTCCCCCATGTCTACAAGTTGCTAGTCTGCACGGTGGTCATGTCCAGACTGAGGCCCCTGTGAAGCAGGTACTGCTGGAACTCTATCACGCCTTTGTCCTGAGTTGCTGCCTCGCGTTTCGGGGAAGACGACGATGACGACGCCGCTTCCCCCCTCCCCGACCCCTCCTCCCCTCCCCCTCCCCCACCTTCCCTCTTCCCCGTCCCCTCGGGGCAGCAGCTGCCGCTGCCCTGGGACAGGAGGCTGCTGAGGCTGGGGGAGGTCGGGGTGGCGGTGGGGGTCCTGTTCACGTGCAACACGTGCGGCGAAGGCAACGCGTCGCGGGGCAGACCCTGCGTCAGGAAGCGCCGCCGCTGCCGTCCGCGGAGATGTCGTTGTGGTTGTTCTGGATGAGGAGCTTGCGGGGCGTGCGCGGGGTGGGGGGTCTGTGGTAGATGGTGTGGTGTTGGGAGGAGGAGGAGGAGTGGGAGTGGTGGGAGGGCAGCTCGGCGGTGTCCGAGCATCTCCGGATCAGGCGGTCGTGCTGTGCAGCCCCTTCCAGCGGCGGCGTGTTGCGGCCCTCGCGGCAGCTCTGCGAGGACAGGTTGCTGAAGCGCCGGTGGTCGCCCATGCCTCCGCCCAGATCATCCCCCTCTCCGCGCCGGTCCAGCCCCAAGAACTCCTCGCCCAGCTCCCCGCCTAGCAGAGGCTGCTGCTCCGCGCGCAGGAACTCGCTGCCGGACTGCGACCAGGCGCTGTCCACGTGCACGGGCACCACCTGCGTGCTGAAGGTCACGCCCTTGACGTGAGGGTGGTGGTGCAGGGGCTCCCCACCCCCGCCGCCGCCTTCCCGGCCCTGCCGCTGCGGGGACGACGGCATCGTCCCGGGGAGAGTTCTGGAACCGGCGCCGGCGAAGTTGGAGAAACATCACCTGCACGAGGTCTCTCCCCGGTCTGGCAGCCGGTGTCCCTGAAGCGCCCACGGGCCCGTTGCGGCTGATGCTGGTGCTGCTGATGACGCCGTTGCCCCCGCCCCCGTCCGCCTCCCGGTCCGAGTCTTCCAGCAGGCAGTCCGAGTCCGAGAACTCGCCGAAGGACATTTGCTGGTTCTCGCTCAGCATGGAGAGCTTCCTGGGCGAGTCCTTGACGTGCGAGGGCGGGAAGGAGGAGGCGGCGAGGGCTGTGGCGGCTCTGTGGTTGGTCAGGCTGGACAGGACGCCGTGGTTGACGTAGTTGCTGCCTGCCAGGTGAGCCGGGAAGCTGGTTCGCTTCATGACGAAGCGCAGTCTCTTTTCGTCCAGGGATTTCTGTTTCCACGGCTGCGCTACTTTGCTCTCCGCTTTGGTCAGCGAGTCGTAGCGTCCTTCCCTGAAACAAGGAGTGTGGACAGGTGTGAATCAGGTTGAGGTGGGTTTTTTTGTTTTGATGATAAGCTTGATGATAAGCATTGGGGGGGGGGGGGTAGGGGAAAAGAAAGAAGTCAAGTAAGCAGGTGTACAGACGCATGCACGAACAAGATAACAAAACCTGAAAAAAGCACTAATTTTACAAATAAAAACACAGAAGAAGTTAGAAAGACAACAACAAAACCCCAACAAACTCTAAAATTAATAACACCATTAACAGCAAAACACCCTATCCCCAAGCACCCTTTCCCCATGAATATTGAAAAACATAAACCACAAAAAAACCCAACCAACCAACCACCAACCAACAACAACAAAGAAACAAAACTTAACAACACAAAAGAAACAGAACAATACAAAACAAAAAAACAACAAAAAGAAACAGAACAAAAACACACACACATCACACACCACCACCAACCACCACCACCACCACCATCACCACCACCAAACAACAACAGCAACATCAAAAGAAAAAGAGAAGAGAAAATCCTTCCTTGATAACCTTAGCAAACGTAAACTGAAGAAACAGAGCTGCAAAAACATATCCTCGGAATAATTTTAAAATATGTACTTGGAAAAAATGGACAGACTCGGATTGAAATTTATTCTTTTAACTGTTTAAAAAGTAAGAGGAATTAATCAGGGTTTGAACGTTATGTAAAGCAAACAAGATGAAGAGAAGCATGTACCAGTTTCTAACCTACGTTCTCAATGCGCAACCGCTTTCGCCAAAGTAAACAAACTATCAAAGCCGAAGACAGGACAAGCCATTTTGAAGACAGCAATTTCCTGGTCTGCTGTTAACCAAATACATCAAGCAGACATTTTCCATTGGTTTTCCCCCCAAAAAAAAGATACAACCAGTGACAGCCATTTTGTTCACTCTCTGCCTCCAATCATGTCGTTGTACGTTACGCACACTTTGTTTTCTTCACCCCCCCCCTCCCCGTATTTCGCGCTCCACTGAGTGGCCACGATGTTCCATGGTAAGGCCATTGTTGGCTTTTTTTTTTTTCAATCTGGCTGTCCTTACCTCTTCAGTCAGCAACTTTATTAGGCCCTGTGTGTGTTGGTAAGGGATTGTTAGGGGCTGGTTGTAAGAACGGTGATTCTTATCATGTGGATTCTATGCGCTTTGACTGCTTAATATCTCCCCCAGACATGCTTATTATTATCCATTGGTCATTGTAATTTTTTTTGTCATCCTTCGGATGATACTACGAAAACAAGGCCCCATGTGAGAACACATGCAGAACATCTTGCGCACACATTAGAATCTATTCCGTTTTAGGAAGAGCAGTCCATTTGTGCTGGTAGGAATGGATAACAAAATTTACAAAACCGCATGCACAGGGATTGGATGTAAAAAAAAAAGCACACAAGTGCTTATTCAATTTTCCACAAACTACGAGAGAAAATGAAACTACTGAATATATTAAACCCATTTAATTTCCCTTATACCGACTTGCTTTCTATTCAAACATGGACAAGTCATTCTTCGTCAGGTAGTACTGTGCATGCTGGGCATACTTATGTGCTATTAAACCACTGGTCAAAATTGCTTTACCCTTGTACAAAAGGTGGGTTTTTTTTTCTTCCTAGGTTAGAGCTCCAAGGTTCACCAATGACGAGATTGTGCATATGCCACTGTTTTTGCCCTGACATTAAGATTCCACTCCAACTTTGGGAATGATATCTAAACACAACACCAGTGTGGATGTATTTTTAAAGAATATGTAATCCGTTTCTACCAGAACATAATGGCCTACTCTGCCGAAAGACATATTAGGTCTTAATGCAAGATGTTTTGCATTAAGACCCTGCACACAGGGCCTCAATGTTCAGTCTCATCCAAGGACTTTCGAGAGTCAGAGTCGGCACTGATGCTAAAACTTGGGGAAAAATAATAAAAAAAATAATAAAGTTTTGGCAAAAAAAGGGAAAATAAGTGAGAGAGAGGAGAGAGAGAGAGAGAGAGAGAGAGAGAGAGAGAGAGAGAGAGAGAGAGAGAGAGAGAGAGAGAGAGGAGAGAGAGAGAGAGAGAGAGAGAGAAGAGAGAGAGAAACTAGTTCCCACGACCCATATTTTCAACTGGCAAACACTTTCAGCCAAGGCAGCCTGCTTAAAGTAGCGAACAAGACAACCATTTTCCAGGACAGCAATTTCCTGGTTTGACATTAAGAGAAGACACTGAGCTGACATTTTCCAGCCGTTTTCGACAAAAAGACACCGCCAATTGCGGCCATTTTGTATGTTAGATGCCTCTGAATAAGTTGCGCACATCACGTGCATTTTATTCTCCTGTCAAGAGCTTTTCAGTTTAGGATGTATGCCCACTGTCCCATTTTAAGTTCACTGTGGGATTTAAAATCAAATTTTCTTTTCACCCGTTCCTCTTTGCCCACATATGTAAAAGAAAAGTCCACAAAAAACACACAATAAAAGCAAAAGAAGAAAAGAAGGATAACTCTTCTGACATAAACATTCTTACTGACAACAGCATGAAGAAACGTGCAATATCTGAACAAAACAAGACAGTCTGCAAATTTGCTGAAGAGCTAAACTAACCAGAAAAGAGAGAAAAAAGAATCACAAATGTCTTTTCATTTGAGACGCACCATCAGTTAAAAACCCAGTCAGTAATGATATGACCCTACAGCAGAGTAGGTAAGGCTGTTCCACTTCAATCCTATGGGTCAACAAAGTCGTTGGTTTGAATATCGGCAGTGTCTGGTGAATTAAGGGGGGTGATTTCTATAATCTCCCAGGTCAACTTTACGTGCAGATCTGCCAGTGTCTTAATTCCGTTCGTGTATATACACATGTAAAAGATCAAAATATGCACATCAAAGATAATGTCAGGGTTCGGTGGGTTACGGAAACACGAACACACCCAGTATACATCCTCGATGTCGGAATGCGGCTACCTTCATACCGGGCAAAAAACGGTCGCATACGCAAAATCTCGCCATTGGTAGACCTCAGAGCTCTAGCCTTGGAAGGAAAAAAACCCAGCGAGGGCAAAAAAACAGGAAGATGGATAGGGATGGTTTTCGAGTCTTTCATGGCAGCCTCTACCAGAGAAAAGACTACAGGATAGGCACTCAGGTTTGTGTAGACCTCAGCAAATATTGGAGCTTTTCGCACTCTCGAAACATGTTTCCTCCCTTCAACCCCCTCCCAGTTTCTCTTTCGGGCCATTGCAGACACCCCACCCCTATCTCTCAGTGTCCACTTTTCTTTGTGACAGCACATTCTAAAACAGCACAATATATACGGGGGTGATCGGGCTTTTCTTCTTCTGCGAACTTTGAGTAGCTTATATATGGCAGCTTTTTGCATGGTTTTGGTCAAAAGTCACTGAAAGAGAGAGAGAGAGAGAGAGAGAGAGAGAGAGAGAGAGAGAGAGGAGAGAGAGAGAGAGAGAGAGAGAGAGAGAGAGACAGACAGACAGACAGACAGACAGACAAAGACAGACAGACAGCAAGGAGAGAGACAGAGAAAGAGACAGACAGGGAGCCGGGAGAGAGACAGAATAAATAGCAACAAAAAAGAAAGCACAGAGGTTGCAGAAATGAAAAATGAGATAAACAGCGAAGGAATATCACAATGCCAATAACCCCCCCCCCCCCCCCTCCCTCTACCCGCCCCCCCCTTTTATTTTTAGTATTGAGTCATCTTTCATGTTGTCCATTGAGCTAAAAAACGACGTGAGATGATTGGTGCTGTGGTTCTCTCTCTCTCTCTCTCTCTCGGATAGCCTTTGTGGTCAGAGTGGTCCCCCTAGTGGGGACGGATAGCCTAGTGGTCAGAACATTGCGCTGGCAATTTGACGACCCGGGTACGAGTCCGGTCGAGGAGATTTTTCTCCTGGAGTTAACATCAGTGCTGACTCCACTCTCCCCTAAAGTCCTTCGGATGAGACTTTAAACCGAGGCCCCGTGTGCAAACGCACGCAGAATATATTGCGCACACGTTAAATCTTGCTCCGCTTTTCGTAAGAGTAGGCCATCGTGTGCCGGTGGGAACAGATGACATTTACAAAACTGCATACACACGGGGACTGGATGTAAAAAAGCACAAGAATGCTTATTCCATTATCCTCGATATAAAAGAATAAATCAAATCAAATCAAATCTCTCCTCTCTCTCTCTGTGTTCCCAAAGGTGTGGGGTGCGGGGTAAAGCCTGGTCTTCTCCTGTGCTCGTAACTTTACTAGAGGTCTACACGTTGGCCTTAGCCAACATTTCCACTTTGAAGCAATCATTTTCTTTAAGATGGTTTAGTAAATAAGATGCGGATCAGAACTGGCAAGACTTTGAATCAGAATAAGAGCTCAAATAAATACTGCACTTATGGGTGCTCTAAGCTTGCATCTCTCACACATCCATTTTGTCACTTTGACCTGAATACAACTTTCAGTCATGGCTGATTTCTTTTTGTAAAACTTGGACTAGGATGATCTTCCCAGGGAGAGTGTGTCATTACAAGCGCAGGGCCACCCATTGCTTCTTGTTTTCCTGTTTACAAAGAAATTTGTTTTCCCTCTTACTTTGAAGCTTTTGTTTTATCGTTGTATCAAAAATGCAGAATAAAAATCATTTGCAAGGTGTATGTCTTACGTCTTTTGTTTTTGTTGGTGGTGAAAATGGCAACTTAACTTGTCTATTGGTTTAGACCTTTTGTCTTTCAGGGGACGGGATAACTCTGTGGTCAAATCACTCACTTTCCCCAGCAAATTTTAAGAAGCATTGAGCATGGTTACCAGTTGGATGGGTGACCACTTACATGCCTTGGCTTCAGTACAACCCCTCAGTTCACCCAGCTGTAAATGGGTACCTGCCTCTTTTAGGGTTACCTATTCCTCATATCAAATATTGATCACAGGCAACAATATCAACCTTGATATTTATAGAAAGCAAGAAATAAAAAACCGAACAGGTTAAAGAAAAGAAAAGCCCAACAAAAAAGAAAATCAACCCCCAAAAGGAAAAACACCTACACTTAGGGAAAACGAGTCTCCAGAAATCCTAAATGACATCTCCCTAGATACAGGTAAAGGTAAAAAGGTAAAGGTGGCCCATAACCTATGTGGTCTTAGGGGAGCAAGGCATCAGAGACCTCAACTTATTCAGGGGCCAGCATATTGAGGGTGACGCTCATCTCATCTCCTTCACTGTTTTACCTTCCAGACCCTAAAGAGGCAGGTATCCATTTACAGATGGGTGAACTGGGTGACTGCACTGAAGCCAAGGCATGCAAACAGTCACCCATCTACTTGGTAACCATGCTTGATACTGCTTAACCTTAGCTTGGGGAAAGCAAGTGCTGTGACCACTGAGCTATCATGTCCCCTAGATAGAAATCAACCCTTAAAACAACAACAATAAAAATACCCGGCAAACAATACTCAGAAAAGCTGGTAAAAGAAAAACAAACTGGGCATAGTCACATCTCTACCCACAAGGGAAATTCAGCTCAAATTTGTTCCATCATCACAAAGCAATGCTTTCAACAGAACATGCTGAAGTCAGAAAGTGGCTACCTTCACCTTCATCTTCACCTGTCCCGTAGTCCCGTGGACAGTGGGGGCACAACTGAAGATTCTGCAACCAGCCCCCACCACTCCACACTACCTTCATGGTGGGCTAAATTGGTGATTTAATATGCAAAATCTCACCATTGGTGAACCTTGAAGCTCAGGCTGAGAACAAAAACACCCTCCAACATTCCTAGGTCTTTGTAACCACATTTTTGAAATTTGAATACACTCAGACAATGCCATTGAATAACATTTAATGGAAGAAATTCTTAGACACTTCACAACCGTCTTCCAATTTAGGTTGATCCAAGAGCTAGGGGAAGATTTGCAGAGAGGAGAGAGAGAGAGAGAGAGGAGAGAGGAGAGAGAGGAGAGAGAGAGAGAGAGAGAGAGAGAGAGAGAGGAGAGAGAGGAGAGGAGGAGGAGAGAGAGAGAGAGAGAGAGAGCATGTACCAGTTTCCAGCAACCTATGTTCTTAACCAGCAAATACTTTAGTGAGAGCAACCTGCTTAAAGCCTCGAACAGGACAAACGGCTCCAGGACAGCAATTACCTGGTCTGTCAATGAGCAAATACATCAAGCAGACATTTTCCATTGGGTTTCCAGCAAAAAGACTTTGCCAGTGACAGCCAATTTGTTCGCTCAATGCCTCCAATCGTGCTGTGCACATCACGTGTACTTTGTTCCCCTGTCACGTGTTTCTCAGGCCATGGAGATTGGCACAATGTTCCATAGTAAGATCTGTGTGAGCCTCGTCCTTTTTCTTATTGAACAGTGCTTCTCCTTGCTTTCCTGTTGGACCAATTGGTTGGTTGTACATCGGCCAGTGAACTGAATGGTAGAAAGAGTTTGGAAGATTTGTACTGGCAAAAACTAATACTGTAAATCTGATTATGGTTACCTGTTTAATGTTTCATACCTAGTGATTTTATAATACTGAAAATGCAAATGATATTTTTTTTCCTGATGACATTATGCAGAATTGAAACCAATCGCAAGAATCAATGTTTGTAACAAATTGAGTACTTGTATGCAGGTCACTGCTGAAGTTTGAAAAGAGAAGAGTTTGAAAATTAAGTTCTCTTTAGATAGCAATTTTGAAAGTGACAAGGTTCAAAGGTGGAAAACTGCTTCTTTAAAACTTTGTTACTGCTTCACTTGTACTGAACAAGTGTGAAAGATGTATACATGAAAACAACCAAGAAAAAAAACGTTTTTAAGAACATGAAGTTGAAAGTGGTACAACAAAATTATTCTTGTCGAGTGTATAAGGTTAATTTAACCATATAGTCTTCTTTGCTATTTTGTACATAGGCATAGAGATATACAGATGTATACACACACACACACACACACACACACACACACACACACACACACACACACACACACACACAGATGACAGAACAGATGACAATATTAAAAATAACTGCATACACACAGGGACCGGATGGAAAAAGCACATGATTGCTTATTCTGTTATCCTCGATATAAAAGAATAAATAAATAAAGTAAATAAATAAACACACACAGAGACACACAGAGACACACAGACACATATATATAATATATATATATATATAAAGTATGGATGTATATATATATATACATATATATGAATATATATATATATATATATACATATATACATATATATACATACATACATACATACACACACACACACACACACACACACCACACACACATATATATATATATATATATAGAAATATAGAAATATGGAAATATAGTCATCAAATATGGGATATGATAACATAAACACATATAACCACGCTGACAAGAACAGAAACATTTAAGCATGAAAAAATCAAAATGAAAACAAAAATGTAAAGAGAAAACAGCAACAACAACAAACGCAACATGAAACGCAGCACAAGCAAAATCAAAGTAGGCAAAAAGGTGAACAGAAAATGAAAAAAAGTAGCAGTACGACTCTAAGGGCAAAACTAAAGTAGGAAATAAAGTGAACAGAAACAAAAAAAAAATAGTTGTAGGATCCTAAAGGCAAA
>CM060333.1:33628243-33673243 GCA_030674155.1 Stramonita haemastoma | reverse complement strand
TGTGCGTGACAAATGTCGTTAATCTGAGTATTTTGACTGTCCTAGAGGAGCAAAACAAGGACGCGTGATGAGTCCTCAACCGTTTTCCTTCTTTATTAATGAAGTAGCTTCTAATCTGTGTAAAACTGGAAAACATGGTATTCAGTAACTCCCTGGTGCAAATGAAATATTTCTACTGCTCTTTGCAGATGATGTCATAATATTGTCTGGCACAGCTGTTGGTCTCCAAAATCAACTTAATAGCTTAAAAAGGAAGCTGATAAGTTAATTTGAAGTTAACCTTGAAAAAACAAAAATATGATGGTCTTCAAAATAGAAGGGCACTTAGCTTCAAAGGAAGGGTAGTATAATGGGACTGAGCAAGTAAAAATAACTTTCATATAAATTCTTGGGTATGTTTTTCACAACAAAATTAAGTCTTAGTATTGCTTTGTCTGATGTTTGCAGAAAGGGAAGTAAAGGGGTAGTGGAAATGCTAAAATCAATGAGCAGGTTGAAATCTACAGATCTTAAATTAATTTGGAAACTGTTTGACACGTAAATTGAAGCCATCCTGACGTATGCAGCTGAAGTTTGGGGATTAGATAAAGATTGCAAAGGAACTGATGTCGTACATACATTTGCCATAAAAAGATTCTTCAAAGTTCCCCCGCAAGATATCCATTTCATATTCGAACATCAGTCAAGTGTATGGCTGAAATTAGTTCAGTTGCCCATGTCAAAAACATGTCGACAGGCTTATGGAATGCTTTTGTTTCAAAATGAATCAGGCCGATTTAACAGGGTATATACTGTGCAACATAAATTGGTAGAAAATGGTTTTGGTATGGTGTTGCTATGTCAAAGCACTAGATGCCAAGCAACTTTCATTCATGAATTCAAAGACGGGCTATTTTCTTGTTACATACCAAACTGGAATTTAGATTTGGAGAATTATGAGAAGTATAAATGGTTTCTTTCATTTAAAAGTGTCCTTCAAGCAGAAAGGTACCTGTCATGTGTCACAAACAAGTCGCACAGAGACTTTGCAAAGTTTCGGCTCAGGGTTTGAAGTCTAAAAAAAGTATAAAGTTTGATATCTAAACGATCATATGGATGCAAATTATCCATTTTGTGAAAATGGATTGGAAGATGAACCTACCTCTTCTTCCACTGCATAGCGTATAGAGATATCTGTAAGAACTATGCCATAAAGCAATCTGTCTTTGGTATTCCTGATCAGAGCCAAGTTGCTCATTTATTTTGTCTCATACTGATGAAAATTCAATTCTATGCCTTTCAAAATACATAGCTTTAGCATTAAAGATAAAGAAAGAAGAGATATAGCTAGTTAGATAACACTTTTTGTAGAAAATAATTATGTTCAAAGCAATCCTATATCATTTCTGTCAGTATAATTTAATATGACTTTAAATGTTGCTCCCAGGATGCATGTGTACGCATATGTATGCTGACAGTGGCCCACCTGGGTAGAGATGCTGCTTGTGTGCGAGCATCATGTGTGTGCATGCAGGCGTAGTTGTTTACATATTAAAGTGTGTGTGTGTGTGTGTGTGTGTGTGTGTGTGTGTGTGTGTGTGTGTGTGTGTGTGTGTGTGTGTGCCTGTGCGCGCGCGCGTACGCGTGAGTGTGCATGCGTAAAATAATTCTGACTCTATTCTTGTACTTTTGATTACTATCCCCCTTGTCTAAAGGGTTGTAATGCTATAGACAGTAATATATTATCACACGCTCTCTCCCTCTCTCTCTCTCTGCCCCTCCCCCTTCCCTTTATGACAAGATGAATGTTCAGTGAAGCATCAGCAACAATCACGTCATGTCGTCTACAGCCCAGCCGAGCAGCAACATACATTGTATAACCTTTCATCAAGATGTCCGTGTTTCCTTCATTCCTGAGTTCTTGCCCCTCTGTCTCTTTCTCTCTGTCTCTTTGTCTGTCTGTCTAACCCTCTCTGTCTCTGTTTCTATCTCTTCTGTCTGTATGTCTCTCTGTCTCTGACTGTACTCTTTCCTTCTCCCTCTCTCTCTTGCTCTGTTTCTGACTCGGTCTGTCTCTCATCTGTCTGTCTGTCTGTCTGTCTCTTTCTCTGTGTCTCTATCTGTATGTCTCTTATGCATCTTTCTCTCTCTCTTTGTCTGCCTGTCACCTCCCTCTCTCTTCTCTGTCTGTCTACCTTTCTGTCTATGTCCCTATCTGACTGTGTCCGTCTGTGTCTGTTTGTCTCTTGGTTATAATGATATTGGCCAGTAGTACCAGATGATAACATTATTTCAGATAATTATATTTCCACAGTCCGACAAAGATTCTAAGCAGAGCTGCCTTACTATTTTTTTCTTTGTTTCTGAGAAGAACATGGGGGACAAAAATCTAAACGCATGGCATGGAAAACTTTTGCTTGCCCGCTCCCCACCCTCTCGCTCTCTCTTTCTCCCTCCCTACCCCCGCTCTCTCTCCTTATCATATGATAGCATGGTGATAGTGCTACCACTATGATGAATGACTTCAGTTACTTCTAGGTGTCTTGCAAACACACACACACACACACACAACACACACACACACAATCACACACACAATCACACACACACAATCACACACAATCACACACACATACATTCTCTCTCTCTATCTCATTCTCACTTTTCATAAGATAAAATAGTAATAATGTTACCAGATGATGAATGATTTCAGTTACTTCTAGATGTCTGGCAAAGATATTGAATAATTATGAATTTGATAATACATCATTTACTCTCCGCTTTTAGAGAAGAATGAGTATGAAGAAACTCGGGAAAAGATACTGCTAATATTATAATGCAGGTGACAGATCTAGGTCTTTGTAGACGAGAGAAAAAGACTGTAAGGAACTTTGCACATGGTACCGCTAAATTTATAGAGACCTCTGCAACTCAGACAGTCTTGTATGGTACAAAGTTACCACTACTGTTGTGACTTGGCAAATATTTTGTCCCCCAAAACTTTTTCCGCGACTGCGATAATTAGTCATTCGTCATGTCGCAGGCGCTGTGGTTTTGTCTCTCCTTATATTATCATCTGGATGATTTTTATTAACTGTCCCCTTTCTTTTAGTACCTAAAAGTCTTCGTCCTTGTTATAACTCTCTCCAAATCATTCCTCCCCAACCCCGCCCATCTATACCCTTCTCTCTTCTCTCTCTGTCTGTCTGTCTCTCTCTCTCTTTCACACACACATACACACAACCTCCCTCTCTTTCTCTAAATTTCTCTTTCTCTGTATCTCTCTCTCTCTCTCTCTCTTTCAATAACAATGGTTTACATTCCTCCCCTCTCTCTCTCACCCCATCTATGCCCCTCTCTCCCCTCTCTGTCTTTGCCTCTCTCGCACTCTGTCTCTCTGTCTTTCTGTCTGTCTGTCTCTTTCCACATCACTCTCTCTCTACTCTCTCTGTGTCTCTGCTGTGTTTGTCTCTGTCCGTCTGTCTGTCTCTCTATCTCGTCTTTATCCTCCTCCCTCTTTCTCCTCGGTTCCCTCTTGCCCATACTGACTGATGGAAAACCAATAAGACTAGACCTCCTGTTATTTTGGCTGTTCCACAGCATTTATCACAGAAAATATGCCACGACCACACTAACTTTCTGCAGTTCCAAGCAGTACATGGAAAGTGCGTGGGGAGGAGAGAGAGAAGAGGGTGAGAGAGTGAGTGATTGAGAGAGAGAGAGAGAGAGAGAGAGAGAGAGAGAGAGGAGGAGAGAGAGAGGAGAGGAGGAGAGAGAGAGAGAGAAGAGAGAGAGACAGAAGAACAGACAGAAGACAGAGAGAAGGACAGATGAAGAAGACAGAAGAGACAGGAAAGACAGAGACAGAGAGAGTGAGAGAGAGAAAGCGAGAGGAGAGAGAGGTAAACTGACGCACACAGAAAGAAACAGACAGAGATAGGACATAGAACAGAAAACATGACAGAACAGCTGTATAACTAGCACACACACACACACACTACACACACACACACACACACACACACACACACACACACACACACACACACACAACACACAACACACACAACACACACATACACCATACAACACAACACACACACACACAACACAACAACACACACAAATCACACAACAAAACTTCCGATTAATTTTCACACACGACGTACATTCTAAAACTCTTTCAAACTGAAAGGCAGAACTTTCACACAGACACAAAGCAGACATAGTCTCCCTTTTAGCACAGGAATGACCATCGATTTCCTAACTTGCTTCCCCGGCGTAGCTGAACAAAAGGATAGAGCGCGCGCATCTTTGCAGAAAGCGCAACAGAATCCTGTGAAGATGTCAGAGCAAAGATAGCTTTGGTCAGTGTCTAAAGGAGAGAGAGGCAGGAGGAGGAGAGAGAGAGGAGAGAGAGAGAGAGAGAGAGAGAGAGAGAGGGAGAGAGAGAGAGAGAGAGAGAGAGAGAGGAGAGAGAGAGAGAGAGAGAGAGAGAGAGAGAGAGAGAGAGAGAGAGAGAGAGAGAGAGAGAGGATAAACATGACAGACTTAAACTGATTCTGAAATACAGCTTCGACCATCGTGAAAAAAAAAAACACCAGCAACTTTTCTCCAATGTTCAAATCGCATTATTTGACACTGATAAAACCATAACCCCCCTCCCTCCTAATGTGATGTTTCAAAGCGTTGATAAACACCCATTTCTTCCCTTTTCCCGTAACTCCCGGAGGAGTCGATGGGGACACTGCAGGGAATTTTACAGGCGGTGTATCTTGGGCCAGTTGACCTGGCGAAGCCCATCCTTCTCTATGCACAGGTTGCATGCTGGGTAGGTTCACATTTCCATAACCCACGGAACACTGACATCAATTGCGTGGATCTTAAACTTACATGTTTGATCTTCTGTGTGTGTATGATTCATACAAAGTTTATATGCATGCAGGAGATCAAATGTGTACGTTAAAGAAAGGGAGCTAAGGCACTGGAGGCATGCGCCTTAGTTTAACCCAAGAAACCGTCTAAACCTTCACCTTTATCTCACAAGAGGCCACTGCCGGGAGTCGAACCAAAGACATCATGGATCTACCGGACGCAAATAAGTCCCTCTTACCCTCTCAGCTCTCTGTGGTAACAATAATATAATAGTTGACTAAACACCTTTCCTAGAAACTAGAATAATCAATCTCGGACATAACTCGGTGCAAAGAGCGTTCTTGTGTACTCTAAGAATCGACACAGGATTGTTCTTTCCACCCATTTCTGTCAACTGGACCTCGGTGTATTGGCGTCCCTCCGCTCTCTGTCTCTCTCTATCTCTGTCTGTCTTCTGTCTGTCTGTCTGTCTGTCTGTCTCTGTCTCTCTTTAAATATTAACTTTTTTTTAGATAGATGGCTTGATGAAAAAAAGCAAATTTATTGCTTACTCAATGTAGGATCTAGAAAATTTTGATTTGATTTGATTTGATTTGATCTCTCTCTCTGTCTCTCTCTCCCTCTCCTCTCTGATCTCTCTCTCTCCCCTCTGTCTGTCTGTCTGTCTGTCTCTTGTCTTTCTTTCTTTCTTTCTTTCTTTCTTTCTTTCTTTCTTTCTTTCCTTCTTTCCTTCTTCTCTCTCGCTCTATATAATTATATTTCTCTCCCTCCCTCCCCCCTCTCTCTCTCTCTCTCTTTCTCTCTGTCTGTCTGTCTGTCTGTCTTCTTTCTCTCTCTCTTTCTTTCCTCTCTCTCTTCTCTCTCTCTCTCTCATCCTTCCCCCTCTCTCCTCCTCTCTCTCTCTCTTCTCTCTCTCTTCTCTGTCTGTCGTCTGTCTGTCTGACTGCCTGTCTGACTGCCTGTCTCTCTTTCTCTCTCTCTTCTCGCTCTCTCTCTCATAAAATAAATTAAAAGAATTTTGCCTTGCCTTGCCTTGCCTTGCCCTGTCCTCTTCTGTCTCTCTTCTGTCTCGTCTGCTTCTTCTGTCTTCTCTCTCTCTCTCTCTCTCTCTCTCTCTCTCTCTCTCTCCTCCCCCCCTCTCTCTCCCTCCCTGCCTCCCTCACTCCCCCCCACCTCTCTCTCTCCACCCTCTCTCTCTCCCTCCCCCCTCTCTCTCCCTCCCTCCTCCCTCCTCTCCCCCCCTCTCCTCTCTCTCTCTCTCCACACCCCCCTGTCTAATGGCCCTTTGATGTCCGGATTTCTGGCCATCGATCAGTCCAGCCTCTCTAAGACAATGACCGCAAAGGCAGAGAGGGAAGAAGATGTCTGAGTTGTGTGATTCTTCACATGAGCATCTCTCTCTAGCGCGCTCTCCTTCTCCTCTTCCTCCTCTTACTATTTACTACTGAGTGTGGTACATAGGCGCTAATCATGCACATAACGGGGCTTTCCCGTAGCGTCAGTGATTTGTGTGTGTGTGTGTGTGTGTGTGGGGGGGTGAGAGAGGAGAGAGAGAGATGAGTAGAGAGGAGGAGAAGAGTGAGAGAGAGAGAAGAGAGAGAGAGAGAGAGAGAGAGAGAGAGAGAGAGAGAGAGAGAGAGAGAGAAGGAGAGAGAGAGAGAGCGTGTATTGTGTTGTGTGTGTGATTGCGTGTGATTGTGTGTGTGTGTTCGTTCGTTCGTTCGTTCTTTAGATTTTACGTCTTTTCACTATTAGTGATATTAGACGAAATTATTTACCTCTGTCTGTCTGTCTGTCTGTCTGTCTGTCTGTCTGTCTGTCTGTCTGTCTGTCTGTCTGTCTGTCTCTCTCTCTATCTCTCTCTCTCTCTCTCAGACGATATTAGACGTCCTTTCACTATTAGTGATATTAGTGTGTTGTGTGTGTGTGTGTGTATGTGTGTGTGTGTGTGTGTGTGATTGTTGTGTGTGTGTGTGTGTGTGTGTGTGGTGTGTGGTGTGTGTGTGTGTGTGTGTGTGTGTGTGTGTGTGTGTGATTGTTTGATTGTGTGTGTGTGAGTGTGCGTTTGTATGTATGTGTGTGTGTGTGTTTGTGTATGTGTGTAATTGTGTGTGTGTGTTTATTGTGTGCGTGAGTGTGTGTGTAAGTGTGTGTTTTGTGTGTGTGTGGTGTGAGAGAGAGAGAGAGAGAGAGAGAGAGAGAGAGAGAGAGAGAGAGAGAGAGAGAGAGAGAGAGAGAAGAGAGAGAGAGAGAGAGAGAGAGAGAGAGAGAGAGAGAGAGAGAGAGAGAGGAGCGTGCGTGCGTGCGTATGTGTATATTGTGGTGTGTGTGTGTGTGTGTGTGTGTGTGTGATTGTGTATGTCATTGTGTGTTTGATTCTATGTGTGATTGTGTGTTTGTGTGTGTGTGTGTGTGCGTGCGTGAGCGTGCGTGCGCGTGTGTGTGATGAGCATCCTACTCTCTCTTACTCCATGCATAGGCAAGTTATGCACGAGTGCGGCTTCCCTTACAACTGCTTTTTGAAAATGTGTGTATATTACTCTGTGTGTGTGTGTGTGTGTGTGTGTGTGTGTGTGTGTGTGTGTGTGTGTGTGTGTGCTCTCCCATGCTCTTTTACCTTCCCTGACCCTAAGGAGGCCAGGTACCCATTTACAGCTGGGTTGACTGGGGGGTGGGGGGTGGGGAGAGGGGGGAACTGTGCTGAAGCCAAGGCGCGCTAACGGTCACTCATCCAATTTGTAACCCCGCTCGATGCTGCTTAACCTTAGCTTGGGAAAAGCGAGTGCTCTGACCACTGAGCTATCTCGCCCCCCTAGAACACATACAGCAAATCTTAACACATTACTTGTCAGGACACATTCTTCATTGACTGAGTTTAAGTAAAAGAACGAAAAAGACATAACACATCCTGAGATAAAGACGTTTGTTTCTTTTTACGAAGAAAATAATACGATGCTACCCACTCCCGTTAAACCCCCTCACCAACACAAAACAAAAATATAAAACCAAACCACCACCATCACCACCGCCATCACCACACCACCACCACCACACCACCACCACAACCACCACCACAACAACAGCAAAGTAAGCTTTCGGCAGGAAACACACGATCAAGTTGCAGAAAATCACCATGAACAGGAGGAGAGTGAATGCAATAATCTTTTCTATTTTTTTTTCAAAATCTACACTGATAATAGGAAATCAAAATGTCATGGCCTCCGAAATAAGAGAGTGGTTACTCTATGAAAAAGGTCATACGGTGAAAAGCAGAGAAGGAGCGAGAGAGAGAGGGAGGGGAGAGAGAGAGAGAGGAGGAGAGAGAGAGAGAGAGAGAGAGAGAGAGAGAGAGAGAGAGAGAGAGAAGAGAGAGGAGAGAGAGAAGAGGAGAGAGAGAGAGAGAGAGAGAGAGACAGAAGACAGACAGACAGACAGACAGACAGACATACATAGAGAGAGACAGAGAGAGACAGAGGGAGAGAGAGGGGAAGGAGAGAAGGGAGAGAGAGAAAGAAAGAAAAAAGACAGACAGACTGACAGACAGAAATAAGAGAGTCAAACAAAGAGAGCATGAGAGGCAGAGACAAAGAGAGACAGAAAGACAGAGACATACATGCATGCAGACATACAGACAGAGAGAGAGAGAGAGAGAAGAGAGAGAGAGAGAGAGAGAGAGAGAGAGAGAGAAGAGAGAGAGAGAAGAGAGAGACGAGAGAGAAGAGAGAGAGAGAGAGAAGACTTATACACACATGCACACACATACACATATACAACACACGCACACAAACAAACACACACACACACACACACGCACACACGTGCGCGCACACACACGCGCACACACACATGTACGCACAAACATGCGAGCACGCACACACCGCGCATGCACACACACACGCACATACACACACACGCTTAAAATCTCTCTCTGTCTCTCTGTCTCTGTCTCTCTGTCTGTCTTTGTGTCTGTCTGTGTGTTTGTCTGTCTGTCTCTCTCTCTCTCACTCTTACCCACTCCCGATTTTTAGGATCGTCTGGCATCACTTACAGTGGAAAGACGTTAAAATTGAAGACTTACTTACCTACACACAAACAACACCAACGCAACAAACCCCCTCCATCCCCAAACAAAAGACAACACACAAACACACAGACCCCCCAACACACTCACACATACCCACATAAAAAAGCAAGACACATACAAAACACCCCATCTACCCACCCACCCACCCACACACACACTCACCCACACATATACACACACATCCCCCTCCACAAACACCCCTTCCCCCACACACTACTTCCCCTCCATAACACACACACACACACACACACACACACACACACACACACACATACACACACATACACACACACAGCATAACCCCCCTCATCCTCCCCCTGCCCCCACTCACAACACAACACAACACAACACAACATACAAAACAAAACAAAAAACCCAAACCACCAGCACTCACCGAAACTCCACACTATCCGTGGACTGGATCGACTTGGAGCCGATGTGACAGCGCACATCCTTGGAGGTGGTGAAAGCCCCGCGGGTGTTCTTCTCGGGGGCCCAGATGATGATGTACACCTTGGGGAAAAACAGCAGCACCAGAGCTATAGCGGCACTGAGCGAGATGGAAATAGACAGCGTGGCCTCTTGATAGTTCTGACCCCCGAAGTAGATAGGGAAAAGCCTAGCCAGATGACACAGGTGGTGTACATGGTGAACCCGATAAACTTAGCCTCGTTGAAGTTCTCAGGAAGGTTTCGAGTCTTGACCGCGTAAAGCGTGCACATGAAGATGAGGAAGAGGTCGAAGCCTAAGGGTACGATGATGCCTAGAGTAGAAGTGTTACACACCAGACGGACCCTCCTGGGTAAGGAGTAATCCATCTCGGAGTCGGCGGGCTCCAGCACCAACATGGCGCTGATGATGATGCACTCGATGGCGATGATAGATGGTGGTGATGATGACCTGCGCCGTGGCGCTCATGAAGCGCGGCTTCTTGGTCATGATGCGCTTGCTGCCTTCCAGGATCCTCGCGATCCTGTTCGTGCGCGTCACTAGCGCCCCGTACATCAAGGAAAACGCCAGCCCGGGCACGATCCGCGACAGGTAGCACAGCACGGAGCCGGCTTGGACACCAGGAGAAAGTTGCAGGAGAAGGCGAGGGCGATGCCAGGAGCAGGATGTAGGAGAGCTCGCGAGTGGAGGCTTTGACTACAGGGGTGTTGTGGTAGCGGATGAAGATGGTGGTCACCCAGGCGGTGAAGAGCACCCCACCGAGGCCAGCCCCACCACCACCAGCGACCAGGTGTCCAGCCAGGAGACGAACTCCACCGCGATCTTCTCGCAGTCTGCACGGCAAGGCAAGGCAAAGGCAGGTGAGCACCACGGGGAGGTAGGTAGTGTGTGTGTTTTTGTGTGTGTGTGTGTGTGTGTGTGTGTGTTGTTGTGTGTGTGTGGTGTGTGTTGTGTGTGGTGTGTGGTGTGTGTTGTGTCTGTGTGTGTGTGTGTGTGTGTGTTGTGTGTGTGTGTGTGTGTGGTGTGTGTGTTGTGTGGTTGTGTGTGGTGTGTGGTGTGTGTTGTGTGTGTGTGTCGTGTGTGGTAAGTGTGTGTATGTGTCGTGTGTGTGTGTGTGTGTGTGTTGTGTGGTGTGTGTGTGTGTGTGTGTGTGTGGGGTGTGTGTGTGTGTGTGGTTTGGTTAGAGGGAGGGTAGAATGTAGGTAGGTAGGTAGGTTGGTGGGGATGGCGTCAGGTAGGTAGGTAGATTAGGTAGGTAGGTAAAGTAGGTATGTAGGTAGGCATTAGGGTTAGTTGGAAGTAGGGTAGGATAGTTAGGTAGGGTAGGTAGGAGGTAGGTAAGTATGTAGATAAACAGATATGTATGTATGTATGTTATGTATGTTTATGTATGTATGTATGTATGTATGTATGATGATTAGGTATGTAGGTAGGTATGTAGGTATGTATGCAGGTAGGTAGGTAGGTAGGTAGGTAGGTAGGTAGGTAGGTAGGCATGGAGAGAAGTAGAAGTGATTTGTATGGAAATGATACATATTGACACTCTCACGCGCACAATACACTCAAAAGCACACACCAGCACAGAGACACGGGCACACGCAAGCACACATTCACAAATAAACACGCACACACGCATGCACACACTCACAAACACACACACCACATACCACACACACACAAAAACACAATTTTTTTGTGGACATCTTTTTAAGCCATTAGATAATTCTAATTAATGTTTGTTTTTTGTTGTGTCATACAAGTCTACATGACTTTCATGGCAATTAAGTATTCTAAATCTGAATCTCTCTCTCTCTCTCAAACACACACACATACACAGACACACGCACGCACACACCATGTACACTGTGCACATGTATATTTTAATACATATACATGAGTTAACATTGCTAGCATAAGTATTAATTCTATCACTGGTACTGCTGATACGTACAATACCAAACCAAACCAAAACCAAACCAAACAACCACCACACCACCACCACCACCACCACCACCACCACACCACCACCACACACCTCTCCTACCTCCTCTCTTTACTACTACTACTACTACTACTACTACTACTACTACTACTACTACTCCTCCTCCTCCTCCTCCTCCTCCTCTCTACTACTCTCACTCTCTCCTCCTCCTACTCCTCTCCTCTCTACTACTACTACTACTACTACCTACTACTACTACTCTACTACTACTACAGTAGCTGACGTTGTTGCAACTAAGTGTATGTCTTATTAACATTTTTTGGCTTATGATGAGTCTTAAGTGTATAAATAAATACATATATAAAATTAATATATATAATATTATATATAAACACACGTTATTTATATAATTATTGATATATATGTATACATATAATACTTCATATATAAACATATGTATATAACTGTCGTTATGTATCTCTAGTCAATGGTCATTACTATAATTATTGTATGTCGACATTGGTGTGTGTGTGTGTGTGTGGTGTGTGTGTGTGTGTGTGTGTGTGTGTGTGTGTGTGTGTGTGTGTGTGTGTGTGTGTGTGTGTGAGGGTGGGTGTGGGTGTGGGTGTGAGTGTGGGTGTGGGTGTGGGTGTTGGGTGTGTGTATATATGTGTTGTTGTTGTTGTTGTTGTGTGTGTATGCGTGCATGCGTGCGTGTGTGATTTTTTTTTTGGGGGGGGGGATTTATCTTGGACTGTTTAAACAACTTGGGAACGTGGCTTTCTCGGTTTTTTAAAGATTATGATTCCTATGATTACTGCAAGAAGTGCAGTTTTCATGAACAATCACGTGGGCGAGTTCTTCAAGACCACGGTTGGAGTCCGCCAGGGCTGCCTTCTCTCACCTGTACTCTTCAACCTCTTCCTCGAAAACATCATGACAGAGACACTGCAAAACCACCCACTTCCATCTCCATTGGTGGAAGACCCCTTGCAACTCAGATTTGCAGATGACATTGACCTCATGGGCAGCAGCAAACAAGAATGCAAATCCTCACGACAGTTTACAGATCGACGAGCGCATTACGGATGGAGGTCAGTACAGAAAAATCGAAGATAATGGTCAAAGCGCGAGTAATGACAGCACGGAAATAAAGATGATGGAGAAATATTGGAAAGGTGAACACAATTCAAATTATTAGGCTCCATCCTAAAAGATGCACATCAAACAATGAGGTGAAAGCTGCATTGCAACAGCAACATTGCTCTAGTCAGACTCCAGAGGATCATCAGAAGCAACAACATCAGCTTCTGCACCAAATACCACCTCTACTAATCCTCGTGATATCTATCCTCCTATTGGCTGTGAATCATGGACTCTGAAGCAGGTTAGAGTGAAGAATCCAGCTTCGAGACAGTGCACAGAAGACTCCTCAAAATATTTACAAAGAACACAAGACAATATATGTGAAAGAGAAATCAAAAAGCGTGTGGGCCCAATGAGCCTTTGCTCTCCACCATAAAGAGGAGAAAGCTGATGTGGTTTGGTACACCAAGACACAACACTTGCAAAAACATCTTGCAAGGACAGTCGAGGGCAAGGAAGAGAGGCGCCAAAGTAAATCATGGGTTGACAACATCAAAGATGGACTGCCAACCCCTGCAACGCCTCCTATAGCCACCAGGATCGTGAGCATGGAAAAAGATCTCGTTGCGTTTTCTCTGATGTCCCTAACACCTTTGGGACATGGGACTGTTGAGTGAGTAGTGAGTGATTCCTATCCTGATGTGCATATCTGTGTTGAAACTGCCCTGCATTGGATAATTAAAGTGTTTTTGACTTGACATGACTTGATTTGCTGCTGCGGCCACTGCTGCTGTTACCACCACCACCACCACCACCACCACCACCACCACACCACCACCCCCACTACTCTACTACTACTCTACTACTACTACTACTACTACTACTACTACTACTACTACTACTACTACTAACTACTACTACTACTACTACTACTTTACTACTACACTACTACTTCACCTGTCCCGTAGTCCCGTGGACCGTGGGGGCACAACTGAAGATTCTGCAACCAGCCTCCTCCACTCCCCACGGTCCTTCGCCCTCCATAGTAAGTCGTTCCACCCAAGGCCTGTCCACTCTCTGATGTTGTCTTCCCATAGTTTCCTCTGTCTGCCTCTTCGTCTTCCTCCCCTTACTGTTTACTGTAAGACTGTCTTGGCCAGTCCAGATGATCGTGTGACGTGCCCGTACCACGTTAGCTTGCGTTTTTTCACTGTAGTTTGGAGTTCTTCATATGGACCGTTGGCATTCTTTATTCTAGTTTTCACTTCTTCATTAGTGATGTGATCTCTGTATGAAATGCCAAGGAGTTTGGGAAAGCATCTCATTTCCGTTGTCTGTATCCTTCTTTCAATGTCTGCTGTTATGGTCCATGTTTCACATGCGTACAAAAATACGGACATGATCAGGGAACGCACCAGTCTGATCTTGAAGCTGATGGCTATGTTCTTATCATTTCAGAGGAATTTAAGTTTGGTCATTGCAGCTGTGGTCTGGGCTATCCTGGAGAGAATTTCAGGTTTTGATCCTTCATCTGATACTATCGCTCCCAGATATTTGAAGCTATGGACGGTCCCGATTTTCTTACCATCTATAATTACGTCATTGCTGACGCCATTGGCACTATTTGTCATCAGCTGGATTTTCTCTGCACTGATATGCATGCCATATGCTGATGAGGCTTTATCAAGGTGATTTATCAGGCTGACTAGCTCTTGTTCTTCTCCGGCTAGGCCGTCGATGTCATCGGCAAAACGTAAGTTTGTGACTGTCTTGCCTCCAATGCTGACTATTACTACTAGTAATAGTAATAGTATAGTAATAGTAATAGTAGTAGTAGTAGTAGTAGTAGTAGTAGTGGTGGTAGTAGTAGTAGTAGTGTAGTAGTGTAGTAGTAGTAGTAGTAGTAGTAGTAGTAGTAGTAGTAGTAGTAGTAGTAGTAGTAGTAGTAGTAGTAGTAGAGAAGAAGAAGAAGAAGAAGAAGAAGAAGAAGAAGAAGAAGAAGAAGAAGAAGAAGAAGAAGAAGAAGAGAAGAAGAAGAAGAAGAAGTAAACAAGAAATAAAATAGGATACAGAAGAATGAGGATGAGGATGAGGGGAAGTGCAGGAGAAGGAGGAGTGGAGAACGAAGATGAGAGAGAGGAAGAGCAGGAGGAAGAAGGAGAAGAAGAAGAAGAGGAGGAGGAGGAGAGGAGGAGGAGGAGGAGGAGGAGGAGGGGAGGAGGAGGAAGAGGAGGAGGAGAGGAGGAGGAGAAGAATGAAGAGGAGAAGAGCAGGAGGAAGCGGAGAATGAATGAGGAGAGAGCAGGAGTAGAGGAGAAGGAGGAGACAGAATGAAGAGGAGGAGGAGGAGGAGGAGCAGGAAGGAAGGAAGAGCAGGAGGAAGAGGAGAAGGAGGAGGACAAGAATAAAGATGAGGAGGAGGAGGAGAATGAAGATGAGGAGGAGGAGGAGGAGAGGTACCGGTCTTGTTGTTGCTAGGCCACCAGCCCAGGTCACAGGGGGAGCAGTGGGCCTCATCCACCACAATCTCTGTGTCCTGACAGGGGGTGCACACCCAGCAGCACGTCAGCCGTCAGACCCCACCCCTTGCTGCACACGTACGTTACTAGCATGGTTATTATTATCGTCATTGGCAGCAGGCTTTTAAAAAAAAAGACAACAAAATATGAAACGCACGTCATGAATTTGTCGATATAGTGATTTGGAAGCCCGTGACAAAAGGTAGCATTTGCTAAACACACACACACACACACACACACACACACACACACACACACACACACACACACACACACACAACACACACACACACAACACGCTCATTTAAAAAGCTAATAGTAATCAGACAGACATACATTTGAACACACGACAATATCTTTTGCTGAAAGACCCACCGCACAGCAAAAAATCTCCCCCAAACCCAATCCCCCCAAACCCCCCAAAACCCCCCCAAAAAACAAACCCCAAACATTTTTGCCAGACAGATTTTCTCCCTGATGTTTGTATTGTCAGTCAAGTAGCTATCCACCCGAATTAAGTCATTCGTTTATTTCTTTTTAATTTGAATCGATCACTTTCTTAGTCACACACTTTTTTTCGCTTGAAATCTCTACATTTCTCTGACAGTTGCAACAAAAAGAGACCGGCTGGTCATTTACAAACCTTCACAAAACCGGGTCCACAAGGTTGACTGCACACGGAATTAAAAGGCTTATCGGGGTTGCGTCCCTTTCCGGGCCAATAGATGGCGTTTTCGTTCAGCTCCAGATTTCCCGTCATCCACTTGCCGATGGTGACGTATTCATACGTCACGTTCCCGTCCGCGTGGGTGACTGGCTGGTAGTTGAGAATCTCGTATCTGGACAGAGACAGAAATCAAAGGGAAAATCAGAGAAAAGTTGCTATTGGTGCTGTGTGGTAGCTGGGTTTTTGGGAGCAGTTAAGTTGTCTCTGACCACCTTGCTTTCCCCATACTAAGGTTGAGTGTGGTTACCAGGTGGATAGGTGACCATTTTCCTGCCTTGACTTCAGTACAGTCCACCACTTCACCAGCTGTCAAAGGGTACCTGCCCTCTTTCGGGTCCGGGAAGGTAAAGCAGCCAGGGAGAGGAGATGGGCGCCGTCCTCAAAATGCTGGCCCCTGGAGAAGCTGAGGTCTTGGATGCTTTCCTTCCCCCATGAGGTGATAAGGTACATTAACTCCTTTACCCATACCTTTAACATAAGTAAAAAAAAAGTGGGGAAAAGACCTCTGCCGCACACACACAAACACACATCCCGTACTATTCGAGCTGCAATTCAGGAAGGACTCTTTGAAATGATCCCAGATTTCTCGCATTGACGGAAACATACAAGGCTCATATTACTCTCACACAGACTGAAAAATCATGAACATTGCTTTGAATCTATTCTATTCTTTTATATCTAAAAAAAAAGTAGCTGTTGGCATTTAAGAAGAAAATAAACTATGATAAAGGAGCAGAGACACAGCCGTCATTAGGTCCCTGAGGCACAGCCTCTCTTTCTGTCTCACCACGCCTACTCTCGCCACGCCTACTCTTACCTTCCGGACTTACATTTGGAAATCTCTCCGCTTAGACATAAATTCAATCAAAATCAATCCCCCAAAAAAAAAGACTCCGGACCTGATCCCTGGGATCGAATTTTATGGGATTTAAAAAAAAAAAGAATTCTGTGAGTATGACCCTTTGTACACACACACACACACACACACACACAACACACACACACCACACACACACACACACACACACACACACACACACACAACATACACACACACACAATATATATATATATAAAATATGTATGTATGTATGTATGTATGTATGTATGTATGTATATGTATGTATGTATGTATGTATGTATGTATGTATGTATGTATGTATGCATGTATCCATCTATCTATCTCTCTATCTATGATCTCCCATAGTGATGGTATAAACCACAGGAATACTTAGAGATTAGATACTTAATGCGCAGAATATACGCACGAAAAAGCAAGCATTATTTTTTTAAAAATAATCTTTCGCGTGTCATATAGACCATCCACGTGAAGGAGAGTAAAAAGCACTGGCAAGTGGGCAAAGGAGTTGACCCAGGAGGCAGTACACCGACCCCCCCTCCCCCCTCCATCCCCGCATAATCCCTCAGACGCCGCCCGGAATTCTAACGGGCATGATGTGGGCACACTTACATGTCAGCCACTTTGTCCGTTGGAGCAAGAAGCCCAGACAAAAAAAAGACATTACAAGGAAAGCCTCTGATGAATATTCTGTGTGTGTGTGTGTGTGTGTGTGTGTGTGTGTTGTGTGTGTGTGTGTGTGTGTGTGTGTGTTGTGTTGTGTGTGTTGTGTGTGTGTGTGTGTGTGTGTGTGTGTGTGTGTGTGTGTGTGTGTTTGTGTGTGTGTGTGTGTGTGTTTGTGATGTGTATGTGATATTGTTGTTGTTGCTGTTGTTGTTTGTGTGTGTACATGCGCGTGCACGTGTATGTGTGTGTTTGTGTATGTTGTGTGTGTGTGTTGTGTGTGTGTGTTTGTGTGTGTTTGTGTTGTGTGTTGTGTTGTGTGTTGTCTGTGTATGTGCATGTGTGTTGTTGTGTGTAGATGTGTGCTGTGTGTGTGCATATGTGTGTAAGCGTGTGTGTGTCACAAACTAGATCTGAATGGATGGTTCACCGATTATAGTCAATAAAGTGATGGCATTATTGGAAACAGATGAAAATTCCCCTGAGAGAGAGAGAGAGAGAGAGAGAGAGAGAGAGAGGAGAGAGAGAGAGAGAGAGAGAGAGAGAGAGAGAGAGAGAGAGAGAGAACTCTGAAATGGGTTAATATACATGGTTTCTGGACAAAATACATTTAGAACAGCAAAAATAGAAAAATGCAAAACAAAAAAACCTTCTTATAAGAGAGAGAGAGAGAGAGAGAGAGAGAGAGAGAGAGAGAGAGAGAGAGAGAGAGAGAGAGAGAGAGAGAGAGAGAGAGAGAGAGAGAACTAAACAGAAACTCAACCAAAACCAAAAACAAACAACCCATCTCAAACAAAGCAAAGATGCAGGATCAACTCTAGACTCAGCTTCCCGGAGAGGGTCATGTCCTAGGATGGCGTGGAAATGAGAATTAGGAGCAGTTAGAGACAGCTAAGGGCGTGTAGGCGAGGAGCCAGCCCACAGCTCAGCCCATCATCACTTGTGAATGGAACCAAAAAAAAAAAAGCCTCATCTCACCTAGCTGGCTCAGTGATTGGCATTCGAATGGGTCCAGGCCGGTGTAATAAGCCAAAATCACTCTATGCAAGAAACACTACCATAGTCATTTTGGCAACGCTGAAAGCACTATCAGTAGTGTTTATAGCACAGGCCTACATGCCAAAAACACTATTTCTGGCCACGCCTCCTACGCGAGGCTGGGAATCGAACCCAGGACCTTATGCATGATTTACATGTTGGCAAGCGAACGCCTTAAACATCCTGCCACCCTCCTTCTTAGTATTTGATATATATAAAAAAAGTGTTTGTAAGCGGTAGTGTTTTAGCTTAGAGATAGTGTTCATAGCGTACGCCAAAGTCACTAAGGTAGTGTTTACAAGTCACTACGGTAGTGGTTATGGCATGAAAGTAGTCTTTATGGCACGGCAGTGTTTTGAGCGTGTTACACCGGCCCTGTGTGGCTCTGAGTCCTGCACAGAAAGGCTGGGTGGCCTATCCTCAGCCCCGTTTCCATATGAAATTTTAGCCCCTGACCGCAGATGTCTGTCTTTGTGCACTGAGGTAGGCATCACTGGTACTACACTGCAGCGATACCTGGCTGAAAGCTGGTTCTGGAGAAGGGTGGCAGGGTTGGAGTACAAGGCCGCAGGATGGATGTCAAATGTGGAGATCTCCCGAATTCGGAATGCATCTACCTTCATGGTGGGCAAAAAGGGTCTCATACGCAAAATCTCACAATTGGTGCACTTCAGAGCTGTAGCCAAGGAACGAAAAAAAACCAGAAGAAAAAGGAAACCTGGAGAATGCCGCTGTTATGGTTAAGATGTTTTGACAACTCAGGGGATGGAGGATGATGACTGCAATCATCTGTGTTTGCTTTATGCAGCAATTCGTTCTGAGTATGAGATACATTGCCGTCTATTATTTATTTATTATTTATTTATTATTCTTTTATATCGAGGATAACAGAATAAGCAATCTGTGCTTTTTTTCATCGTCCGTGTGTATGCAGTTTGTAATATTGTCATCTGTTCCACGCACCGATGGCTTCTTACGAAAGCGAACAGGATTTAACGTGTGGCAAGATGTTCTGCGTGCTTCGCACACGGGGCCTCGTTTAAAGTTATCCGAAGGACTTTGGGGAGAGTGGAGTCGCATGTGTAACTCAGGAGAAAATTCTCGACCGGACTCGACGGTCTTAAATTGCCACGCAATGTTCTGACATAGGCTATCCGCCCGTCTAAGGTATGGAGTTATTGCTATTGAGAACAGAAAGACTTTGAATGCTAGTGAATAAAATGGGGCACGAATCATAGATAGATGACAGGCAGTTAGATAATATCATATAGATAGATGGATGACAGATAGAGATATGATATATGGATGGTCAGTAGATAACTGGATTGGTAGATGTATAATGAATCTATAGATACATAGATGGATGAATAGATGAATAGACAGATGGCAGATAGATATACAGATGAAAGGTAGTTTCATAGAGAGAAAATCGACAGACAGACAGATAGATAGATAGAGGCTAGATCGATCGGTCGATAGATAGATAGATAGAAGAAAGAAAGAAAGAAAGAAAGAAGAAAGAAAAGAAAGAAAGAAAAAGAAAGAAAGAAAGAAAGAAAGATATACAGACAGATAGACAGAGTGATTAAGCAAACAATGAACAGAATTTTTCTTTTTACGGTAATAGTTTAAGCATTGAATGTTCTTTTACACTCAGCCTCATAATGAAAAAAAAAAACGCAAGCAATGAATGAAAGGAAAAAAATCCTATAGGTTTGAAAATATCCACGATAAAAAGCAAACAAGTGTATACAGAATCGAGGGAAGGACTATTAAGTGAGGAGGCAGATGCAGAAGATTTGACATGAGTGAAACTCAAAAGAAACTGAGACAAATATGAATATATACTGAGCAATCATTCTTCCTTTGCAGAAGAGAGAGAGAGAGGAGAGAGAGGAGAGAGAGATCGAGAGAAGAGAGAGAGAGAGAAGAGAGAGAGAGAGAGGAGACAGACAGACAGGACAGACAGACAGAAGACAGACGACAGGTGGCAGATAGACAGACAGAATAACAGACATAGTCAGACAGACATAGACGTAAAGGTTGAGATATAGAAGACAGAGACAGACAGGGAAACAGACAGATAAATGTATTCACAAATTCAAGAAAGAGAAGCAGCACAAAGAGAGAGAGAGAGGAGAGGGGGTAGAGAGAGAGAGAGAGAGAGAGAGAGGAAGAGAGAGAGAGAGAGAGAGGAGAGAGAGAGAGAGAGAGAGAGGAGAGAGAGAGAGAGACAGAGACAGACAGACAGACAGACAGACAGACAGACAGACAGACAGACAGACAGACAGACAGACAGAAAAAACATTGTCTTCAAAGATTCTAACACAAGAACCAACAAACAAAAACCACACAGCTCATTTTCACGTCCTAGCTATACAACCACCCCCTCCCTTCCACCCCACCCCCAATCCCCCCACAAAGAGAACATTGGCTAAACTTCCCTTAGGCAAAAAACTGTGGTGACCAGAGGCGGGGAGACGAAGCCCATTACCATCCCATAATGCTAACAGCCACTGACGTTCACAGCCATTCAGGACTGGGTAACAGGGTTAGGACCAGACCAATGAGTGCAGGCAGCCAGCAGCCACCAGGCCACCCTGTGGAGTGGCCCTTCTCTGCCTCGTCTCCGAGTACAGAGATACTGCAGCTGGGACCATACCTGGCAAAGAGAGACGCAGGTTGCGTTCGTTGTTGGGTTTCTTTAGTTTTTTGTTTTTTGTTGGTTCCTTGTGCTTAGAGCTCACAGGTTCACAATGGTTCACTTTGCCTGTGCGATGTTCTACTTTCATGTACCTTTGATGGGCTTTTTATGCTGCGAGTTCTGACTTATGTTGCACCTTCAGGTACTTTAGTGGGCTTTTTATGTTTCACGATTTGAATTACGTCCCACTTTCAAGTGCTTTTAATGGGCTTTTTTGTTTCACGATTTGAATTATGTCCCACTTTCACATACCTTTAAAATTAGTAGGCTTTTTATTTTTCAGGTTTTGAGTTATGTCCTATTTTATGAACATTAATGGGCTTTTGAAATAAACGTTGCCTTGCCTTGCCTTTGAAATAAAGTTGCCTTATCCACGCCTTGGAAATCAACGTTTCGTTGCCTTGCCTGGAAATAAACTTTGCGTTGCATTGCCCTGGAAATAAATGTTGCCTTGCCCTTGCTTTGGAAATAAAACTTGCCTTGCCCTTGCCTTGGAAATAAAACGTTGCCTTGCCTAGGAAATAAACGTTGCCTATGCCTCCTGCCTTAGAAATAAACGTTGCCTTGCCTTGGAAATAACCTTGCCTTGACTCTTGCCTTGAAATAACGGCTTGTCTTTGAATAAACGTTGCCTTGCCTTGCCTTGGAAATAAACGTTGCCTCGCCCTTGCTTTGGAAATAATCGTTACCTTGCCTTTCCTTTGAAATAAACGTTGCCCTGCTTTGCCTAGCCTGTAGTAGCTGTAGTGGCAGACTGGAGACCCATTCCATTATCTGTGGTGACAGAGGACGCTGACAGACAGCCACTTGGTAGCTCACGTCCATAGCAGTAGACCCAGTAACACACAGTCAGTGCTTCCATCAGTCAGCACAGTACAGTCAGCGGGCTGTACAGCGCACAGGGTAAATTGACCACTCTCGCAGAACGCTGAGATAAGCTGTAAATGTGTGAACTGACCACACTCCCGCCAATGAGTCGCTCGTTGCCTCGCTTCATCAATCGACATTGTTAGCAAGTATAATCATGCCAATGGGTTGAGAATGTGTTTTTATTATTTTTGTGTGCATTGAAATGTTTGCTATTGTGTATTTGTTTGTCTACCTGTCCCGTCTGTTTATCTGTTTGCCTGTATGTACATTTGTCTCTTTGTCTTTGTCTCTGTCTCTCTCTGATAAAGTAACAACAGTTATTTTGGCAACACATAAGATCTCTCTCTCTCTCTTAGAGAGAGAGAGGAGAGAGAAGAGAAGAGAGAGAGAGAGAGAGAGAGGAGAGAAGAGAGAGAGAGAGAGAGAGAGAGAGAGGGAGAGAGAGAGGAGAGAGAGAGAGAAGAGAGAGAGAGAGAGAGAGAGAAGAGGAAAAAAGAGATTTTTTCATAAGAAAGGAAAGAAACAGAAAAAAGCAACACCATATTTGACTAGTTTCAAACGTAATCTCTATTTTGTGTTTTGGCTACTGGCTTTGAAGAACAGAGCTATCCTTCTTTTCTTGGTCTATAAACTTTTGAATTCTCTGTTTATTTATTTGTTTATATTTATTATTTATTGCTTATGAATCTATTCATTTTAGATTTTTTTTTCGGGGATAATGGAATAAGCACCACTGTGCTTATTACGTCCAGTCCCCATGTGCACGCAGTTTTGTAGATTTTGTTATCGGTTCCCACCGGCACACAATGGCCCGCTCTTCCCAAAAGTGGAACAGGTTTTAATGTGTGCGCAAGATGTTCTGCGTGCGCTCGCACATTGGGCCTGAATTGATAGTCTCATCCAAGTCTATATCAATCTATCAATAATTTTGTGTTTCTGATTTTAATTTCTCTTTTTTCTTTTATTTTTTTCGTTCTTAGGCTGGAGCTCCAAGGTTCACTAAGGGCAAGATTTTGCGTATGCCACAATTTTTGCCAACAATTGAGGTTAGTGCATTCCGACTTCGAGGATGATGTCTAAGCATGTCACTAATGTGCATGCAGTTTTTAAGCGTCACGCAAAAACCTACTCTTCCGAAAGGCGGAACAGGTTTTGACGTGTGCTCAAGATATTGTGCTTGCGTTTACACACGGGACCTCGGTTTATAGTCTGTTGTTGTTGTTGTTGTGCGTTCCCTAGCTTAACACTCTGAAGGTCACCCAGAATGTTCACTCTGACTCACTCATTCCACTTGGTAATCTCTGTAGACTGAAACTGCACACTGAATGGCAAGTTTGCGTGAATGACTGTTTTCAAGTACCTCGCTGCATAGGCAGCCACCTTCGACTTCAGAGGATTTTTTCTCCTTTAAAGGGGAGTGTAGATTTTTATGTTAAGAGCTTGTCACGGCTGAAGGTAATCTCAACACAACGTTTTACAACATAACAAGATCTTAGTGTAGGCTTTGACAATCAGCTGGACATCAATAACTGACACAGCTTTTAGCCTGGGCCATGTGGGTTTATAGTCTTATACGATAGGCTCTTTATTTGGTTGGAGGAAAGGGTGTGTGTGTGTGTGTGTTGTGTGTGTGTGTGTGTGTGTGTGTGTGTGTTGGGGGGGGGAGGGGGTGTTGGGGATTCCAGGAGAAATGTTCCCTCGATTAGGAGTCTCGGTGGTGGCTAGAACCCCCGGGGTGTCAGGTTGCAAGCTTAGCGCTCTAACCACTAGGCGATCCCTCCTCCCTGTCTGTGTTTAACTTTTTTTCACTTCCATTTCAGCTTTCCTGTGTCTGTGATTGTTTTTCACTTCATTTACACCCTCATTATTTCCTCAGGTTTTGTCTTCTACACGGAAAAATGACCACACAGACAGTTTTATGAGCATAATGCGTGTTAATCCGCCAGGTCTGGCGCTGTCTCTGTCTGTCTGTCTGTCTTTCTCTTCCTCCTTTCTTCACACACACACAAGACACAGACAAAGGCGCGCGCGCGCACACACACACATACACACACACACACACACACACACGCGCGCGCACGCACGCGCGCACACAAAAACGCAAACACACACACGCGCATGCGCGCAGGCACGCACACACACATTACACATACTTACACACGCTTTGTCGTTTAAAACAGACTCATTCACACACAAAAAGCACGTCTACCAACAATATAAAACAGAAAAGTCTGGTGATTCACAGAAATAAAGATAGATAGACAGACAAACAAGCAGATAGACAGAAAGACAGACAGAGAGACAGAGAGGCAGACAGATAGACGGACAGATAGAGAGACAGACAGATAGACATGCCGTCAGGCAGATAGACAGACAGGTAGACATACATACAAACAAATAGACAGATACACAGACAGACAGACAGATGGAAAGGTAGACTGATAGACAGAAAGATATATTCATTCATATGCTTTTTTACATCTAGTCCCCGTGTGTATGCAGTTTTTTTGTAGACATACAAACAGATGGAGATAGACAAATAGATAGACAGACAGGTAGACAGACAGATAGACAGGTGGACAAAGATTGCAAAATCATCCACCCTTCATTCACCAGAATCTGCTATCAAGATTTGAACCCTTGACTTCATAGACGTACAGGGTGAATACCAAACATATTTATCCCCTCGCAGTGGTTAGCGTCTTGTATTCCAGACTGCAGGGTCACGGGTTTGATTCCCATGAGTCATAGGGATTTTTCGGGCTCCGGCCGGCTCCTACCAGAGTGAGTTTGCTGTGGGCTCAGTGGGAAGACTGGGACCACACAGTCGAGCTTCATCCACTTTACGGAAGCAGTTTGAGAGTGTTGCTCAAATTACTGACCAGCACTGCAGGTGTCTGTTTCATTCGGGCACGTTGACGCGGGATATATTTGATATTAAACATCCATAGTATAGTAATTTATTAGATCATCCTCATTCTCATCGATCATCATGCACAGAAAAATTGCTTCTGATTCGGTGGCCTCAGTTACTCTGGTCTCATGGTGACCTCAGATCCGGTTTCCCCATACGCTTCTGTGCCTGTGGTGAGTTTGTATCAAAGCCTTTGAGGTTGGAGGGAGGGGGGGCGGTGGGGGCGGTCGTTGGAGGGACATTGTGGTGGTCGCCACCTCGGGTGGGTGGCTCACTCAGTCTGGCTCCGTGACTGAGCTAATACTTTCGTTAGTAGGGGGCTTAGTAGGTGGTGTCCTGCATATGTTAGCTCAAAACAGGCACCACTGAACACCACCTAATGTGACCCAGCAGCAGTGCAGTGTCCCCTCTGGCTAGTGGCCCCACGGCGGTCTAATATTGATGAGCTCCAGTGAACTTCCGATCCTGAGGATGAGACATAACAATCTGGGTATGGCTGTGGCAAGGAGATTGAAACGAGCCGCGTGGGAACAGCAGGGATAGGAACGTCACAGAAGATGTGGCAGCAAAAAAAAGTTATCCCCTCAGCTGTATAATCATTTAACGTTGGAGATCGTAACCCTCTCCCTGTTCTATGACCCAGTAAACACTACTGATATGAGAACTTGTTTGTGACTTTCGGACTGTTAGGATGAAAATCCCATTGCCTTAAAATGCTGGGTTTTCTTTTTAAAAGACATGAAGGACACAGACTGCCTTATAACTAACCAAACATAGATTTCCGCATAAATTTTGCCACCACCTGTGGTTTGTCACAATAGCTTTTATGACCGATCTGATAACAGTTCCTTTCAGCAACATCACCTCTGTATTGTATATCTATCAGTCGAATAGATTATGCTAGGTAATAGATGATATATGATAGAAAACAGACTGATAATAAACAAATGAAAGAAAAATTGATCGCGAATGAGGAGAAGGAGAAAGAGGACCAGAAATCAGAAGTGACATGATTTTTTTTAAAGCAATGCAACAGGAGGAGATGGAAGGAGGTGGTATGGAAATGATGGAACTACGGGCCAGTGGACGAGGGGAAACAGCACACAAACTCCATTGTAAAATCGATGACACACACTTCTGCCTCGCTTCATCCGCTCCAGTTGGCAGTTCAACCATTGTGAAATATCCCTTCATTGATCACTTACTGTCGCTGTACACAGGAAACGCTTTTTTCTAGTGCTCATGGAGGAGAAAATGACAGACATCCGCTACTGGGATATGTGAAAGGAACAAACTGGCAGAGGTCTTTTGAAGCAAGAAAGCAAAGGTGGTCTACCAGGGGAAAGTGAATATGCTTTGCTGCCAAATATCCCCAATACTGTTATACTCAAATGTTAGAATTTTTGTTGCTTCATAAAAAACACATTTTTTCCGAAATTTATTTCTAAACGGTCCATGAGGGTTTATTTCTTAATAATTTGTAATAAGAAATTACAATGTGTATTGAAAATTTGATGCAAAAAACAGATTTAGGAAATATCATATCATTGTCAGGGCAGCTCTTCCTGTTACATGTTGTTAGGCACTTTTAACAACGAACGAAGAAGCAAAAAAGCAAAATAAGTGAGGGGCACTGAAAAGGTTGAAATGTACATACTGACACCATGATTTTTGTTTCATGAATTTTCGTTAAGATGCCAATAATGTACTAACAATAATTCTGCTCAATCACTGTCTTGTGTGTTTTGTTGTTGTTGTTGTTGTTGTTGTTGTTGCTGTTGTTGTTGTTGTTGTTGTTGTTGTGTTGTTGTTGTTTGTTCTTTTTCTTCTTCTTCTTCTTCTTCTCTTCTTCTCTTTCTCTTCTTTTCTTCTCTTCTTCTTTTTCTTCTTCTTCTTCTTCTTCTTCTTCTTCTTCTTCTTCTTCTTCTTCCTTCTTCTTCTTCTTCTTCTTCTTCTTCTCTTCCTCCCTCCTCCTCTTCGCAATTCTTGTTCTTCTTGTTCTTCTTCAAGTTCTGGTCCAAATGCTTAGAAAGCATCTATTGCTGTCATATGAACGAAAAGATGTTCCAATGCCATTGAAAGCATCACAAGTCAAGCCCATGTATCCAACTTTGGCTTGGGAGAGAATTGTTATCTTTTAAGTCTTTCTAGAAGAATAAGAAGAATGGACCAGGAAGACAGAAAATAGACAGGAAGGAGGTGACAGGTAGAAAAGCAACAAGGTAGAAAGAAACAGAGAAATAGAAAGGAGGAAATTGCTTGCAGAGAATTTCCAGAAGTTCGGGATGCTATTTATACTGACAGGTTCCTGGCATCCCATGGGGTACAGTCAATTATTGGAGAGAAGAAAAAAAACTAAAGAAAGAAAAAAGAGAAAGAGAAAGAAAGAAAGAAAGAAAAGAAAGAAAGAAAAAGAAGAAGAAGAAGAAGAGAGAAGAAGAAGAAGAAGAAGAACAACAACAACAACAACAACAACAACTACACCAACAAAAAAACGGGTACATGGTTCGCAATGTGGTTGCATCAAATATAAAATCGGACTTTTTAAAACATATCTATTAACCTCAAAAGGTTAAACCTTCACAAACATCCTCCAGATTAAAAAACAAAACAAAGGTCCAACCAATAAAATCTAACCTACATATTCAAACTTCATCCCATATTTGGCACACTTAGCACGCAATAAAACATATACCCGAAAACACTCCCAAAACAAGAAACGGTTTCCTACAATATAAGTGATTTCCCGTGCAATAAAAAGAGCCAGTCAGGGGCTAAGAGGGAAAAGGAGGCCAACAACAGGCCAATCTTGCCCTCCCTGCCTCAGCCAGGCCCATCACTCCTGGGTGGGGGGGACAGAGATTGCCTCATCTCACGCCCATTACCACTGGAAATTGGATTTGGATTTGTTCAGGTTGTGTTGGGCCGCCAGTCAGGGACAGAAGAGGAGCAGTGCTGCTGGTTCTTTTCCCTTGTTGGGCTGTTCACTGTGTCGTTTTGTTAGGAATGAGAACAACTGTGTATTGGGTCTTGTGGTTCTCAAGGTTGTATAGATGGATTTTTAAAAGTTTTGCAGACTAGCCTCCAGTTTTGCGTTATTGGAGTGATGAAAATTTTTTTGGGGTTGGTTTGAATTAAGTGTGTTGTGTGTGTGTGTGCTGTGTGTGTGTGTGTGTGTGTGTGTGTGTGTGTGTGTGTGTGTGTGTGTGTGTGTGTGTGTGTGTGGTGTGTGTGTGTGTGTGTGTGTGTAAATTACTGTTTTTTTTAAAGGTTCCTTTCTTTTATCTTTTTACTTTGATCATGGCAAACTAAACACTTGGATAGTTTTGGGGTGTCCTTCCTTCCCTTCCCCCCCCCCAGACAAAACAAAAGCTAGGAGCTGTATACAACTCCACCACCAGATCTAGAAACTATCATGATAACCCTGTCACGAAAAGTTAATGTTGATTTATCTTAGTAGATCAAAAGAGGAGTCTTCTTATCCAAAACGTATGGCAGATAGGTGACAAGTATGGAATGGGCGTAGACTATCATTATATAGTCTGCCTTTCTGTCTGTCTGTCTTCTACAATGTGATAACCATGTCATGGCATATCTATTGTGTACCTGAAATGTTTTGAAAAGAAATGTTTGTGTACCATGTGAAAGGCTTGCAAAGCCTATGACTATTTGATATTTTCTATTCTTCATATGTTAATAAACCTCTCTCTTTCTGTCTCCTCTGTGTGCCTCTCTCTCTATTTCTGTAAAAAAAAAAAGGTAGAAAAATTTGAAAAAAAGGAAGATCAAAAAAACAGTGAATTCATAAAAAGACGAAATGAAATTAAAAAAAGAATGATCAGTAAAAACAGAACACAACAAAATGATTCGGCGAAATTAGAACAAAAGATTACATTTTCACAATAGCAAGCAGTTTGCCCAAACAGGACTGGTGCATAATTTATTTGTTTGTAGTTGTTAAAATTGCTTCATCACATAGTTCATTACCTTCATTGTATTGTAAGTCCATTTAATCATAATTTCTAAAAGCAACGCAGTCAGTAATGTTGCCATTATCGTGTTTATATCTGACTTCATTTCTTCTGGTATCACCTCAAGTGGAAAAGCGTTAAAATTGAAAGACTTACTAACTGACTTCAGTATGGACATCTATGTGTTTAAACAACTATTTTTTACACATCTGCTAAACATGAAACATGCTTCAAATGCTCATTTAGATCTATTGAAACACCACATTAAAAACGCAATTGGACCATACAAAGAGCTCTTGACTTCAGTGAAAAAACGCAAGCTAAAGTGGAACTAGCATGTCACACGAACATCTGAAATAACAAAGACTGTCCCTCGTATAATCTAGGTAAAAATAGTATGAAAATATCCAAAGTGTTCTGTATGATTCCGAGTCGCATGTCCTAATATCAGTTGCAGAAAGTATTTGCCAATCACCAGTAGGACAGTTACTTTAAATAATATGTAAATTATCACATCATTACATTTCACCTTTTCACCTTTCCCTATCCCCTTTTCAGACATTCTAGTGAATGTACATTGTCAAATCACTTGTAGTGAATGGACATTAACCAATGGATCATAGAAGACAAGAGTACTGTCCTACAGGGAACAGTACAAGGAGGAAGACGAGAGGTAGACAGAGAAATAATGGAAAGACAATCATCAGAGAGTGGACTGGCCTTGACTGGAACAATTTGCTTTGGAAAGCAGAGGATAGTGGTGAATGGAGAAACTGGTTTTAAAATCTTCAATGATGCCAACATGGTCAATAGGATAGATGAAGACAACACGTTAGAGAACTAAGCATAAATCTAAAGGTTGGAATGTAGTATGATAGTGAGCTAGAAGATAACCCTGGCCTAGTCCATCTTTCTTCGTAAATTACTGAGATTGGCTCATCTGTGGTGTACTTAAATAGCTTTCTTGCCACTAACTGGATTAAGACATTGCAGACTGTGCGAACCTGGTTCCAACGAAACCTGAGATTATTTCTCAAAGCACATAGTTTTATACCAACAGCATGCAAAACGACCCAAATAATGCCAACAGAAGATATAACAAAAATAGATTGAGATGCAAAAATGAAACAAACACTTCCTAACTTTGCAGGAAATTCGTTGTTTACTGACTGACATGTTACTAAGACAATTAGGAACTGTCAGATTGTTAGGAATGGTTTGACTCTAGTTTCTAGGCCCGGCAAGAAGTTATCATCTCTGTCGAGCCCTATCCGCTTTAGGACGATAACTACTTAAGGACACAACACTCATTTCACAGGGACTGGCCCAGTGATTGGATTTGGATTTGCTCAGGTTGTGTCTGCCACACAGCCGGGGAGAGAAAAGCCAGCCCATTGTCAGTCTTGTCTTCCTGTTAGTCGTTACTCTGTGACTGGGTCGGCTGACTGACTGTCTTATTGCACTCCTCATCATCACCACTCTCTAGAATTTATTGCAATTCTTTTTCTTCGTTCCTCGGATAGAGCTCCTAGATTTACCAATGGTGAAAATTTTGCGTATGCGACCTTTTTTTTTTTTTTAACCACCATGGAGGTAGCCGCATTCCGACTTCAGGGATGTATGTTGGGTATGTTCGTGTATCTGTAACCAACCAAAACGTGGAAAGAACTACGGGATCTTAAATATGCATATTTGATCTTCTGCAAGTGTACATACAAGAAAGGAATTAAGGCATGGCAGGTCTGCATTGAAGTTGGACCTGGGAGATTAGTAAAATTCCCCACCCTCAATTCACCAGACGCCAACGAGATTTAAACCCATGACTTCGTGGACCCATGGGATTGAAGTCAACGGTCTTAACCACTTGGCTGTGATGTCCATGTACTGCACATTTAAATGTTTTAAGAAAGTTAGTTCACCCAGTTTGAAATACTCTCAGAAAATTATCAGATCAGAAAGGGGGCAAAAAAGTTATTTCGTATTTTGGAACATTAAAAAGTCATAGGAGAATGATGTTTTGCATAGTAAAAATTTGAATTTATTAAAAACTATCATGGGAAGTTTATATACATAACAGTTGCTTCATGGACAGCTCTGTTGTGTGTGTGTGTGTGTGTGTGGTGTGTGTGTGTGGTGTGTGTGTGTGTGTGTGTGTGTGTGTGTGTGTGTGTGTGTGGTGGTTGTGTGCGTGTGTGTGTGTGTGTGTGTGTGTGTGTGTGGTGCGCGCGCGCGCGCGTGTGTGTCGGTAAATTGATCTAAGCAACAGTAGGAAAACTTCATGTTATTGATCAGTCCGAAAAAAAGTTATGTTAATAACTGTTACAGTTGAAATTTAAATAAAGAAAACTGCATCTGAAACTGTTAATGAACAAATCATAATGCAAAAATACCAGGTGTACTTTGTGTGGGAAAAATCACACTTTAACTCATAGCAAACAAGTTCGCAGACTGCTTTAGAAAACCATGTGTAGGTGAATAATATGTACCTTTTTGTATAAGAAATATTCTTGGGTCGAATTACTTGATCCCTGAACATCGACCTAGCTTTAAAAGAAAAAAACCCAAACACTTAATGAGTACAAACGTACTAAGAAATAATCTGTAGACATTTTCAATTACATTTTTGGCAGAAAATGGTACGTTTTTTGCAGATCAAAGAGAAAAGCTGGTGAATGGGTAGGTGGGGAGAGAAGACAATTTGTCATTCACCAATGTGGATAGTGAGTGAAATAGCAATGTGACTGGGATAAGATCTCAAAAAATGTGTCTGTCTACTCGTCCTTTTTTTCCTCTGCTTGGTTGAATATCTGTTCATGACTAGGTGAATTTAGACAAGCCAACATTTATCATAATAAAAAAAACCCATTATTGATTAAAGGAGATGGGAATATGCAGGGTCCGGGAAAGACTATAGTAAGCTTCCCATTGTTGAATGATAATAATGATGACTTCAGCAATTGATATATATCCTACTATGACCATGGAGTACACAGATGTGTCTGCTGTTGGCTGTTTTCACTCTGGGGTGGACGGGGTATCATAGTGGTCAGAACATTGCGCTCGCAATTTGACGACCCCGGTTCGAATCCCGTTCAAGGGGACTTTTCTCTTGGAGTTAACATCAGTGCTGACTCCACTCTCCCCAAAAGTCCTTCAGATGATACTATCAATCGAGGCCCCGAGTGCAAACGCACGAAGAACATCTTGCGCACACGTTAAATCCTGTTCCACTTTTCGTAAGAGTAGGCCATTGTGTGCCGGTGGGAACAGATGACAAGATTTACAAAACTGCATACACAATGGGACTGGATGAAAAAAAAGCACATGCGTGCTTATTCCATTATCCTCGATATAAAAGAATAAATACATAAATACATAAATAAATAAATAAATAAATAAATAAATGAATAAATAAATAAATAAATGAATAAATAAATAAATAAATAAATAAATAAATAAATAAATAAATAAATGTTAGTCTATGTTAGTCTATGTTAGTCTGGTTTTGCCCCCCACACCACCCCAACTTGGACAGTGTTCCGTGCTTGTGGAGATGTGGAGGAACGCTTCACTGGTTGTGCTAGACTGCAGAGTGCAGGCACATGGCGGGTATGTCTAGACAGAGCTTTATTCAGTGCAATGGCTGGAAGTTTGGGGGAGGTTGGTTTTTATCTGTAAACAGCAGCTGTGCTTGAATATTGAGTGGAAATTATACAGCTGTTGGGCTTTGGTTAGTGGTAAGAAGGATTTGTGCATATATTATATATATAATTATATATATATATATATTATATATATATATATATATTTATATATATATATATATATTATATATATATATATATTGTGTGTGGTGTGTGGGTGTGGTGTGTGTGTGGTGTGTGGTGTGTGTTGTGTTGTTGTGGTGTGTGTGTAAAGTCAAGTCAAGTCGAGTCAAATCAAATTTTTATTTACGGATAATAATTTGATAAGCATATGAGGTACATTGAGTGAGTGAGTGAGTGAGTGAGTGAGTGTGTGTGTGTGTGTGTGTGTGTGTGTGTGTGTGTGTGTGTGTGTGTGTGTGTGTGTGTGTGTGTGTGTGTTCAGGTGTGCATGAGTTTATTTTGTATGTATGTGTATTTGTGTGTATGCGATAAAGAACGTGCAGGCATGTGCACATGTGTGTGTTTGTGTGTATGTAGTTTTGTGTGTGTGTGTGTGTGTGTGGCGTTTGTGTGTGTGTGTGTGTGTATGGTGCACTTGTATGTATGTGCAATTAAGTATATGTATGCACAACCATATTTAAAACATTTGTACTTAAGTTCACAGTAACAGTTTCAGTCTGGACAAACGCTACTGTAAAAAAAGAAATATGACCCGTTATCAAACAGATCTATTTTCTTTTCGTTCTTCAGCCAGAGCTCCGAGGTTTACCAATGGTAAATTTTGCCTATGCAACTTTTTTGTAATCTACCATTGAGGTAGATGCATTCCTACTTTGATGATGATGAAACCTTTCAAATAAGTTAAAAGAATTCCTTTGGATGGACTAGAAGCACAAACAAGCCTGTGTGCAAACACATGCACCACATCTTGCACAATATTAAAATCCCGTTTTGCCTTCCATAAGAGTAAATCATTTCGTGCTGGTAGAAACAGACGACAAAATTTAAAAAAAAAATGCAAACACACAAGGGTCATGTTTAGAGGCTATCCCTGAAACTGGAATACAACTACCTAGATAGTGGGTAAAACAGTCACAAATGCAAAATCTCACATGTAATAAATCCAGGAGCTCTTAGCTTGACAAACAAAAAAAGCAGACCCCAAAAGCCTCAGAAAACCATAGTATTAATGACAGTCCTAAAGGATCAGAGAGGGACATCCACCCAAAGAAAAAATGGCCACAGGAAGAGAGCACAGGACATCATCTCAGATGGTGAATGACGTTGAGAGAGAGAGAGAGAGAGAGGAGAGGGGGAGAGGAGAGAGGAGAGAGAGAGAGAGAGAGAGAGAGGGGAGAGAGAGAGAGAGAGAGAGAGAGAGAGGAGAGAGAGAGGAGGGAGAGAGAGAGAGAGAGAGAGAGAGCTCATTTCATCCTCATTTTCAGGCCCAGTAACACATTTACGTCCAAACAGGCATAGCAGCCTAAGGGTTTACACCCTAACATGAACATTTCCCAAGTCATTCAAAGTTGCAGATGATATTCTCTGACTAATATTCTGAAAAGGTTTAGATACTGGTATAGCGTACATGTGTGTAGTTTGTTGTTAATGTTGTAATATGCATGGTTATTGCGAATATAGTATATTATCTTTTATTAATGTTGTAATGTGCATAGTTGATACGAAAAGTCTATTATCTTTTATCAATGCTGTAATGTGTGTGGTTTTTGCGAAAAAGGTATACCCCCCTTAATTTTAATATTAATTTTGTAGTATGCATGGATGTTAGAAGACTATTACGTTTTACTACTTGGATAGACCTAAGCTTATGTAATCATTCTCTTACATATTTTTTCTTCATTTACGACCTATTTTGATCCAATGGAAACTTCAAGGAAAAACACGGTTCCCTTTTTCAGTAAAGCATGTTTTCCCAGACCTAATAATAGAAAGCTGCACTGCTGTGCTGTAGAATGCAGAATGGAAAGCTCCCTGATGTTTGGGATGCTGTTCTCTGTCAACTTGTTAACACTTAAGGGGCATCACTCCCAGTCTCATCTGCCCAAGGGAGATCACTCTCATCAGCCAGTGGGATCAATGGACATAAAAAAGGGTCATGATTATGGTTTGCACATAGTGAGCAAAGAAGAGGTGGGCTTGCCAGGCCACTGCCTCTATGCTCATCTTTCTCCCCTCTCCCACCCCCTCCCCCTGTGGGAATGTTGGGAGGGCCCATCAGTATGCATAGCACCCTCACCTTCTGCAATTCTATGTTAGAAACTCACTTTTTTTCCATCCCTCTCTTTGTTTCTGCCTTGTTCATTTTTCCGTCAACCCCCTCCCCCCCCCCTTCTTATCTACTTTCTGTTTTCTTAGTCCATTCTCCTGCCTGTTTTTTTTTTCCAGAAAAAAAAGAAAGATAACAATTCTTTTCCACACTAAAGTTGGATGATGTGGGCCGGATTGTGAGGGTCTTATAGGCAGGGCACTGCATTTGTTACTCATAAACAGACAACAGTAGTTGCTGTCTAGGTGTTCAGAGAAAAAAACCCATTTCCTTTGGCCTCAGATGCATGAAGCAAAAACCAAAAATCTGTTCACACTGCCTACTGCACTGCCGATGCAGTTGTATTTAAGTCCGTAATAAAAATGAACTGGTAATGTTCCTAGGAATTTTAGATGCTGTGTTCTGTTTTGTCATAAAACCAGTTTAGGAACTGATAGGAATGAATAGTATGACAGGATGATAACATGCTAAAGATCAGATAAGATTGATGATGCTAATTCGTAATTTTGAGGTTTATGCTTTTGTATCACAGGCTCTGTGTATGAAAGAAATTGTACATTTTTTTGTTCAATGATAAATAATAGATACTTGAATGTCTGTTTGCGCGCGCGTGCATGTGTGTATGTATGTGTGTGTGTGTGTGTGTGTGTGTGTGTGTGTGTGTGTGTGTGTGTGTGTGCGTGCACGCGCGCGCGTGTGTGTATTTATGAGTCCGTGAGTGTGTGTGTATGTGTGTGTTTGTGTGTGTGTTTGTGCTTGTGTGTGTGTGTTTGTGTGTGTTTGTTGTGTGTGTGTGTGTGTGCGTATGTGTGTGTATGTGTTTGTGTGTGTGTGATTGTGTGTAAAAACGCTCACAATTATAATGTAATCCCTTACACAAAGTATGCAATTTACATCTTCATTGAAGAAAAAAAGATTCCGTCTGCTATTTTCTTCTGATAGTTTTGAGTTTTATAAACAGCTGAGGATGACAGACCCCCCCATTGCCTTTAGTTTATTTGTTTTTCTTGTTATGCTCCTAGTCTTTTTAAAAAAAATACTTTATGCTTGTTTTTCCTTTACTTGCATTATATCATTTCCGTTGTATTTTTCTTCCTTCCACGCTTCTGTCTTCTTTCATACTGTCTTTCCAGTAGTAGATGTTTCTTCTTTTGGGGCGAATTGGTTTGTTTCTTTTGCAGCAGAAGCGGTCATGGAAGTGACAGGTTTATGCTTAAAGAGCGTGTGGGGATATCGTTTCTTTCCCCCCCAACATGCACAGGAAAGTGGCCGAGTCTAACCGTAGAGCTTTTGTCCTGCACAGAGGGAGAACAAACTGCAGCTCACTTGGGAGAAGGATTGTTTGGTAGGAGATAATGTTATTGCAATTTTGGGGGTATAGGTTCTAGGATACTGTCTCTTTTAATGATGGTAATAATAATAGTACATAGAATTTATGTAGAACTATATCTTGTGAGAACGAATCAAAGTGCTTGTGAAGGTATCAATATACAGATTTCAATTTGAACAAAATCATTCACGTCCGGTTAAAAAAAAAGTTTGCTGACGGATCTGCCGATTTTGTCTTTGAATGTTACAACTTTGTTTGTCTTATACACACAAAAAAGGTTTCCAACATTTTTGGATGAAATGTGCAATTCAACCTCTTTCAAATATTCTCACCACACATCATTATACTTATCTTCCAATAACTTAAAAGCTACCGCTCCCTCCCTCTCACCGCCTCTCCTTGTCTTCTTCAGAGTGAAAGTACAACTGAAAACCTGTTTCTTGCAACAACATTCCATGCTTATTTCTCTGTACCTTGTAAAAAAAAAGGTTGGATTCTTAATCCCACACCAGTCACCTATCACGCCTTCAGTTGATTCAGTCTAAGGAGTTGTGTTTCTAGCATCATCACGGTTTTGCTATAAGTTTTAATCCTTTAGTGAGAAAAATGTAAAACTGTGCTTAGCTATAAGCAGTTTTGTTTATAAGCACAACAAATTATGAGACTTAAAACAGAGAAACGCAGACTTGGATATTGGAAGGTATGGGTGTCAAAAGTTAAAGGCCACAATACTGTAGACCCAGAGGACTAACAAAAAATCAAGGTGGTGTGGAGATACGGAGATGAGAAAACAGAAAGGAAGAAGAGTAGTATAAGAGGGGTAGGGGAATACAGGGGGTGTAAATTACATAATTTCCCGAAGCAACGCAACAGGAACAGATCGATGAAATGACAAGGGAGTGATGAAAATACAGGACAAATCACCAGCGGAAATAACACACACACACTCCATTATAGAATCAATGACACTCACTTCCGCATCCATTTATCTGTTCCATTTGGTGACTCAACCGTTGTGGAATATCCGTTTATTGATCGTTTATTGTCCCCTGACACAGGAAACACTTTTACACTGTACATGGACGCAGCACGATAGCGGATATCTAACACAGAAATGGGGGTATGCTCAAAGAACAAAAAAACTGCATACACACGGGGACTGTACATAAAAAAGTATATTGGTGCTTTTTCCATTACCCTCGGAACAGAATATATAAAAAACAAACTGACATCGTACTTTGTGAAGCAGTATGGAACAGGTGGCTCATCAAATGGATGAGATATCCCTGAGATGGCAATGTGGCTACCTTATTTTGTGGGTAAAATCTGTCCCATTTGTAAAATCTCACTGTTGGTTAACAATGGAGCTCTAGTCAAGCAATGGAATAAAATGGAAGAACTGCAGATCTTCACTTGATGATAATCCAGATTCTATGGTAAAATTAGTAAAAGTAACCCTGAATAGTTTTTAACAACATAAGAACAAGAAGTAGTAGCAGTTTAAGACAAAAAAAGAACAAATAAAAGACGAAGAAGAATTGCAAAGAATTGCGAAGAAGAAGAAGAATTGCAAAGAAGAAAAATTGCAAAGAAGAAAAATTGCAAAGAAGAAAAGAATTACAAAAAAGTAGAAAAGAAGAAGAAGAAGACAAAGACGAAGAAGAAGAAGAAGAAGATAACATAGAAGAACAAAACAAGAGGAAGAGATTATCAAGAGTAAAAAAAATGAAAAAGGAATCCAGTTATAAATCACATCTGTGGCTAGAAGAAGAGAACATTCACATAAAGTATCTATAAAACCTACATCATCTGAAAAACTAAACTAAATGATTTTTGATAGCCTACCATAGCTTGATCCTCAAATTTCTGTATATATCAAAATCTCATCGCATTATGCAAAAGCCGGCATTCAATCAATGGGAACTCTAAGAGTAAAGAAACGGTCTCCTATGTAGGTAGCTTCCTTCCCGGTGCAATAAAAAGAGCCAGTCAGGGGCTAACAGGGAAAAGAGGCCAACAACAGGCCAATCTTGCCCTCCCTGCCTCAGCCAGGCCCATCACTCCTGGGTGGGGGGGACAGAGATTGCCTCATCTCACGCCCATTACCACTGGAAATTGGATTTGGATTTGTTCAGGTTGTGTTGGGCCGCCAGTCAGGGACAGAAGAGGAGCAGTGCTGCTGGTTCTTTTCCCTTGTTGGGCTGTGACAGGGTCGTCCTGGTGTTACGATGGGTACACTCTTTGTTATTTGCCTTTGTAGTAGTTGTTGAGGTGTACGATTCAACTGCGAAAGTTTGCAGACTTGCACTTACTCAGTTGTTGAGATTGAAAAAAGATTGAAAAAGTTATGGATATATGGGCATCTGATTTGTAAGTATAGACATATTTACTGACAAACCTATATTCTTTTCATGGCAGAATAAGGCATGACAGTTGATGAACTAAGTGGCTGAATAAGGCATGACAGTGATTGAATAAAGTGGCATAATAAATCATGATAGTGACTAAATAAAGTGGCTAAAAAAAGCCTAATAGTGAATGCAAAAAGTGGCTGATAGAGCACGAAAGTGAATGAATAAATCGGCTGACTAAAGCATGACAGTGAATGAATAAATCGGCTGACTAAAGCATGACAGTGAATGAATAAATCGGCTGACTAAAGCATGACAGTAAATGAATAAATCGGCTGACTAAAGCATGACAGTGAATGAATAAATCGGCTGACTAAAGCATGCCAGTAAATGAATAAATCGGCTGACTAAAGCATGACAGTGAATGAATAAATCGGCTGACTAAAGCATGACAGTAAATGAATAAATCGGCTGACTAAAGTATGACAGTAAATGAATAAATCGGCTGACTAAAGAATGACAGTGAATGAATAAATCAGCTGACTAAAGCATGACAGTGAATGAATAAAGTGGCTGACTAAAGCATGACAGTGAATGAATAAAGTGGCTGACTAAAGCATGACAGTGAATGAATAAAGTGGCTGACTAAAGCATGACAGTGAATGAATAAATCGGCTGACTAAAGCATGACAGTGAATGAGTAAGGTGACCTGACTAAAGCATGACAGTGAATGAATAAATCGGCTGACTAAAGCATGAAAGTGAATGAATAAATCGGCTGACTAAAGCATGACAGTGAATGAGTAAGGTGACCTGACTAAAGCATGACAGTGAATGAATAAATCGACTGACTAAAGCATGACAGTGAATGAGTAAGGTGGCCTGACTAAAGCATGACAGTGAATGAATAAATCGACTGACTAAAGCATGACAGTGAATGAGTAAGGTGGCCTGACTAAAGCATGACAGTGAATGAATAAATCGACTGACTAAAGCATGACAGTGAATGAGTAAGGTGGCCTGACTAAAGCATGACAGTGAATGAGTAAGGTGACCTGACTAAAGCATGACAGTGAATGAATAAATCGGCTGACTAAAGCATGACAGTGAATGAGTAAGGTGACCTGACTAAAGCATGACAGTGAATGAATAAATCGGCTGACTAAAGCATGACAGTGAATGAATAAATCGGCTGACTAAAGCATGGCAGTGAATGAATAAATCGGCTGACTAAAGCATGACAGTGAATGAATAAATCGGCTGACTAAAGTATGACAGTGAATGAATAAAGTGGCTGAATAAAGCACGGCAGTGAATAAATAAATTGGCTGAATAAGGCACAACGTACATAAATCAAGTGAAGTGGCTGAATTAAAAAAAAGGATGACCAAAGTGACAGAATGAAGCACAACAGTGAATTGATAAAGAGGCCAAATAAAGCATGACGGTGAATGAATAAAGGGACTGAATAGAGCATGACAGTAATAAGGCACGACCATTATTGATTACTTCCAAACATGCTTGTGCGAAAATTCTGAGCAAACAGCAGATTTTATAGATCCTCATTTCAAGTTTAACAAGTGAAATGCATTGGATTCTGACTTAAACAGCTTGCTGATTGTTTATGCAAAATTATTCCAGTAAAGTTGTTTGTTTATGCCATTTACTCCAAAAACATTGAGGGCACAAAACACCGTTTCAGTTCGTTAGTGCAGTGTGTGATTTATCTCATTTACTTCTAATGTCCCAGGGATGGGATGATACAACATGCAGGGAACGTGCCATTTTCGTTATGTACTATCCCCTGCGGGGATGGTGAGGGCCTGCCAGTATAAATAACATCCCGACCCTTTTGGAAATTCTGTACTAAATATTCCTTCTTTGCGATCCCTCTCTTTCTTTTTTGCCTTCCTAACACCAGCTTTTTTGTCTATTATCTGTTTTTTTGGGTTTAGTGTCTTTCTTTTTTCAAGAAGGATTTCAAAGATAAACCTTTTCTCTCACACCGAAGTGAAATGCGCTAGATCTGACTTGTCAGGTGTTCAATGACAACGAGATTCATTTTTGCTGATATGACAGACAACGATAATTGCTGTCTTGGATGTTGGACGACGATGACGACGACTACGACGGAGGAGGAGGAGGAGGAGGAGAAGAAGAAGAAGAAGGAGAAGGAGAAGAAGAAGAAGAAGAAGAAGAAGAAGAAGAAGAAGAAGAAGAAGAAGAAGAAGAAGAAGAAGAAGAACAACAACAACAACAACAACAACAACAACAAGAAAAGTTTTATACATTACACTATAAACGGAAAACCTGTTCATACATTTACAAAAAACCCACAAAACATGCACCTTAGGTGATCCAAACTCTGATTTGGTAGAGTGTAAGAGAATGAATCTACAATATGGATTTTATATGAGGATCAATGAGGAGTAGAGAGGAAGCAGTATTTCATTCCATCAATCCTCACTGGCAATCCGGATTGCATCCGCTTGCATCCACCAGTGCGGTGATTGGATTTTGACTTGTTCCGTTTCTGTCTGCTCCTAAGCCAAGGATAGAAAAACCAGACAGTTCTCAGGCCTGTCTCCTTGTCAGACTGTGACAGGAATCTCTTACTGTCTACCCCAAAGCCAACAATCTTCATTATTTATTGCCTTTAAACTGTTTTTAATGAACAGTTTCTTTAGTGTGAATTACTTCACAAGAATGATCAGATAGATCGTAATACAGGACAACAGAAAGCATTAGTGAAAAAAACCCCAACGAATTTGCAATTTCATGTTTTGTGCTGCAACCAATTTAAAGTAATTTGCAAAATTGTTTTTATTTTATATTTCGGGTATGAAGTCCTTTATATATATATATATATATATATATATATATATATATATATATATATATATATATATATATATATATATATATATATACACAACACATACATGTGCGTGTAGGCGTGCGTGCGTGCGTGAGTGTGCATAAGCATGCGTGCATGTACAAAACATGTCCTAAGATGTCTTTTTATATGAAATAAAGACCACCATGAACATGAACATAAATGAAGCAATGTGGGACTTCACATGGGATGCAAAAAAAAAGGTAAATAAAGAATAATAGCAGTGAGAAAGGGTACAAGAATGAGCACGCACTGGATTTTATTTCCATCAACAAAGAAATTCACACAGAAAATAAAACAGGCCGAAAAACATAATGTGCAGAAAATTATGATAATTTTCAATTTTCAATAATGTGCAGAAAATTATGATATATATATATATATATATATATATATATATATATATATATATATATATATATATATATATATATATATATAGATATATTTATGCGCACGCGCGCATGTGTGTGTGTGTGTGTGTGTGTGTGTGTGTGTGTGTGTGTGTGTGTGTGTGTGTGTGTGTGTGTGTGTGTGTGTGAAAGAAAAAAGCACCAACGACTAATGATTATTGGAAAAAAACAACTTTTAAAATAACAGCAATAGTGGGGAGTGTTCTCTATTTGTAAATTAACCTCCTGTTAAGTCAAATTCGCTTAGTCAAACAATGGTGCCTTGGCTTTGAAAAAAAACCCCACTCCAAAATATTTGAAGAAGAAACCAAAGCACTGATAGACATCTGGAGGCCATTTTGAAATCAATTTTTGTGTGTGGAAAGAAACCGTATGTTTTATGCACACAGGGACTACAGCCAGAGAGACGGATTTATTGATTTATGGATTTATTCTTTTATATCGAGGATAATGGATTAAGCACTCATGTGCTTTTTTTTACATCCAGTATCCTGTGTATGCAGTTTTGTAAACCTGGTCATCTGTTCCCACCTTGAGGGAGGGAGAGAGAGAAGAGGGAGAGAGAGAGAGAGAGAGAGAGAGAGAGAGAGAGAGAGAGAGAGAGAGAGAGAGAGAGAGGAGAGAAGAGAGAGAGAAAGAGAGAGAGCCGCAGCCAATATTTTTTCTCTTCTTCCTATCAGTATATAAATTTGATTCTCTATCACAGCGGCTTTTTAAAAAAACAAATTTGGCCAGTGACACCTCTCTTCGTGCTGTGGGTTCTTCTGGGTATGAGAAATGCAAGTCTACACAAGACTTCAGTCTATCCTCTCAACACAAACTGCCTGGTGGATTGTGGGGAGGGGGTGGGTTGAGTTGCAGGCATGAATGGGAATCAAACCACCACAAACTTTGAACCAGAAAGTTTGCTTTCCAGGCAGGTGCCTTACCTCTAGACCCCAGATCCAATACACCCAGAGTTTTATATATTTCGCAGAAAGTGTCTACTCGTGACCATGCAGTACACAGGTCTGCTATTGTCTGTTTTCACTATGTTAGTCTATGACGGGGCAGTCTGGCTTTGCCCCCCACACCACCCCAACTTGGACAGTGTTCCGTGCTTGTGGAAATGTGGAGGAACGCTTCACTGGTTGTGCTAGACTGCAAAGTGCAGTCACATGGCGGGTATGTCTAGACAGAGGTTTATTCAGTGCAAAGGCTGGAAGTTTCGGGGAGGTTGGGTTTTTTCTGTGTTTGACTTCGGGAATGAAACGTTATGCTGTAGTTTGTTCTGATCAGTGAGGTGCAGTTTTGGTATGACGAAATACATGCACACCCCTGCGACTGCGCCCCCCCTCCCCCCTCCCCCCCCGCCCCGCACGGCGTGCGTGCGTGCGTGTGTGTGTGTGTGTGTTTGTGTTGTGAGTGTGTGTGCGTGAGAGAGAGAGAGAGAGAGAGAGAGAGAGAGAGAGAGAGAGAGAGAGAGAGAGAGAGAGAGAGAGAGAGAGAGAGAGAGAGAGAGAGAGAGAGAGAGAATGTTCTTCCTATTCTCTCTTAAATCTTGTAGCTTTTAATTCACAAACAAAAGCCAAAAAAGACAACCAAAACCAAACCAAACAAAACAATGGATACAAAGCGAAACCCGTAGCAACACTTTAGTCTTCTTTTCCTTTTTTCCCCCTTTTCAAGTTCTGCCATGATTTCTTTTTGCTGGCTTTCATCTTCGTTTTCTCAACTGTCTTCTTCATTTGTAATGTCTTTCCAGCTGTAGTTGTTTGTCCCCCCCCCCCCTACTATCTTGTATGTTTCTTTTCAAAGAACAGACGACACGGATTTTCAGTTTTATGGTTGAAGAGCATGTGAGGTCCTCGTTTCTTTCCTTCACTTGCAAGTAACCCAGTCTTTGTAATCCAAGTGCGTTTGTCCTACACACAGTGAAAAAAACAAACAAAACCTCATAAATCTGCAGCCTCCTGAAATCCAAGGACGTCACACTCCAGATAATGTGAATACTTTGTACATTGCTTGGATGAGGACTTAATGTTTACAATGCAACTATACCCATATATGAGCTCCAAGGTATGATGAATGCTATAGCCGAGTGGTGAAGGCTCTGATCTCATGGGTTAAGGCGTTCGACTCTGATCTCATGGATCCATGAAGTCGTAAGTTTGCTTCTTAGCGGTGTCTGGTAAGTTAAGGGTGGGACCTTTTTGTTTACGATCTGCAAGGTCAACTCAAGTGCAGACAGATGCTACTGCTTTAATTCCATTTGTGTATACCCAGACTGCTCTGGTTAACTTGGTAGGTTGAATTCCAAAAAAAAAAGAAAACATCTACCCCACTAAAAACCCAACAAAACAAAATAAAAACAAAACAGAAAAGTAGCCCTACCCAAACAAAAAAACCGCACATAAACAAAACCCCAAATGACCCCCTCCCCTTCTAAAGATCCAAAAATACCAACAAAAAACACTCCCTATTAACAACAAGCGCATACGTAACGGAGAGCAACAAGCAGTACTTAGTTTGTACGGCAGAAGTAAATAAAGTCTCACACGAGCCAGAAGTTAAGTACAAGCTGGACTTAGGTGCTAAAAGGCAACTTCGATAAAATAATAATGTTATGTTTACCAAGCATGGTTCATCGACCCCAAAGACATTTTCCCTTCAAGTATGTAACTCACAGACAGACATCAGTGGCTGTTATTTGAGCAGTCCACGAAGAAGAAGAAGATTCAAATCCACATTAATACTTTATTATATCATAGAGAAGAGAAAGAAGAAGAAGAAGAAGAAGAAGAAGAAGAAGAAAGAAGAAGAGAAGAAGAAGAAGAAGAAGAAGAAGAAGAAGAACTCACAAACATGACGCCAGTTTGTTTGTTTGTTCGATGACAGCACTTAAGTCCCAGCGGAGGTATCCGAATCAGGGACTGAAAGTAAACGCGACAAGACATAATAATTATTTATCCCACTCCTCTGTTGGCCTCAGAATGCCAGATCAGGGCTGTCGCCTTTATCTTTTTATTCCGTTTAAAAAAAAAATTCTCTGGCAAGAGCTTCGATGCTCACCGACAGTAAGATTTTTGCTTATTCTTTATGCGACCACTTTTGCCCACAAAAAATAACCACATCCTGACTTCGGGGATGATTTAAAGCTACGACATCAGTGTATATAAAAAAAGGTAAAGGTAAAGGTGTTCCACAACCTAGGCGGTCGTAGGGGAGCGAGGCATCAGAGACCTCAACTTCTCTAGGGGCCAGCATATTGAGGGCAGCACCCATCTCCTCTCCCTCGCTGCTTTACCTTCCCTGACCCTAAAGAGAGCACATATATAATGTTGGTTTCTTTGTCATCCATTCTTAGCGGCATGACTGCCCTACGCTTAAAGTCAGGGCGTGTTTTAACGTGTGCG
>CM060333.1:33615743-33618243 GCA_030674155.1 Stramonita haemastoma | reverse complement strand
ATTAATCAGTTTTTTTTCTCAAATAAAACTGTTGCCAGTCATCGAGTTTTTTTAATTTCTTCTTTCTATCTTGAAAGGAACAGTTCTTGCTAATTAAGATTTCTTTGCCCATGTCCCTGAAAACTCCTTGTTCTTTTCATTCATAGATTAACGTTTTATCGAAAAAAGATTGTTTTCATATCGATCACTTCACTCTTTATTACCAACGGGAATAATGTTTCGAAAGCTTGCTATCAAGACTCAGGTACTGAAAATCTGTGACAGACCTTCTGCCCCAAACCTCTATTTTCACCACAGCGTCAGGCCATTCCTATCACCCAAAGACTCAGACTAAACTGAATGGGAAGAACATCAGAGCTATCGCACCACAGCCTGCTCTAAACTTTGTCCTTTCTAACAACAACCGTCTCCTCTCCTCTCCTCCCCTACCCCCTCCCATCATACAATTGTGCTGCCAGAATAGGGGTGCTCTGACTGAGGGAAAAAAATGGAGAGAAAATCCGTCTGTGGTCCCAAATTCCCACTTTCAAGATGGCGGATGTGCTATATGATCCTTGATTGGTTGTCCTGCAGCTAAGTTATTTTTGCACTGCTCCCAGCTGATTCATTCAGTATGGTGTTTACTCTGCTTTCTGGTACTGCAAAACAGTGGCTGTAGCGCAGCAGTGATATGGAGGTTTTGGGGATGCATTTTTGGCTACCTTTCATTATTGTTTGTCCCTTGCATTGCAGGACATATTCTCTCAGAAATCACGTACATTACCCTTATTGTTTAATATTCATATTGTATGTGAAGAATATAGCAAGCTGATATTGAAGAAAGTAAGTACACATCTTACGTTTTTCACGACATACATCAAATTTATCCCCATCTCCCAAAATGCACATGACCTCTTCCACGTTTATGTCACATCGGTTGTTTTTTTTTCTCACCTTTTTTGTTATGTTGTCCTCAGTTTCCATTCATACTCTGCCTATTTCTTGGACAAAATATGCCCCAGTGAGGAGTATGGTATGTGTTCTAAAATGTAGAACTAAAAACATTCCTCTGAATTGATTGTTGCTCTAATGCCTGCTTTTGTTATGTTGCCCTCAGTTTCCATTCATACTCTGCCTATTTCTATGACAAAATATGCCCCAGTGTGGAGTATGGCATATGTTCTAAAAATGTAGAACTGAAAAAATTCCTCTGAGTTGATTGTTGCTCTAATGTCTGCTGCTGCGTGCGTTCTGATGATTTATGATTAACGATACATTTAGTTATTTTGTTTCTGTAATACATCAGAGCGGTTGTCCTATACTGAAATTTCTGTCAGATGCAGATGGAGGCCTAGTCCTTAGACATACATTAAAATGGTTTTAGGTTTTAAACTGTCATGGGGAGATTGGTTTTGTCCATGTTAGTGTCTTAACATAGCTACTTGTACTCTCCACTCAAAAAAATACTACAAATAGTTTATTAACTTTTTAATGTTTATTTAGATAAACGATCCATTAGAATAAACAGTCATTTTAGGTAAACTGTCTTTGGCAAATGAATTAATTTTTTTCATGCCCCGAAATTGCTTTTCCATTGGTCATTCCAACATTAGCTTGCAAACTTTTGACGGAGAGAGAATGTCTCCCTTTTTCAAAAAAAGGAAGAGTGTTTCCAAAACATGGCTATTCAGCTCTGCTGACTGCAGATTGTGGACAGACCCTTCTGCCCTAAACCTCTGTTATCACCGCAGCGCCAGGCAAATCCTATCACCCAAAGACTCAGGCTAAACTGAATGGGAAGAACATCAGAGCTATCACGCCACAGCCTGCTATAAAATTTGTCATTTCTGACGAAAACAACCTTCTTATCTCCCTCCCCTGCCCCCTCCACACAGTTTGCTGCCAGAATGGTGATGTTCTGACTGAGAAGAAATGGAGAGAAAATCCCAGTCTGTAATCCCAAATTCCTGCCCGAAGAGATGATTGATGCTCTGCATTGTCCTTGATTACTTCTCTGCTGGGGTTATTTCTGTCTTGCTTCAAGCTGTTTGGAATTTCTTTCATGATAAACAGTGCTTTTTTCTCCACATCGTCAGATATTTCCAAATGGTGGTCACAGCACAGTGCTAGGTTTGTTGTTTTGGTTGATTTCTTCTTTTGTAAAAATGTCACCTTAAAATGAGTGGTCTAAGGCCGCTCTGTCTAAGCTCCTCATAGACAGCTGAACATAGATATTCTTTCTCCTTTCCATTGGTCATATTTCATTGAAACTTTCATTTGGAACTGCTATGAACCAAACTCCCCCCTCCCCCAATACTCAAGATTCCCTGCAATCAAACTGCTTCAACTAGAGGTAAACTATAAATGTATCAGAGGGGAGATTAGAAAAACATATTATCTAATGGGGGAAGAATAGCTAAGTGGTCAGAGGGCTCGCTTAACCCAAGTCAAAGTTAAACAGCTATCAAGCATGGTTCCAGTTGCATGGGTGACCGTTTGTGCGCCTTGGCTTCAGTACAGT
>CM060333.1:33605743-33610743 GCA_030674155.1 Stramonita haemastoma | reverse complement strand
GGTATGTGCACATTGTGTTCTGTGGTGTACACATTATGAGCCTAACAAATTTGTACATATAAAATGCTGCCTTCACGTCATTGATGATAAGCGGTGAAAAACATGATAAGAATGATCAGTTGATATGTTAGGTTCCAACATAGCAATCTGTATTTTGAGTGCTTCTTCACTATCCTTCAAAATGAAAAGAATTCAACTCTGTCTGTCTGTCTGTCTCGTATTTCTGTCTCTCTCTGCCTCTGTCTGTCATCTCTCTCTCTCTCTCTCTCTCTCTCTCTCTCTCTCTCTCTCTCTCTCTCTCTCTCTCTCTCTCTCTCTCTCTCTCTCTCTCTCTCTCTCTCTCTTCGTCAAAAGTATTCCACAATTGATCATATATTTACATTGTATGCCACTATTCAGAATTATATGTCTAAAAAAGGAAGAAAATTGTACGTTGCCTTTGTAGATTTCAAAAAGGCTTTTGACTCAGTTGAACATGATAGGTTATTACGTTATATCAAAGGCCAAGGTGTAAAAGGTAAGTTTTTTGCATCACTTAGAGCTATGTACAATTCATTATCAGCATGTATACGAGCAAATTTTGAATTAACTGAAATGTTTCAAACACCAGTGGGAGTAAGACAGGGTTGTGTTCTAAGCCCCACATTGTTTTCTATGTTTATTAATCAGTTAGCAAATCTTATGACTGAAAAAGGTATGCATGGGGCTCAGATGTTTCCAGATATTTTTGAGTTGTTTATTTTGTTATTTGCTGATGACGTGGCATTAATGTCAACTACACCTTCAGGCTTACAAATCAATTAAGGGTTTTAGAAACTTGCTGTGAAAATATGAAATTAAATGTAAACATAGACAAAACTAAGATTATGGTATATAGAAAAGGGGGATACTTAGGAAAACATGAAAAATGGTTTTTTCATAATAAAAAATTAGATGTAGTGAACAATTATTGTTATTTGGGATTTAACTTTACACCTATGATTAGCGCAAAGAGAGGTACATCGCATTTAGTTACTAAAGGCAAAAAAGCAGTTTTACAGCTTAACAAAGTTTTCCAGAGGTGCAAGGAAATGACAGCTAAGTCATTCTTTAAAATTTTTGATGCTAAAATCCAACCAATATTGTTATATTCAGCTGAAATTTGGGGGCTGCATAGATTAGAACATATAGAAACAGTACATTTAATTGCTTGTAAAAGGTTTTTAGGTGTGCCTGCCAGGACACCAAATAAGATGGTACCCACTGTATGTAAATACATATGTTGCATGCATAAGATTTTGGTTTAAACTACTACACATGAATTCTGAAAGATTACCATATAAAGCTTATCATATGTTGTTAGAATTAGATAAAAAAGGTAAACAATGTTGGGTCTCAAAAATCAGGGAAATATTATGTATTACTGGGTATAATATCGTTTGGTTAAACCAAGGTGTAGGAGACATAAAAATGTTCTTGCGTGCCTTTAAACAAAGACTTGTAGATTGGTTTGCTCAGGAATGGGCAGGCACCATTAGAGACCGTGAGCGATATGATGGTTATAGAAACTTTAAAACTATTTTTGAAAAAGAAAAGTATATAACCGAAATGGATACATATTGTTTTCGAGTTGCAGTTACGCAAGTTCGATTTAATGTTCTACCATTGAACAATAATACACAGCGGTATAATAGTTTAAACGAAGTTAAGCAATGCCCTGTTTGTAAAGATCAAATAGAAAATGAAGAACACTTTATACTGAATTGCCCTATCTATGAAGACTTAAGAACTAAGTTTCTTAAAGATTCCAAAGGACTTCCTTTCTATGTACTACTCAAAGCTACTGTACCTACTGATAGATACAATTTATCACGTTTTATCTTTCATGCAACCAATAGAAGAAATAGGATAACTTTCTAGAAATTGATATTTGTATTGATGAATAATATATCTACAACAGTGTCGTTTACGATACGTGTGAATTGTTCCGTAATTAACGGTTAAGAAATGGCTTATATAACTTTCTTGCTTTATCATTACTCATACAATATTTCTTATACATATACGTTGATGGTAATATGTTTATAACACCTATGTCATATGCACACACTCTATGCCCACCACTCTTTTGTATTGTGGCCTAAGGCCGATGTACATTAAACAATTTCAGTGTTCAGTTCAGTGTTCAGTGTTCTCTCTCTCTCCTTGTCTGTATGTGTGTGTCCTCTCCCATGCCCTTTCTCTCTCTCCCTCTGTCTGTCTGTCCGTCTCTCTCCGTCTCTCTCTCTTTGTCTCTCATCTCGCTTTCTCCTTCTGTCTGTCTGTCTGTCTGTCTGTCTGTGTATCTCTCTCTCTACCTCTATCATCTCCCCTCTCTGTGTGTATAAAACACCTGTAAGCCAGTAGTCTATTTTTCTCCACAAGACATCCATTTTGTCGAGGGCTAAGCCTCCATGGATACACCCAAAAGGAAACAGAGCTTTAAATTTAGAAACTGACGTCAAAGACATCAAAGGCATAGGCTATTAGAAGGATCCCCCCAAGTGTACACCAGTCCTTTAGTGCCATCAAGCAGGTTAGTCACCCTGTTAGGAAGCTATTTTAGCGTAAAAAAGGTAAAGGTGTTCCCATAACCTATGTGGTTGTAGGGGAGCGAGGCGTCAGAAACCTCAGCTTCTCCAGGGGCCAGCCTATTGAGGGCGGCGCCCATTTCCTCTCTCTCGCTGCTTTGCCTTCCCTGACCCTAAAGAGGGCAGGTAACCATTGACAGCTGGGTGAACAGGGTGACTGCAGTGAAGCCTAGGTGTTCACACGGTCACCCATCCACTTGGAAACCACGCTCAATGCTGTTTAACCATAGCTTGGGGAAAGCGAGTGGTCCGACCACTAAGCTATCCCTATTTTTATTTACCTGGCTGAGAAAAAAAACCCCAGTACATTTAACATGGAGAAATTATTTCTGCTATATAGCCATTTCAATTTAATTAACTACTTCTGAAAAAACCAGCTATTTTGATTTACCTACCTTAAAAAAAATCCTAACATCGATACATCCTTTTTGCTATTGATATAGTCATTTCAATTTACCTGGCTAAAAAAAACACACGCAATTTAACATCGAGACATTCTTTCTGATATATTGCCATTTCAATTTTAACATCGAGACATTCTTTCTGATATGTTGCCATTTCAATCAACATGCCTTAAAAGGCAATTTAACATCGAGACATTCTTTCTTATATATTGCCATTTCGGTTTATGCCTTAAAAAAGCAATTTAACTTCAAGACATTCTTTCTGATATACTGCCATTTCGATTTATATGCCTCAAAAAGCAATTTAACATCGAGACATTCTTTCTTATATAATTATTGCCATTTTGATTTATATACCTAAAAAAAACAATTTACATCGAGATATTCTTTCTGATATATTGCCATTTCGATTTATGCCTTAAAAAATCAATTTAACATCGAGAAATTCTTTCTGATATATCGCTATTTTGATTTATATACCTTTAAAAAGCAATTTATATCGAGATATTTTTTCTTATATAATTATTGCCATTTTGATTTATATACCGTAAAAAAGCAATTTACATCGAGATATTCTTTCTTATAGAATTATTGCCATTTTGATTTTATACCTTAAAAAAGCAATTTATATCGAGGTATTCTTTCTGATATATTGCCATTTCGATTTATGCCTTAAAAAGCAATTTAACATCAAGACATTCTTTCTCATATATTGCCATTTTGATTTATGCCTTAAAAAGCAATTTAACACCAAGACATTCTTTCTGCTCTATAAACATTCATACATGTGTTCTCGATTTTCAGTCACATCCGAAGGACTTTGATAAAAATTCAGTACGATATTTTGGGGGGTCAAACTGGGAAGAAAGGGAGAGACTAGGAATCGAACCGAGAGTCTCACGGTTTACTTGTTTACGTCTTAACCATCACTGCCACCCTCCTTCTTGGACACAAATAATAGAACACGAGGTATAGCAACAACAAGATGGCAGCCTACATTGTGCTCAAGAGCAACATCAGCATTCATGTGACGGCTAATGATCCACATCACGAACCAAAGAATAGAAAGGATAAATAGCATTAACATTCACAGACGGTGGAACAAATGACAATAGTTTTCTTCTCTGAATTGAAGAATTAGCTTGTTTCTATGTTCATCTGTAGACTGTTTTGTGCCAACATTCCTCTGTCAGTTATATTTTGGCCTAACCTTTGTGTAGACACAGTAGACATCCATCTGTTTCGGAAGACTATGGAACTGCGCATTGCTTCTTGCGCGCAAATCAGGGTAAGTGTGGAGGGCAAACTGTTCCCCATGCAGCAGACCTCCCCCCTTTCCACCTCGCTGGAATGGTCCATTGGAAAGGCAAAAATGCCGATACACTTAGTTTCAGTGCCGTCGCAGGAGCCACCAGAACGTTGCCATATACAGCACCGAACCGCCCTGGGGACTCCAACTCCCCGATTTTTCATCAGGAATGGTGTCTAAACACGACACCTGTGTGCATGCTGGCTTTTTTTTTTATTTTGTTGTCATCCGCTCCTAACAGTACACAAGGGAAGCTGCATGGCTATGTTATCACATGCATATATGTATAGTTTGAATTACCCTCTGTTTCTTTTTCTCTTGATCAGCATTTGTTGAAGCATCTATCATCTTCCTACAGGGACAGCCTTTGGCTTTATCAACAAGTTGCAGCTGCTTCAAAATTTTAGTTGGTTGTATCTCGGCTAGAGCTCCGAGGTTTACCAATGGTGAGATGTTAGGTATGAAACCGGGTTGTTTTTTTTTAACCCACCATTGAATTTTGAATTTGTCTGTCTATGATACACATTGAAATTTGAATGTAACCGCATTCTATCTCTGGGGAGACTTGACCATTTATGGATAAACTTTGCGCCTCTTTCCATATGCACGTTGCAAAAGGATGTTCCTGTTGAGCTACAGGCTGCATTTGCCTCATTTCTATCACTGAAAATGTTTGAT
>CM060333.1:33598243-33600743 GCA_030674155.1 Stramonita haemastoma | reverse complement strand
TGAACCAAGAAGGCAGAAAATACACAAGAAAAAGGTGACAGGATGGAAAAGGAACAAGACAGAAACAAAGAAAGGGATAGAAAAAAAGGAAATTCATTAACAGAATTTCCAGAATGTGACGTTGATATTATGCCCACAAGTACCATCGAGAAAAGTAATACCAAAAAATTGTATACATTAAACCCCCCCCACTAAAGGTGCCCCTTAAAAGCACTTAAGTTAAAAACTTTAAGTACCCTGCATTTCTGATCCAATGCCCACATACAAAAAAAATTAAAGTACAAGAAACTGATAGACCAAAATCTGATGCACTATTCACTAAGCCACAAAAGTTTGGAGTACAAATTCTAACGTACACAGGGCTGTAGTACACACACAGTTCTGGCACAAGCAATTTACCACCACGTAAGTATGAAAAGACAAGCATCGAAGACTTATGACCTCTGGACAAAAGGGCTGAAAGCTCCAAACAATGAACAAAAAAAAGAGCAAATCACCAACTTTTGTGTATTAAGTCTGAGGTACTAAAACTGACGTGCATGAAGCCTGAAATACTAATGAAAGAATTGTCAAAACCCAAAGCACCAGACTCTACACACTCTCCAAGTCTTACAGTCTGAGAAACCTGTTAAACTGCCAAGGGTTAAGATTTTGAAATACAAAAAGACTGCAGCAACAAAAACTCAAGTGCCAGAAAAAAACCCAAAGTTCCAAAATTTAAGGAGCTAAAGACTGAAAAATTAAAAGTTTCAAGTACTCAAGGCTCAGATTCCACAAGACTAAAGCCCCCAAAACTTTGGTATCCAAGTACTGAAGTATTCAAGTTTGAAAGTACTAAAGTTTTCCCTGCTAAATCTGTGGTACTTCAGACTCAAACTGCTGAAGAAGATTGAAGAACCGTAGACTACAATATATGAGACCAAAATGCCAAAGTTCAAAGGATTGCATTGAAATGTTAAAAAGAAAAAAAAACTCCATGCAAGCTGATGGGGAATGCTGCTTTCGATTCGACACAAAAGAGCATATTCGGATGCTAAGCACACACTATTTTATTCTGTCTGTCTGTCTGTCTGTCTGTCGTCTGTCTGTCTGTCTGTCTCTGTCTGTCTGTCTGTTGTCTGCTTGTCTCTGTCTCTCTCTCACACTCTCTTTCAGTTTCCTTGTCTGTCTGTCTTTCTCTCTGTCTTTTTGTTTGTCTCTTTCTATCACTTTCTCTCTGTCTCTTCTCATTACAATCAACTCAGATTAATCTGAAATGTTAATTCTTGAACAGCACACCCACTCCCCCTCCTGCCCATTGTGAAAAGGTCACGAAAAGCTCAACGCAATAAACCATTTCATATTCTCTCTCTCTCTCTCTCTCTCTCTCTCTCTCTCTCTCTCTCTCTCTCTCTCTCTCTCTCTCTCTCTCTCTCTCTCTCTCTCTCTCTCTCTCTCTCTCTCCTCTCTCTCAATAAATATGATTTCTACGCTAATCGTAATTTAAAATGTTGTGTGTTTGTTTACTCAACTTTTCTTATTTTGTTTCTATTCCATATGATTGTTAATGAGATTGTTGACATTTATATATGGTTTAAATTTTGTATGATAAATTTTGTTAGTTCAAATATATTATATACTTATATATTATATATATATATATATATATATATATCTATTATTATATATATATTATTACTAATTATAATTATATATATATACATATATATATATATATTATATATATATATATATCTATATATATATATATATATATATATATATATAAATATATATATATAAAACACTTTGTTATTATGCTGCTCTCTTTTATATTTCATCTATTTTTTCTTTCTTTTTGCTATGGTTTGGGTTTTTGCTTTTTAATGTATGTTATCCGTGAAGCTATCAATTTACATATGCCCATGAAATTTTTGAGTATGAGTGTATGTATGTATGTATGTATGTATGTATGTATGTATGTATGTATGTATGTATGTATGTATGTATGTATGTATGTATGTATGTATGTGTGTGTGGTGGGTGGTCGTGCCGTGCGTGCGTGCTCGTGTGTGTGTGCGCGCGTTTGCACAATCTCGCAAGCATGCCCCTATCTCTGCTTGTTTGCTTTTGAATAACTGGTTTTGATTATCTTCATGTTTATTTCATAGATTTCCCAAGGGTTTAGCTGGATTCTTTCTTCTTTGATGACATAAATCTCTCTCTCCTCTCTCTCTCTCTCTCTCCTCTCTCTCTCTCTCTCTCTCTCTCTCTCTCTCTCCTCTCTCTCTCTCTCTCTCTCTCTCTCTCTCCCCCCACATTTTCATATATACCATCATAAACGTATCATTAGATATAAATGTTTTGTTTATTTTATTGAATCTGAAATTGTATCCCTGTTTTCTATATAAGGACAGTGTGTGGGGTTGTGTGTGTGTGTGTGTGGTGTGTGTGTGTGTGTGGTGTGGTGTGTGTGTGTGTGTGTGTGTGTGTGTGTGTGCGCGAGCGTGCGTGCGTGCGT
>CM060333.1:33588243-33590743 GCA_030674155.1 Stramonita haemastoma | reverse complement strand
CTTCTTCTTCTTCTTCTTCTTCTTCTTCTTCTTCTTCTTCTTCTTCTTCTTCTTCTTCTTCTTCTCTCTCCAGTGGTCATTTCTGTGTTTTATGGTTTTAAGTAGGATGCTGATGGGTATAATAGCACAAAATATGTACTACGCGTTATTCCCTGGTCAGAAAGCCATTTGCACTTGAAATGATTTATTCATAATGAAATGATATAATCATATAAGATTGTACACGAATGCTTTTCCCTACAAAAACAGTCAAACCACATATTGCCAGGTTGTTGGTTCCCCCCCCCCCCCCGTTTTTGTGGATTGAAAGCTTGCTAATCATTAATATATACATAAAATATTTCTGCGGTGATTAGAAGATTATGTCGAAGATTTGGGTACCGATTTTGTTATTTTCTTATTTTTTTGTTTTTTTTTTCTCGAAAAAGTGTCTTTCTAAAGACATGTTCCATGTTTTCATTTCGTTTAGGTGGTTTGCTTCTTCGTGTCTTTCTCCTAATTCTTTTTCTTGTTCTGTGTTGTTGTTGTTGCTGTTCTTGGTGTTGTTGTTGTTCTTCGTTTCTTTCTTCTTGTTTCTTCTTCTTTTGCTTTTTTATTCTTGTTTTTCTTTTCTTTCTTTTTATTACTTTTCCTTTGTTGTTGTTGTAGTAGTTGTTGTACTCCTTGTGTTGTTGTTGTTGTTGTTGTTGTTGTTGTTGTTGTTGTTGTTGTTGTTGGTGTGTTGTTTTGTTTCTTGTTCTTCTTCTTATGTTTGTTTAATGTTGTACATCTTTACATTCTTACAATGTTTATCTTTCTTTTTTCTGTCTCTTCTTCATCTTCTTACATTCTTCTTCTTTAATGCTTCGATTCATTTACTTAACTCCTCTCCTTCAAAGTATAGATTGAAAGCGTGCAAACTTGCACTTGGTGTACCATTCCATGCATCTACCTTGGGAACTTAAAACGAATTTGGAAAACTTCCTTTAGCTGAATATTGACAACTTTCAATATCACAAATCGTGCACAGATGTTTGATTGAGGACAACACAGTCACAGTCACAGTCACAGTCACACACACACACACACACACACACACACACACACACACACACACACACACACACACACACACACACACACACACACACACACACACACACTACCTACTTATTTGTACAGATAGAGTATCTAAGCTTGCATGTGCGTGTGGATTTTGGTTTTCCTTTACCATTAACCCCCCCTCCCCCACCTCTAAAAATTACTGTACACAAGATTTTCTCCTGCCGTTTCAAATGAACAAGCTGTATTTTTTAGCAGCTAATTATTGGGAAGATACTAAATTATGTAATATAATTCACACATTAATGTGGCACGCCGAGGTGCGTTCATTATTGATATAAAGACCGTGCATTTATGAACTCATAAAGATTTTTCTCTCTGCATAAACGGAAGAAACACATTTCAAGCCAAAATGAGGAGAAATTGACGTATCAAAACTAAAAAAAATGCAGCATGATAAAAAGAAAGATATGCACAAAAGTTAAATTTTACATCGGAGAAAACATACGAGAGATCATTCATTTAATAAAAGAAAAGATTTGCCGCTTCTGAACAGTGATAAAAATATCATTTAAACACTGCAACAAAAAAGTTTAACTGAAACAGGACAAGACAGTAAAAGAATCAAATAAAACTGAATAACACGCAACTGCTTACAAAAGACTTATTGGGATTTTTTTTGGACGTATGAGGAGAAAAAAGAGACAAGACATTTTTGAGTCCGTATATTTGGCCAACAACCCTCAAAAACAACAACATAGGTACTTATTTACTATCCTCGAAATAAAAGAATTTGCTACAATTCGGAAACACAGGGGGAATTCGGAAATACAGAAGGAATTCTGAAATACAGGGGGGAGGGATCCCGCACTTCCTGCTTTTTAAACGAGTGTCTTCCCTGTAAACCATCGATCCACAGCTTTCCCTTTTTCTTTGTTTGTTTGTTTGTTTGTGTCTTGCTATCTTTCTGCTTTCTTTTTCATTCTTTCCTTTATTTTTCTTTCTTTTCTTTTCTTTTCTTTCTTTCCTTCATTCATTCTTTCTTTTTTTCTTTCTTTCCTTTGTTCTGTCTTTCCTTTATTTCTTTCTTTCCTGTCATTCTGTGCTTCTTTCTTTCTTTGGGTCTTTTTTCTTTGTTTCTTTGTTTGTTTGTTTGCTTGTTTCTTCCTTTCGCTGTCCCTTTTTCTCTCTGTTCCTTTCTTTCTTTTGTTATTTCTTTCTCTCTTTCTATTTTTGTCTCTTTTTTTCTTTCATTGTCCCTTTGTTTGTTTGTTTCTTTCTTTCTTTGTCTCTTTCTTTCTTTACTTGTTTGTCTCATTTTTTTTTCTTTCTTCTTCTTTCTTTTCTTTCTCTTCTTTCTTTCTTTTTTTCTTTTTTCTTTTTCTTCTTTCTTTTTCTTTCTTTTTCTTCTTCTTTCTTTCTTTCTTTCTTTTTTCTCTCTTTCTCTCTTCCTCTCTCT
>CM060333.1:33580743-33585743 GCA_030674155.1 Stramonita haemastoma | reverse complement strand
TGGTTCTCTCTGGCTGTCTGTCTGTCTGTCTGTCTGTCTGTCTGTCTGTCTGTCTCCCTCTCTTGTGCCTACCTCCTCATCTCTCTCTTTCTCTCTCTCTCTGTCTACCTCTCTCTCTTTCTGTCTACCTCCCATCTCTCTCTCCCTCTCCCTCTCTCTCTCTCTCTCTCTCTCTCTCTCTCTCTTTCTATGCCCCCCTTTTTCTCACTCGCTCGCTCACTCTTTCTCCTTATAGTCTATCTCTCTTTCGCTCTCTCTATCCTTATTGGCCTCTTTGTCTCCTTTGGATCAGACCAGAAACTGAAGTCTCGTGTGTAAACGCCCGGAGAACTTTTTGCGCACACGTTAAAACCTGTTCCACCTTTTGGAAGAGTAGGTCATTGTGTGCCAGTGGGAACGGATGACAAAATTAACAAACCTGCATACACACGGGAATTGGAAGTAAAAAAGAACATGAGTGTTTATTACATTACTTTCGAAATAAAAGAAAAAAACAAACAAAATTTAATGATACAAATAAATAAATGGAAAAAATATTTCTTCCTCATATTCTTGTTCACATCATCCATGAACACTCATTCTCGCCTGACTTTACACACACACACACACACACACACACACACACACACACACACACACACACACACACACACACACACATACACACACACACACACACACACACACACACATACACACACACACACACACACACATACACACACACACGAACGCACGCACGCACACACACACACACAACATACACACACAAACACACAACACAGTAGTACAGAAAAACACATACACATCGAACTGATGTTTTTTTTTCTTCTCTCAGTATACGTCACAGTTATGTGCTGCTATATACCAAAACATCACAAAACTAAAAAAAACACAAACAAACAAAAACTTGTAACAGCGAAAATGAGGGATAGCAGACGGAGATAGAGAAAAACAGGTAAAAAGACAGAGGTATAATCAATAGTGGCACGAGAAATAGATACAACACATGGGGTGGGGGGGGAGAAGAGAGAGAGAGAGAGAGAGAGAGAGAGAGAGAGAGAGAGAGAGAGAGAGAGAGAGAGAGAGAGAGACAGAGACAGAGACAGAGACAGAGACAGACAGACAGACAGACAGACAGACAGACAGATAAACAAGACAGACAGGAGAGAGAGAAAGATGGGGAAAGAGGGTGAGAAAGACAAAGATAATATTATGTAGAAAGAGAGACAGAGAGACGAATAGAGGGGGAGAGAGGGGTAAGAGAGAGAGAGGAAGAGAGAGAGAGAGAGAGAGAGAGAGAGAGAGAGAGAGAGAGAGAGAGAGAGAGAGAGAGAGAGAGAGAGAGAGAGAGAGAGAGAGAGAGAGAGAGAGAGAGAACTCTGAACTCTGAACGATTTTATTGTAGAAGGCCACCGGACCCATTACAATTTCACACACTCGCTATCCCCCCCCCTCCCCCCACACATTAATTTCGTTCTCAATCCTTTCCAAGAATGCACCTGAAAACACTTCCAAGCACAACGATTATAACATTCACTTGTGGTATTAGCATACATCTGATTAGAATGTTTGCAACATTTTAGACTAAACATAAATTTAGTAACTAACTAAATAAATGAATGAATAACAAAAATTGATTAGAGATTTGATAATTAGGGCACAAATTGTACACAGAGTAGCATAAGACACTGAAACAACTTGAGAAATACGTTAATCATTTTGCTACAGCCATCATTCTAAAGCAGAACGCCTTTTGTTGGAATGATATATGAATCGTCCTAAGTCATGAAGGCTTTTGTCATCTTGCATCATAAGTTTCAATGTTTTTTCTGAAGGGTATTGCCTATAACGAGATGGGATGTATTTATGTCGCAAATCATTCAGATATTTACAGTAAAATAAAGTGTGTACTTCATCTTCAAGACAAGAATTGCATAGGGGGCATTTCAGATCACCCGGATTGAAAGTAGCATATCGCATTTTATGTGTACGTATTTCAGTCGCACCGATTCTAAATCGGATGAGCACATCTCTGATGTGTTTGTTAGTGATAACGGTGAAATACGATTCCAGTGATATAGAGGATTTAAAATTCCGATAAACTGCAAACCTACTGCTTTCTTGAATATGTGCGTGCCAATTTTGACTGTGACAATCAATCAATCTCTGCTTGATTGTAGATAAGAATCCCCTTATATTTTGCACACCTTGGTTTTCCCAAACAAACCCAAATCCAAATTTATACAATGTGTCGCGCACATGTGATGCCCAGCACATCCGCCCTTGATCACATAATGTTAGAAGCATAATATTGGACTGACGAGGGAGTCTGGCCTGATTCATTCTTGTAAGACGTAGTCAATATTTTATGCATGACATAAAAGAAAAAAAAAAAATATATAGAGAGAGAGACAGAGACAGAGAGAGACAGAGAGAGATAGAGAGAGAGACAGAGACAGAGACAGAGAGACAGACAGAGACAGAGAGAGACAGAGAGAGACAGACAGAGACAGACAGAGACAGGGAGACAGAGAGACAGAGAGAGACAGAGAGAGACAGAGAGAGAGAGAGAGAGAGAGAGAGAGAGAGAGAGAGAGAGAGAGAGAGAGAGAGAGAAGAGAGAGAGAGAGAGAGAGAGAGAGAGAGAGAGGGTGCGTGCTGATGTCGGATAGTGTGTTGTGGTATATATTCATGATATTATGTTTATATGTTTACTCTTTATATGTATGGCTTGTAACCCCCGTACACCTTACATTTATCTGTATATTATGAGATAATAAAGTGATTGAATTGAATTAAGACAGACAGACAGAGACAGAGAGAGAGAGAGAGAGAGAGAGAGAGAAGAGAGAGGAGAGAGAGAGAGAGAGAGAGAGAGAGAGAGAGAGAGAGACAGACAGACAGACAGACAGACAGACAGACAGACAGACAGAGAGACAGACAGAGAGAGACAGAGACACAGAGAGACACAGAGAGAGAGAGAGAGAGAGAGAGAGAGAGAGAGAGAGAGAGAGAGAGAGAGAGAGAGAGAGAGAGAGAGACAGAGAGAGAGAGGAGAGAGAGAGAGAGAGAGAGAGAGAGAGAGAGAGAGAGAGAGAGAGAGAGAGAGAGAGAGAGAGAGAGAGAGAGAGGAGGGGGCAGATAGTTAAACAGACAAGCAGGCAAAACGAAACAAAACACCAGGAAAAAAAAAAGAGAGAGAGAAACAGACTGTGTTTTGACAAAGTTCTCAGTATCTCCTTTTCTCTCTCTGGCTTTCTTTGCTTATGTCTAAACGGACTGTTAATAATGGCAAGATCATAGGGAACAACAACACAGCATAATAATAATCAACACAGAACAATGGAAAAAAAAAAGCTTCCATCTGGATCTACAACAGTGGAGAGTGTGACTGACATCTGAACGTCTTGAGACGTTGTTATTACACCTTGTCTTTCACAGGGAGGGCTAACTGATGGAGTGGGGGGGGGGGGGAGGGTGTGGTGGGGATGGAGGATGGGGATGGAGAGGAAAACAAACCCGCGAGGCTAACGTCAATGAAAAAAAAGAGAAATCAATGAATAATACAAGGACATAGGTAAACAATCAGATAGATGGATTGACAGATAGATAGATAGATCGATAGATGGACAGACAGAAAAATAGACAGATAGATAAAATTAGACAGACAGAAAGATAGATGGTTAGATGGATAGATACGTGGATGGTTAGATAAACAGACAGACAGACAGACAGATAGATAGATAGATAGATAGATAGATAGATAGATAGATAGACAGATAGACAGATAGACAGACAGACAGTTAGGTAGATAGATAAATGGTAAGATAAATAGACATATATATATATAGATATATAGATATATAGATATATAGATAGATAGATAGATAGATAGATAGATAAATAGATAGATAGATAGACAGACAGTTAGGTAGATAGATAGATAGATAGATAGATAGATAGATAGATAGATAGACAGATAGATAGATAGATAGATAGATAGATAGATAGATAGATAGATAGATTGATTGATTGATTGATATAAATAGATACAGAGATAAATAGACTGATAGATAGACATACATAGAGACAGACAGATAGACCAACAGACAGATAGATACACCGATAGATAGATAGAACATCTCTCTCAGATAACTATTACACCTTCAAACCAAAACAACTCTCAAACCGCACCCCCCTCCAATTAACAGCTAACTTTAAAAGAAGTCAAAGCATATCCTCTTCATTCAACAATCCACGAGTAAAAAAAAAAAAAAAAAAGGTTAACTCTGGAATGGACAGGAGAGAGAAGGAGGGAGGGCCAAAAATCGATGAAGGGAGATGCAGTGGAGACGGGGAAAGCAAGTTGGAAACGAGTTCAACCTCCAGATTACACTCCCAGGTGTACCATAGCACAGGCTGTGTGGCTCAAAGCTTACCTACACTACACTTGGTGCCAAAACAGTCTAGGTAGTGCAGGTTTTCTAGTGTGTGTGTGTATGTATGTGTGTGTGTGTGTGTGTGTGTGTGTTAGTGTGTGTGTGTTTGTGTTAGTGTGTGTGGGTGTGTTAGTGTGTGTGTGTATGTTAGTGTGTTAGTGTGTGTGTGTTTGTGTGTAAGTGTGTACGTGTGTGTGTGTGTGTGTGTGTGTGTGTGTGTGTGTGTGTGTGTGTAAGTGTGTATGAGGGAGGAGGGACTGAGTGGGGTGGGGGAAGGAATGGGAGTTTTGTCTGTGTGTGAGTTGTGTGTGTGCGCGCGTGTGTGTGTATGTGTGTGTGTGTGAGGGGTTGTTTGTGTGTGTGTGTGTGTGTGTGTGTGGAGGGGGGGTAGGTGGAGGGGTGTTGTGTGTATGTGTATGTGTGTGTGAAGGGGGATTGTGTGTGTATGCGTGTGTATGTATGTGTGTATGTATGTGTATGTGTGAGTGTGGCATTTGTCATTTTATATCTTCTTTTTTTCTCGAGGATAGTGGAATAAGCACTCATGTGCTTTTTAAC
>CM060333.1:33558243-33560743 GCA_030674155.1 Stramonita haemastoma | reverse complement strand
CTCCCCACCCCCACCGCCTACCCCACCCACACCCAACACACCCACACACAAACACCCTTACCTGTACACGGGCGAGGGAAAGCGGCTATCCTCTCATCGCCAGGCAGGTAGCACTGGAACTTCTGCTGCCAAAACTCCTTGAACCAGGGGTTGCGCAGGGCCACCGTGCCGTTGGGCCTGAGGGAGGCGTAATAGTGGCTGAAGTCGGGGAGGGGAGGGGAGTGCAGCTTGATGGATATCCCCCCCGCCGCCGTCCCCTCCTGCCCCTCCACCACGTCCAGCCTGTTCCCCACCCGTCACTGTGCGGACATACATATATACGTACGCACGCAAGCATACGCGAGCACACACACACATGCAAGCACACACGCGCACGCGAAAGATACACACGCGGAGCACACACGCACGCACGCAAGCACACATACGCACACACGCACGCAAACACATACACACACAAGTACGCAAGCACGGGCACATACACACACGCACGCACATACACATACACACGCACGCACACACACACGAGCACACACGCGCGCGAGCACACACGCACGCACATACACACACACGCATGCACACACACACGCGCGCACACACAGATACACACACACGCACACACACACCACACACACACACACAACACACACACACACACACACACACACACACACACACACACACAACACACACCACACAGTTGAAAGGCATCAGTCATTTAATCCAAATTTGGATTTACATAACAGACTAAAAAACAAAAAAAAACAAAACAGCTACAATGCCATATAATATTGTTTATAACCCTACTGACCACGAAAGCCATATCAGGGCTGTCACCTTATTCATTTTCAGTGGCTCCAGTAACTTTCAACTTCAGGTTCAAACCAATACCTCCTAATACCTTTAAATATCGAACACCGTCCATCTGAAAAAAGACAGTTATTTGATAAAAAAAAGTTATATCATGAAATGCATCAAAACAATGAAACGCATTACTGTATTCATATAATAAAAACAACAGTTAATAACACTGAATTCAAACATGTGTGAAATGATTATTATAGATTCCATGAATATAAAAAAGATTATGCTTTGTTATAAAAACAAAATTTGAAGACCTGTACAGTGTTTTGGAATCAACCAAAAAATTCATTTTCTAAGTTGAACTTTTACAACCGTTTCACATGTTTAAAATTTGGAGCCTTGTCTACTGATATGCAGAAATGAAAATTATGGAAGCATATTTAAGAGATTTCGCACCAACTCCCACGATTTAATGATAGAGCAAGGGAGATAAACATCTATGCCGAGAGAAGAAATAAAATGCAAGTGGTGTAACATTGTAGAAGACGAGTATGGCTTGTTCGATGTTTGTGTACTATTTGATGATATAAGAAAGAACTTTTTATCTAACGTACGTGTGTGTGTGTGTGTGTGTGTGTGTGTGTGTGTGTGTGTGTGTGTGTGTGTGTGTGTGTGTGTGTGTGTGTGTGTGTGTGGGTGTGTGTGTGTTGTGCGTGCGTGCGTGTGTGTGTGTGTGTGTGTGTGTGGGTGCGTGTGTGGTGTGTGTGTGTGTGTGTGTGTGTGTGTGTGTGTGTGTGTGTGTGTGTGTGCGTGCGTGCGTGTGTTTGTGGTGTGTGTCTCTCTCTCTCTCTCTATATATATATGTATATATTTGTGTGCGTGAAGGGGAAGAGAGTGGGGTTTGAACTCTTTTCTGTTTCTTGTCTTCCAGCCATAGAACCAAAAGAAAGGAAAAGGGATGAAGAAAAACAGCTTCTATCACTGAATGCTGTCCCCACTACAGACGCTGAGCAGAAAACAAAAAGAAAAAAATCCCAAGGAAACAGAACAAATGGAAGGAAAAGAAGAAACGAAAACGAAAGAAAAATACCAATAAACAAGAAAATATTAAAAAAAAACTACCTCGAAAGAGAGAGAGAGAGAGAGAGGAGAGGAGAGAGGAGAGGGAGAGAGAGAGAGGAGAGAGAGAGAGGAGGAGAGAGGAGAGAGAGAGAGAGAGAGAGGAGAGAGAGAGAGAGATACAGACAGACAGACAGACAGAGACAGACAGACAGACAGACAGACAGACAGACAGAGACAGACAGACAGACAGACAGAGACAGACAGACAGACAGACAGACAAACTGACAGACAGAGATCGAGATCGAGAGAGAGAGAGAGAGAGAGAGAGAGAGAGAGAGAGAGAGAGAGAGATTGAGACACACACACACACACACACACACACACACACACACAGACACACAGACAGACAGAGACACAGACAGACAGAGACAGAGACAGGTCAGAGACGGAAAGAAAGCACAAAAGAAAACAATTATGAAAAACTATAGTATAAAAGAAAGTAGGAGAGCAATGAAACAAAGAACAAATTGAAAGAAAGAGTGCAGAAAGAAAACATGAGCAACAACAATAATCAATTCAAAATTCAAAATTCAAATTTTTTTTCAAGAAAAGACAAGTTCAACCTGTCAAAACTATG
>CM060333.1:33550743-33553243 GCA_030674155.1 Stramonita haemastoma | reverse complement strand
TTCCTCTTTCTTCTTCTTCTTTGCATTCTTCTTTTTTTGCATTCTTCTTCTTCTTTGCATTCTTTTTCTTCTGTTCGTAGCATTATTCCTTACCTCTTCCTGTATTATACTGTACCTGTTCCTGTATAATTTTCTACCTGTTACTGTATTATTCCCTACCTCTTCCTGTATTATTCCCTACCTGTTCCTGTATCATTTCCTACCTGTTCCTGTATTCCCTACATGTTCCTGTATCATTCATTACCTGTTCCTGTATAATTTTCTACCTGTTACTGTATTATTCCCTACCTCTTCCTGTATTATTCCCTACCTGTTCCTGTATCATTTCCTACCTGTTCCTGTATTCCCTATATGTTCCTGTATCATTCATTACCTGCTCCTGTATCATTTTCTACCTATTCCTGTACCATTCTCTACCTTTTTTTTCGTATTATTCTATACATGTTCCTGTATTATTCCTTACCTGTTTCAGAATATCTATCTATCTATCTATCTATCTATCTATCTATCTATCTATCTATCTATCTATCTATCTATCTATCTATCTATCTATCTATCTATCTATTTATCTATCTATCTGTCTATCTATCTGTCTATCTGTCTATCTGTCTATCTATCTATCAATCTCTATCTCAGTCTGTCTGTCTGTCAGTCTGTCTGTCTGTCTACCAGTCTATCTATCTATCTCTTAATCTGGCGACCATGGGCCCACCCCTGAAGACTTGACAACCAGTTCCCTCCATTCCTCTCTCTGTTCTGCCTTTCTCAAAGTTTTGTTGAGTTCTAGGCCTGTCCTTTCGCTGATGTTGTCCTCCCATCTCTTCCTTGGTCTGCCTCTTTTTTCCCTCCTTGGACAGTGCCTTGCAGTATTGCTTTTGGGAAGTCCATTTGATCTTATGAAATGCCCGTACCATTTCAGTTTACGCTTCTTGACGATTGATAGACAGTTTTCGTAGGGACCAATGGTTTCTGGATTTTGTTATGCTCGTCTTCGTTGCTTATGGAGTCTCTATAGGAGATGCCAAGGAGACTCCGGAAGCATCTCTGCCGCTTGTACTCTTCTCTCCAAATCTGCAGTCATGGTCCACGATTCACAGGCATACAGGAATGTGGATATGACAAGGGAGCGCATTAGTCTGATCTAGGAGTTGAGTGAGATATTGTTATCTTTCCAGATGGTGTTCAGTTTTGACAGAGCTGTTATTGTCTGTGCAATCCTGCATACTACCTCTGGCTTGGACCCCTCGTCTGATACAACGGCTCCCAAGTACTTGAAGCTTTGAACTGTTTCCAGCTTCTGGTCATTGCATATTTTGTTCCTGTTTCAGAACAGACTAGACTGGACATTTTTTCCTTTCTTATGACAGACAAGGCTGAATATTTTGTACCTGTCTTAACAGATTAGACAGCTCCTTTCGTATTGCATGTCGTACCCTTCGTTTGACCTAAGAAAAACAATGCGTTGCCAGTGTTATCATCCCCCATCTTCAGACCATGTTATGAACTACAATCTTGACTTGACTTGATTTCTCACCATCCCTCTAATCTTGAGAGGAGTTGTTGACAGGGAGGGGGGGGGGGGGGGGGCTGGCGATGTTGCATGCCTTGAAAATTTCGAACCTGGTGAAACACATTACTTTCCAGCCCAAAGAATGCATGCTGGGTGTGTTGGCGTCACCCATACCAGCGACCTGAAAGATAGACGAGTATTAACCGTTGTAAAATAAGATGTTCTGCGGACTTTCACACACAAAAGAGACCCCCGTTTGTCGTGTCAGTCAAAGCACTTGCAGAAGAATACATTCAGAGCAAATTTCAACTCCAGGAGAAAAAAAAAGACAAAAAAAAATCATATCCAGTGGATACGTCATGAGAGATTCTTGTTCTTGTTGTTCTTTTTTCTACTTTTCCTTTGAACGCTCACATAGCAACTATTGTTGTCTGTTGTATAAGCGGAAATGTGTCTGTTGCCATTAAGGCCTGATAGAAAAGAGGAAACTTTTAGCACAGCATTTCCAGAATGTGGGGATGCTATGTCTACTGACAGGCCCCGGGATCCCCACGGGGGAATGAGAGATTGGAACCTACACCCTCGGCAGATATCACGTCAGGAGTTCGTCACCCCAAACACTACGCTATCCCCCCCACTTCCCTCCTTCCATTACCCATTTAAAATCCATGGCAACATGTCTTTTCCCCGAATTGAACTGACATTTGTATTCAGCGAGAGAGAAAGAAACACATGTAGAGCTTAGGGCGCTTAGAAAGCAATGCATCTTGCTTGTGCAAGGATAGGGAGGTTCAAGGCCTCGGCTATATTTGGCGCAAGTCTAAGAGATGACAAAACCTGATACGTATCTGAAAAAGCAGAAGACTTCATGGATTCCTATTATCTATGGCACAAAACAAGACTCTTCTTAAGAAAGGTATCAGTGGATCGGTGGTCTAGCGGTAGCACACCTACTGGGAAAGCGAGAAGTCCGGGTTTGAAATGTAGGGT
>CM060333.1:33528047-33543143 GCA_030674155.1 Stramonita haemastoma | reverse complement strand
GAGAGGAAGAGAAGGGAGGAGAAGAGAGGAGAGAAGAAGAAGAAAGGAGACAGACAGACAGACAACAGACAAGACGACGACAACAGACAGACAAGGGGGCAAGACAAAGACAAAAGACAGAAAGGGACAGACAGAGATAGGGGGGGGGGGGGGGGGGGGGGGGGGGTGGGGAAAAAATCGGCTGCTCCTTAAAAAGGGAAAAATTGAAGGGTGTGATTTATGCCCCCTGATGTGGTTCAAAACGTAGGCATCTTCAAGCTTTTTTCGTTACATCTTGCTCTGTCGTTGTTGTTTGTTGCCTGCCCCCTGTCTTCGTCTGTCTGTCTGTTCTGTCGGTCTGTTGTCTGTTCTCTGGTCTTAAATTTTCCTTTGCACAGTTTTCCCCTTTGCATTATTCTCCTGCTTCTGCTTTTTTTTGCTTCGTCCTTTTGATTTTAGTTTTTTTGTTTGGTCGGTTTTTCTTTTTTGAAATTGTTGGCACTTTTATTTTTGCTCATGTGTTTTGTTAGCATTGTTTTTATTGTTGTGCTGTGTTGTAGTTGTAGACGTTTTGCTGTTGCTCTTCTTTTTTTTCCTTTTAAATTTACTTTTCGTCCCCTTGTTGTTGTTGCTTTGTTTTTTACCTCTTTTCTCTTCCTCTTCTTCTTCTTCTTCTTCTTCCTCTTCCTCTTTTTCTTCCTTTCTTCTTCTTCCTCTTTTTTCTTTTTTCTTCTTTTCCTCTTCCCTTCTTCTTTTCTTCCTCTTCCTCTTTTTTCTTTTTTTCTTCCCCTTTTTTTTCTTCAAAAGTGACTAACAGATTAACAGCGGCCAAGCAGCACTGGGGGCTTGCCCCTGAAGCACAAAATGAACAAACACTTTTCCATTTTTTTTTTCTTTTGTTTCCATCCCCCTTTTTTACATAATATCTTTTTTTTACCAATTAACTTACTAAAATTCATGTGCTAATTTTTTCTCTGCTTTCTACCTATCTGTCTGTTGTCTTTTTGCCTCCTGCCTGCCTCCCTCCCGCCGCCCCCCTTTTCCTCCCTTCCCTCCTCCCCTTTTCTCCTCCTCCTCCCCTTCCCTCCCCCTTTCTCCCCACTAAACCCAACCCATCTACCCCAACCCTTTTCCCTTTTTCTATCAAAAATTTCTATCTATCTATTTTCTACTATTTCTTTTTGTCTGTTACATTTTGTCATCGATGACGTTTGTTGTCGTTGTCGTCGTTTCAAATCTTTGCTTTTTCTGTTTTTTAAAACTTTTTGTTTTCATTTTTTTTCCCCCTCCATACATCCATCCATCCATCCATATCCACCCCCTCCATCCATCCATCCATCCTTTATTCATCTATCCAACTACCCCTCTACCCTTTATCTATTATCTTTTTTTATCATCTATCTATCATCACTATCTATCTATCTATCTACTTTTATCTATCTATTATATGCTTTTTTTTTCCCTTCTTTCCTTTCTATCTGGCCCAAAATGTATCTATCACCCTTTCTGTTTTTTTTTCCTTTACCCCTTGCCCCTTTTTTTTTTTTTTCTTTCCTTGCGCTGTTCTTCCCTTTCGATTTTTTTTTTTCCTACATCAAAATAATAATTTTCTGCCTTTTCAGTCATTAATACGTCTTTTTTTCGAGTTTTCCTTTCTTTTTTTTTACTATCCCACTCTCTTTACTTCTTGTTCTTCTCCACCTCCGCGTTCTTGTCTTGTGATGACCCAATTTTGTACGCTGCTTTTTTTTTTTCTTCTTCCTCTTCTTCTGAGCTATCTTCATCATTGTCATGGCTTTGTTGTCGTTATCGTCGGTTTCGTGATCCCAGCATGATCCTCATGGTCGCCCTTGTCCCTTCCTCCTCTTCTCACCCTCATCGTCACAGTTCTCAGTGTTTCATTTGATTCTTCGCCATCCTTTTTACCTATATTAATCTTGCTTTTTTTGGAAGACAACTTTATTTCACATGGACCACAAGAGGCCTTGACTTTCAGAAGAGATAAAATATTATGTGCCGTACTACGTTAAGAGTCAGGGTAAAGGTGTAAAATAAACGATTTTATGGCGTGGGGAGCAAGTCATAAGGGAATACTTCCCCAGGGCCAGCATTTGAAGGGGCGCCCATCTCCTCTCCTCGTGCTTTACCTTCCCTAAAACCCTAAAAGGGCAGGTACCATTTCCAGATGGGTGAGTAGGGACAAATAAAGGGCAAGGCGCATACCAGGTCCCCTCCACCGGTAACCACGTCAATGCCCCCAAAAAACCAGGAAAAAGAACTTTCCCCGAAAACCTCCGTATCACACAGGAAAACATAAAATAACATTTTGTTGGTTTTAAAAAAAAGGCAATCTTCAAAACGAAATTAGAAAAAAAAGTGATTGATAACAATTAATTTTAACCCAAAAACAGAACAAAAAAAAAAATAAAAAAAAAAAAAAAAAAAAGGGGCGGGAAGAGAGAAAAGAGAGAGAAAAGAGGGGAGAGAGAGAGAGGGAGGGGGGGGGGGAGAAGAGAGGGGGAGAGGAGAGAGAAGAGGGAGGGAGGAGAAGAGAGAGAGAAATGGAGAAGACAGATACAACAGAGGGAGAGAAGTTTGAATGAGAAAGAGAGAGACAGTCAAACAAAAGAGAGAAGAACTTAACATACACAAATAAAAGAACAGAACGGAAAAGAGGAGAGAGAGGAGAGAGAGAGGAGGAGAGAGGAAGAGAGGAGGAGAGAGAGAGAGAGAGAGAGAGAGAAGAGAGAGAGAAAGAGAGAGAGAGGGGGGGGGGACAGAGACAGAAAGAAAAGATAGAGAAAGGGGAAAAAAGAGATAGGAGGGGAGAGAGAGAGGAGGGGAAAAAACAGAGACAGATAAACGGAGAAAAAAGACAACAGGACTCTGAATTGAAGGAATCTCTATAAATGGCTAAAATCCTAAAATTGTACTCAAGTTGAAAATATCACACCAGCGATAAAAAGGAATCGAACAAAATAGATTCTAAGCGAAAAATACGACTGCAAAAAGAAGATGAATGAGTGAAAGACCTTCGATATGCAACAAAAAAACGATTCTAGGTGTGCCCACCTGGCTTACAATAGTTTTGTAATACGGATTTTTAGTGCCCATCCCAGCGTTCAAAATGTTGCCTTCATTTAAAAAGCGGCACAACTACCACTGATAGTAGATTGTGCCTGAGAGTGTGTGTGGGAGTTAAGAGAGAGAAAGAGAGGAGAAAGAGAGAGAGGGGAGAGAGAGAGAGAAGGGGAGAAGAGGGGAGAAGAGAAGAGAAAAGAGAAGAGAGACAAAAAAGACAGAAGACAGAGACAGAAAAGACAGAAAACAGCAGACAGAAAGACAAAAAAAGAATGATTACAAAAAAGATAAAAAGAGAAGACAGAGAGACAGAACAGAGAGAGAGGCAGACAGACCGAAAACAGAAACAAAAAGAGACAGACAGACAGACAGACAGACAGAGAAAGAAAGAGCAAGAATGTATGTTTATTCACTAATACTTAAAAGTCTTACAACGCACTCAAGTTGAACTACAGAACCAGGAAGTAGTTGAAATAGAACGAATAGACTCAACAGCAAAAAAAACAAACCCAACCAACCCCCACCCCCCTCGCACAATGAATGACTGAATATTTTAAAAGAAGTTTATATATCAAATCTAATTTATTCTAGGCAAGCTACCTTGGCTTACGATAGTTGTTTTTTTTTTTATAATAATGGAAAATATGTGCCCATCCCAGTGTTCACAATATCGCTTCATGACGCAGAGAAAGAAGACTGATAGGATAGTGTGCAGTGTGAGACACTAAAAAGGGAAACAAACAGGATCCAACAGAGACTTGCTTGAAAAACAAAACAAAAAGAAAAGCAAAACTACAAGGACAGAGCAGGATGGAGGAGGGAGAGAGAGGGGAGAAGGAGGGGGGGAGATAGAGGGGGAGGGAGAGAGAAAGAGAGAGAGAGGGGGGGGGCGAGGGAGGGAGAGGAGGAGAGAGAGGGGGGGCGGGGGGCAGACAGTCAGACAGAGACAGACAGAGACAGGCAGACAGACAGATACACATTCTACTACATACATACATACATACATACATACATACATAACATACATACATACATACATACATACATACATAAACATACATTACATATCGTGCATGCAGCATGCATATACATAAATACATATATTACATACAATGCATGCATAAATGCATACATGACATACATACATACATACATACATACATACATACATACATACATACATACATACATACATACATACATACATACATGCAATCATTTTTTATACTACAACAGTACTACGTACATACGTACGTACGTGCACAAATAATACATCATCACACTATACATCCATCCATCTATACATACATACATCCCATACATCCATACCTACCTACCTACCTAACCTACCTACAACTCTACCTACCTACCTACCTACCTACCTACTCATACCTACTACTACATATACATACATACATACATACATACATACATACATACATACATACATACATACTACATAATGCATGCATGCATGCATGCATGCTCATACATACTCATACATACATACATACATACATACATGCATACATACAATATATACACCATACATACATACATAAAAGACACATAGACAGACACACAGACAGATGTAGTTCAAGACAGATACTAAATAAAAGTCAATACGTACAAGAATGAAATATGAAGCGAACCCAGTCCCCGCCCCCCCCCCCCCCCCCCCCCCCCCCCTCCCCCCCCCCCCCCCCCCCCCCCGTCACCCTCTTCTATCATAATGTGATGTACTCGTGTTGCAATGCTGCAGTGGGAAGTCACAGCACACTAGCAGGAATAGGTCACACTGGCGAAGAGCACAGTAGAGTGGACAACACAGCGCCCATCCCAGCACTCAGTGTCACTCTCTGAATGTCAAGGCATAACAACCATGATATTACAAACATGCACCTTGAGTGCATGCAGGGGTAGGGGGGAAAGGGGGGGGGGGGGAAGAAGAGGAGCAAGTAAAGGAGATAAAAGAAAGTTCAGGTCTGCTCAAAATAAAGAGAATGAAAAATGGATTGGTGCTGGCAAAAAGTGAACAGGGTTGAGGAGAGAGAGAGGAGAGAGAGAGAGAGAGAGAGAGAGAGAGAGAGAGAGAGAGAAGAGAGAGAGAGAGAAGAAGATGAATGAGAAGAGAGAGAGGAGGAGAGAAAGAGGAGGAGAGAGGAGCAAGACAGACAGAAAAGACAGACAGACAAGACAGACAAGAAAGAAAAAGAGTCAGAAAAAGGACAGAGAGACAGAAAGAGACAACAGAAGAGAGAGAAGAGAGAGAGGAGAGAGAGAGAGAGAGAGAGAGGAGAAGAGAGAGAGAGAGAGAGAGAGAGAGAGAGAAGAGAGACAGACAGACAGACAGACAGACAGACAGAACAAAGACAGACAGACAGACAAAGACAGACAGACGACAGACAGACAGACAGAGAGAGAGGGAAGGGGGAAGGGAGAGAGAGAGAGGTTCTGACGCGTTCTTCTCCCAATGAGCAGCTCTAATTACATGCAGAGTTATCTGTCGTGATTGACAATAGTAATAATGCAATACAATACAAAGCAACTCACTACACTGCACTACTATAAACATGATAAAACACCACAACACCATAATACAACACAATTCAATACAACAGTCAATAATACCCAACCCAACCCAATATAACACAAAAACAAACTCAATACAATGCAAACACAACACGATATAATACAACTCAGTACACGGCGGTACAACCCAACAACACACAAACAACACAACTGAACACAGTAAACACAAATACAATACAACTAACCAACCCAATCCCAACACAACACAACACAACTCAGTACACAACAATACAATACAACAACACCCAAACAACACGATACAACAAAGCACAACACAATACATTACAACACAACAAAATACAAAAAAGCACAACATAATGGACACGTAGCGCCGATCCTAGAAAATCAATACACTGCTACCTGAGCGTCAATGCACAGAACAGCAATGATATTACATAATGCACGGCAAAAACAAAACAAAACAACAAAAAGCAACAAGAAAAGCCAAGAAAACTCGAAAGAAAGAACACACCAAAAAGGAGAGGAAAAAGTCAAGATTCAGACTTGCTTGGGCGAAAAAAAAAAGTAACGAGAAAAGACAGAGACTAGATCAGACAGCTGAAAACACACAGAGTAAGGTGTGTGTGTGTGTGTGTGTGTGTGTGTGTGTGTGTGGTGTGTGTGTGTGTGGTGTGTGTGTGTGTGTTTTGTGTGTGTGTGTGTGTGGTGTGTGTTGTTTGTGGTGTTTGTGTGTTGTGTGTGGGTGGGAGTGTTTGTGTTGTGTTGTGGGGGGGGTTGTGTGTGTGTGTGTGTGTGGTGTGTGAGTGTATGTGGTTTCTGTGTGTTGTTGTAGTGTGTTGTGGTTGTGTGTGTGTGTGTGCGTGGTGTACGTGTACGTGTGTTTTTTGTGTGTGGGTGTGTGTGTGGTTGTGTGGTTTGTGTGTAGTGTGTTGTGTGTGAGTGTATTGGGGGGGGGGGGGTGTTTGTATGTGTGTAGTGCGTGCGTGTATGTGTGTGTATGTTAGTGTTGTTGGTGTGCGTGTGTGATTTGTGTGTGTGTGTGTGTGTGTGTATTGTTGTTGGTGTGTGCGTTTCGTTCGTTCTTTACATGTTACGTCTCCTTCACTATTAGTGATAGTAGACGAAGGGAGACAGACAGGGAGAAAAGAAAAAAAAGTGATGTTTGTATGTGACTACAAGTTTGTGTTTTGTCACTTACAATCCGTGTAATGTATGTATGTATGTATGTATGTATGTATGTATGTATGTATGTATGTATGTATGTATGTATGTATGTATGTATGTATGTATGTATGTATGTATGTATGTTGATGTATGTTGTATGTTGTGTGTGTGGTGTGTGTGCGCGCGCGATCTCGCGCGCGAGTGAGCGAGCGCTTTTGTGTGTGTACGTGTGTGTACATGTATCCTTACATGTTTATATGTGTATATGTGTGTTATATGTGTGTCTGTGAGTGTGTGTGTGTGTGTGTGTTGTGTGTGTGTGTGTGTGTGTGTGTGTGTGTGTGTGTGTGAGTGTGTATGTGGCAGACAGACCAAGGTAAAGAAAACTAAAACACATTTAACAGAGATAAACAAGAACCAACTTTGCAGATGTAAACGAGATGCTAAGAAATAGCTTGGATTGAAGAGAGAGAGAGAGAGAGAGGAGAGAGAGAGAGAGAGAGAGAGAGAGAGAGAGAGAGAGAGAGAGAGAGAGAGAGAGAGGAGAGAGAGAGAGAGAGAGAGAGAGGAGAAGAGCGAGAGAGAAGAAGAAGAGACAGAGAAGACAGAGAGAGAGAGAGACGAGAGAGAGAGAAGCAGAGAGAGAGAGAGAGAGAGATAGGAGAGAGAGAGAGAGAGAGAGAGAGAGAGAGAGAGAGAGAGAGAGAGAGAGAGAGAGAAGAGAGAGAGAGAGAGAGAGAGAGAGGAGAGAGAGTGAGAGAGAGAGAGAGAGAGAGAGAGAGAGAGAGGAGAAATTGTAAATTAACAGTAAGATAAAGAGCAATTTGCTGCGTTTTTAACTTAAAATGCTTGACGTCTGATGACGTTCATATATAGTAAGGACAGTAAGGGAAATAATTTTGCCCACATGGAGTCAACCACAATTAACAGGGTGAAAAAAAATAACGAGGATGTGGACACCCTTCCCCCCCCAAAAAAAAAAGAAAAAGAAAAAAGAAATATGACAGCTACAGAAACAAAACTAGAGAATAGGATCGATAGGGATGTAACTGGTGGATTTAAACTAACTGCATACCTATGATACAGTTATATTTGTTTACTGTGAAGCACACACGCACTCATAGACATACACACATACACATGCATACATACAAGCAACCCCCCCCCCCCCCTCATACACAAACGTACGCATACACACACACGTACGAGTATACACACAAACACATACACATACACACTCACCCCCCCACCCCCCCCCCCCCCACCACACAAAACACCACAAATACACACACACACACACACAACCCGGCTATAGTATTTATTTTTCTCTTCTGTTTTCTTTTGGTATGCAATGTCCACAGGAAAGAAGTTGCTACTGTCATTACATCAAGCTGAGAAATTATATTCAGAGTATATTTTTCTATTTTATATTTATTGATTTTTCATTTCACAGTCATTGACTTTGCTCTAAGTGACCAGTACTTTATTCGAAAACAGGAGCTATCGTTTATTTTTGTTTTTGTTGCTGTTGCTAAGAATGTATGTTTGAAATAAGTATGTACTGCCTTTGTGTTAAAATAATTACTCTTCCCCCTTTTATCATCGTTAATGTTGCTTTGATGTTTACGTCTGGAAAATAATGACATTTCATTTTGTCTATATTTGGACATGTTGTTTAATCGTCTGTAAAATGTTAACAATTACCAAGGCGCACTGTGTGACCATATGACATCCTTTATTTATTTATAGAAAAAATAAAATAATCAAAAAACAAAATAGCAGCTCGTGTGTGCATCTTTTTCTGGCTTGAATGTAATTTGTAATTCATCTTGATGATAACGATTTCTGATTTTTCTTTCGACATATTCTGGTGTTTTATCTTATTGCTGTTGATGACAATGTACTTTGCTTTGCTGGTGTTACTACTGTTGCTGCTGCTGCTGCTGCGCGGCGGTGGATTTCGTCACTGCTTATTCTGTTGCTTGTGTGTCTGTGGATTTAAATACACACGTTGTTGTCATCGTTACCACCATGTATCGATCCTGTACCAAATTAAAGACGGCTCAAGGTGTTTCCTGAGGCATTATTACATACATACCATTGAATACCACACCTAACTGCGTATTTTTCAGCTCAAGATTTCAGCTCTGCAAATGAGGGAGCGATGCATACATGAAAATTAGAGAGGAGAGGTTAGATCTAAAAAAAAAGCACATTCCTCAGTTCACTGCACTTTGGAGGAGGGGGGTGGGTGGGGGCTAAACAGGTAACACATTCTGTGTGTTTACAGTAAAGAAAAATCATTTGAGACGATTTTGTTTAAAACCGGTGACAGGGGAGGATTCATCTCTCGTGAATTACGAGGTTGATGAAAACTGTATTTTTTTCTGTATTAAGTTTGCAAAAATACATTTCGAATTTTGTCTAAATCGAATGATTTTGATTATTAAGAAAAAACGCAAAAATACCATAAACAAGAAAAGGAACAAAAGGGAATTTAGATGAGCAAACGTTTGAAGAAGAAGAAGAAGAAGAGAAGAAGAAGAAGAAGAAGAAGAAAGAAGAAGAAGAAGAAGAAGAAGAAAGAAGAAGAAGAAGAAGAAGAAGAAGAGACAGCAACAACTACCAGAACAGCAATAACAATAAGACGAGAAGTCGAAGACGAAGATGATGATGATGATGATGATGATGATGATGATGATGATGATGATGATGATGATGATGATGATGTGATGGGTGGTGGTGGTGGTGGTGGTGGTGGTGGTGTGGTGATGGGATGATGATGGTGATGATGATGATGAGACGACGACGACGATGATGATGACGATGACAGCGATGAAGGAGACGATGATGATGACAACGACAACAACAACGATGATAAGCTTCTCTACAACCAGCACTGCTTTCACCATAACAGCAACAGCACAAACAACAACATAACGAACAACAACAATAACAATTCCAAAAGGGCAAAAGTGAAGGGAAAAAGTGTTAGCTGCACTTTTACAAGAAAAAACAACAACATAACAAACAGGCAGACAGATAAGAAACAAGATACAGGCAACTACAGCTACAAGATGCAGTACAACTGATAAACAGACCAAGGGACATAAATCACACGCCAGATCAATTTCCTTGATAATCATGAGAGGTATGCTAGGAACGCAAGCGCCAAGTCTGTCTGTCGTCTGTCTGTCTGTCTGTCTGTCTGTCTGTCTGTCTGTCTGTCTGTCTGTCTGTCTGTCTGTCTTCTGTCGTCGTCTCTCCCTTCCTCACTCCTTTCTCATCTCTTCTCCTCTCTCTTTCTCTCTCTGTCCAGTGTGTGTTTATCCCCCCTCCGCAGAGGGGGCCGGAGCCTAGTGGTCATACATTGCGCTGCAATTTGACGACCCGGTTCGAGTCCGTCGAGGATTTTTCTTCTGAATCTTACTCTAGTGCCCTGCTCCACTCTCCCTCAATATCATTCTCGGATCCTCTTTACCTCGAGTGCTCCCCTGTGCGAATCGCTACCGCAACACCTGCCACACTGTTAATTCCTGTTCTCTGCTCTGTCTCTTCGTAGAGTAGCCATTCGTGTGCCGGTGGGAACAGATGACAATTTTACACAAACTGCATACACACAGGGGACTGGATGAAAAAAAGCACAGGAGTGCTTATCCCATTATCCTCGATATAAATGAATAAATAAATAAAAGAATAAATCTCTCTCTCTCACTCTCTCTCTCTCCCTCTCTCTCTCATCATCACAATAAAAGAAGACATGAACCCCCCCCCCCCCCACTGCATGTTTATTTTATCACATTATTGAATACGCAATGAGACTAAATAAGAACACAAGAAAAAGAGGAAGACAAACCGACACCGATATCAAGAATGATAACCTGCCGATAGGAAAACGTAGCCAGCAGCTTCCGATAATATGAAAGCATTAGGCCTACAGCAAGAGAAAAGGAGGATTATATAGTATGTATTCCTACACAGCTATTGCTGTGTGTGTGTGTGTGTGTGTGTGTGTGTGGTGTGTGTGTGTGTGTGTGTGTGTGTGTGTGTGTGTAGAGAGAGAGAGAGAGAGAGAGAGAGAGAGAGAGAGAGAGAGAGAGAGAGAGAAGAGAGAGAGAGAGAGAGAGAGAGAGAGAGAGAGAGAGAGAGAGGGAGAGAGAGGATAAGAATGAGTAGTGTATGCGAGCGGATGTGGTGGTGCGGTGTGTGTGTTCACGCGGTGTGAGTGTGTGCGTGCGTGCGTGTGTGTGGTGTGTGGTGTGTGTGTGTGTGGTTGGTGGTGGTGTGTGTGTGGTGCGTGCGTGCGTGTGCCTGCGCGCGCGAGCAGTCGGGATGTGTCGGCTTAGGCTAGCTGACAGACCTCCTGCAGAGTTACAAGCACAGGGGAAGATCAGGCACTATACCGTTCCACACTGCCACCACGGCCATGCAAACAGGCTTTTTTCATACAAAGTCCAGCTCTCTACTCCCAGAAATTTCCATCCTTCCTGCCCTCCCTCCACACCCCTCATCCAGCTTCACACTAAGACAGCAGCACTAACATCGTCCGCCTTTTAATTTATTGATTCTGATTTCACCCGTCTACTGAGTTACTATGTTCTTCGTGATATATATATTATAATATATATATATATATATATATATATATATATATATATATATTATATAATATATATATATATATAATATCCCTCCAGACAGTTATTTTTTTCTCTTGCTGTTTGTTCAGTTTTCAGATAAAGAAGCGACAACAGTTAGCTATCGTCATACGACACGAGATAATATATTGTTTCTTTTTCTTGTTCTTCTTCGAAATTTTCTTCGCAATTATCACTCTTCTTTGCAATTCTTTTCCCCAAATCTTTTTGCATTTCTTCTCCTTCTTTGCAATCCTTCTTCTTCGCAATTCTTCTTCTTTTCCTTCCTCCCTCCTCTTCTCCTCCTCCTCCTCCTTCATCTTCGCAATTCTTCTTCTTTGCAATCTTCTCGCAATTGTTCTTCTTTGTATTCTTCTTCTTTGTATTCTTTCTTCATTCTTTGCATTCTTTTTCTTTGCATTCTTTTCTTTGCATTCTTCTTCTTTGCATTCTTCTCTTGTTTTGTTGTTCCCTGACCATGCTAAACTTTTAATCCGGTCTGTATGGCAAAGTTTGCAGTCTGTCACAGTGACCCTGCCCGCCCCCCTAATTTCTTCATGGAACAACAGTTACTGAAGTGTATAGGTTTTTAGTCTCATCAAAGGTTCCGTGCATTTACTAGGAAATTTATCTCTCTCCCCCTCTCTCTCCCTCTCTACCCCTGCTACCTCTGTCTCTCTCTGTCCTCTGTCTATCTTTCTCTCTGTCTGTCTGTCTGTCTGTCTCTGTCTGATTGTGTGCCTGTTTATAAATAATTTTCACTTATGTTCCTGACTGTTTAATCCCCATTGCCCCATTGATTTTTTCCCTGTGATCTTTGTCTACCAGCCTTTCTGTCTGCTCTTCTCTCTTTCTTCTTCCCTCCCTGTACTTGCACTCTCTTGATGTGCCTATCGACCTATCTGTCTGTCTCATTTTCTTATCGTCTGTCTTACAGTCTAGTATCTGACGAAAATGTTTTTTTTCTGCATCTCAATGGATATTCAGTTGCAATCCAGACACTTTATATAACGGGGAAAATCGTAGGCTGTGGCGTGGTGCTACAAATAAACATCTAATTCCAAGGCCTACACTGAACACAGAGTGAACATTCTACGTCAGAGAAACTCTAGGGAAATATTTCATGTCACTTGTAGCTCTAAGGGAACATGACATTTCATGTGGCGCTCTAAGGGAACATCTAATGTCATGTGGAGCTCTAAGGGAACATCTCATGTCATTTGTAGCTCTAAGGAAACATCTTATATCACTTGTAGCTCTAAGAGAACATCTCATGTCATGTGGAGCTCTAAGGGAACATCTCATGTCATTTGTAGCTCTAAGGAAACATCTTATATCACTTGTAGCTCAAACGAGAACATTCATGTCATGTGGAGCTCTAAGGGAACATCTCATGTCTCGTGGAGCTCTAAGGGAACAGCTCATATCTCGTGGAACTCTAAGGGAACAGTTCATGTCTCGTGGAGCTCTAAGGGAACAGCTCATGTCTCGTGGAGCTCTAAGGAACAGTTCATGTCTCGTGGAGCTCTAAGGGAACATCTCGTGTCATGGGGTGGTCTATGTGAATATCATTTGTGACGTGGAGGTCTATGTGAATATCATTTGTGACGTGGAGGTGTAAGTGAATAGCTTTTGTCACATTGAAGTATATGTGAATACATTTTGTCACGTGGAGGTCTGTGTGAATATCTCTTATCACATAGAGGTGTAAGTGAATAGCTTTTGTCACAGATCGAGACACACAGACAAACGAAACCAGACAGACAACAGAGGGAGACAAACACTACAGAGAGAAGGGTCAGCAGCAGCCACAGTCACTGGTTCTCTTCTTTAGTGTAGCATTGTCCCCATCGCCTTTCCTCTTTGCTGACAGGCTTACCTTAGCAGGTTTGAACTTTTCGCTTGATAGAGCAAAAACCTTAATCGACCATAACACGGAGCTACAGGAGGATTGGAGTATAGCTTTCAATGTCTAGTGAAACTTTCTGCTGTTAGTTTTTTTTGGCAACGTAAAAAGCTGCTAATAATATATATATATATATATATATATATATATATATATTATATATATATATATATATATATATATATATATATATATATTGAGTTATTATTTCTTTCGTGTGTTTGTGTGTGTGTGTGTGTGAAGGGGAGAGAGAGAAGAGAGAGAGAGAGAGAGAGAGAGAGAGAGAGAGAAGAGAGAGAGAGAGAGAGAGAGAGAGAGAGAGAGAGAGAGAGAGAGAGAGAGAGAGAGAGAGAGAGAGAGAGAGAGAGAGAGAGAAGAGAGAGAGAGAGAGAGAGAGAGACGACCGACCGACCGACCGACCGACCGACCGACCGACCGACCGACCGACACGACCGACAGACCGACAGACAGACAGACAGACAGAGACAGACAGACACAGGTTGTTATGAATTCAACATTATAAAGCCCTCCAGTATAACTGACAAGTCTGGCACTGAAAATGACATCACCATCTTGACACCTCTGCTGTCAGACAAGGCGACGATAGAGGCAGACAGAAATAGTCATCCATGCAACTAATGATCACAGACTGTGTTGGTAATGATGATGAGGATGAAATGATGAGGATGACGAGGAGGAAGAGGAGAAGGAAGAGGAGGAAGAGGAGAGGAGGAGGAAGAAGAAGAGAAGAGGAGGAGGACGATGAGGAGGAAGAAGAGAAGGAGGAGCAAGGAGGAGGAGGAAGAGGAGGAGGAGGAAGATGAGGAGGAGGAATCTGATGTTGATCCTTGCTGTAATCGCGATATTTAATCAGTGTGATGAGTGAAGGAATGACAGAAGAAAAGAAGAGAGAAGAAGAAGAACGAAGGAGAAGAAGAAGAAGAAGAAGAAGAATGGAAGAAGAAGAAGAAGAAGAAGAATGCGAAGAAGAAGAAGAATTGCGAAGAGAGAAGAATGCGGAGGAATGCAAGAAGAAGAAGAAGAGAAGAGAAGAGAGAAGAAGAAAGAAGAAAGAAGAGAAGAGAAGAAGAAGAAGAAGAGAAGAAGATGCGAAGAGGTGCGAGAAGAATGCGAGAAGAAAATGCGAAGAGAATCGAAGAGAAATGCGAAGAAGAGAATGCGACGAAGAATGCGAAATCGATGCTGATCGAAGAATGCGAATGAAGTAATTGCACGAGATAGTAATGTAAAAGTTAAGAAAGAAGGAAGAAGCGAAGAAGAAGAAGAAGAAGAAGAACGAAGAATGCGAAGAATGAAGAAGAATGCGAAGAAGAAGGAAGAAGAAGAAGAAGAAGAAGAAGAAGAAGAAGAAGAAGAGAAGAAGAAGAAGTGCAGTGTTCTTTGGATGGCAGCATAGGTCAGCTGCTGTTTTACCGCTCTGTTTTTGACGACAGGCACTGCGTAGAGAACGAGTCTGTGTCTGTTTGGTCGATAATGCTTAGATAGTCACTGATTTCATGTGTTCCGATGACGATGGTGATTTGTAAGAAAAAGTAAGAATGTTTCAATTTTAGCACTGAGGCGTAAGTTGCTCTATTCTTCCCACTTCATTGTTGGTTTGACTAGTTTTTTTCTGTTTTGCTATGTGCTCTCTTGTAAAAGAGAGAAATGGGGCAGGGGGGGAGGGAGGAGAGACAAAGAAAGCGGTAGAGAGACAGAGTGGGAGAGAGAGACAGAGACACAGTCAGATAGAGCGATAGACACACACACACACAC
>CM060333.1:33518047-33525547 GCA_030674155.1 Stramonita haemastoma | reverse complement strand
GGGAGAGGAGATGGGCGCCGCCCTCAACATGCTGGCCCTAGAGAAACTGAGGTCTCTGACGCCTCGCTCCCTATGAACGACTAGGTTATTGGACACCTTTACCTTTTTAACTTTTATCTTTTCAGTTTGTAATGGCAAACGTTGGTTGCGATTTTCTTCTCTTAGTCTCTGAGCCTAATATCTTCTGAAGTCGGAGTATGGCTGCCTGTAATGGCGAGGTACTCGATAACAGTCATACACTCAACCTTCTCATTCAATGTGCAATTTCAGTCTCACAATGATTTCTCTCTCTCTCTCTCTCTCTCTCTCTCTCTCTCTTCTCTCTCTCTCTCTCTCTCTCTCTCTCTCTCTCTCTCTCTCTCTCCCCTTCTCTTCTCTCTCCCCTTTCTCTCTCTCTCCCTCCCTCCTTCACATCTCTCTCCCCCTCTCTCCATATCTCTCTTTCTCCCTCCTTCCCTCTCTCTTTTTCTCTTCCCTCTCTCTTCCCCTCTCTCTTCCCCCTCTCTCTCCTCCCTCTCCCTCTCAACCTCTCTCTTTCTTTGTATTTTAAATTAATAACAACGATTAGAAGACAAATGACCCTGAGAATAGCTACTGGATAAAAACAAATGGTTGCTTGTGAGTGCATGTATGTGTGTGCATGTGTGTGTATATGTGTGTATTGGTTGGTATGTGTGTATATTTGTGTGTGTATGTATGTTTTGTATGTATGTATTGTGTGTTGTGTGTGTATGTTGTGTGGTGCATGTATGGTGCGTGCGTGTGTGTTTGTTGTATGTTGTGTGTAGTGTGTGTGTGTGTTACTCTGTGTGTGTGTGTGTGGTTAATCTGTCTGTGTGTCTGTGTTGGTGTGTGTGTGTTGTGTGTGTGTGTGTGTGTGTGTGTGCGCGCGCGCGTGTGTTGCTTGTGTGTGTGTATACTGGTGGTGAGACTGGCTTGTTTGTTTGGCTAGTGGGACGTGTTTTAGTGTTTATCCACGCCGGATGTGCTGTTGGTTAATAATTGGAAAAGAAGAGACAGAGGCTGATGATTGGCAAAAGAAGGACGAGATCAGTATAGTGTTATCATCCAAGAGAGATCTGTATGGTAAAATTGAATATCACAGAGAGAGAAGAGAGAGAGGAGAGAGAGAGAGAGAGGGGAGAGAGAGAGAGAGAGAGAGAGAGAGAGAGAGAGAGAGAGAGAGAGAGAGAGAGAGAAGAGACAGAGACAGACGACAGAAAACACAGAACACAGAACAGACACACAGACAGAGGGAGACAGACAGACAGACAGACAGACAGAGAGAGAGAGACAGAGAGAAAAGAGAGGAGGGGAGGTAGAGAGAGAGAGAAAGAGACAAAGACAGAGACAGTTAGAAAGACAGAGATAGACCGAGACAGGCGCAGAGACGAGAGAAAATAGAGAGACACGGAAACATAGAGAGCGAGAGAGACACCAGCACAGATAAATCAGTGTAAGGAATAACCAATAGGATAAAAAGAAAAGTAATGTACTGCTCTTTATAAGGGAACTGCGCAGCAAACTAATGCGTGCGGTGTGTGTGTGTGTGTGTGTGTGTGTGTGTGTGTGTGTGTGTGTGTGTGTGTGTGTGTGTGTGTGTGTGTGGTGTGTGGTGTGTGTGTGTGTGTGTGTGTGTGTGGTGTGTGTGTGTGTGTGTGTGTGTGTGTGTGTGTGTGTGTGTGGGTGGTGTTTGGGTGGGTGTATGTGTTTGATTTGATTTGATTTAATTTGATTTATTCTTTTATATCGAGGATAATGGAATAAGCGCTATTGTACTTTTTTACATCCAGTCCCCGTGTGTATGCAGTTTTGTAAATGTCATCTGTTCCCACCGGCACACGACGGCCTACTTTACGAAAAGTGGAACAGGATTTAACGTGTGTGCAATATGTTCTGCGTGCGTTTGCACACGGGGCCTCAGTTTAAAGTCTCATCCGAAGGACTTAAGGGGAGGGTGGAGTCAGCACTGATGTTAACTCCAGGAGAAAAATCTCCTCGACCGGACTCGAACCCGGGTAGTCAAATTGCCATGGCAATGTTCTGACCACTAGGCTATCCGTGTGTGTGTGTGTGTGTGTGTGTGTGTGTGTGTGTGTGTGTGTGTGTGTGTGTGTGTGTGCGTGCGTGCGTGCGTGCGTGCGTGCGTGCGTGCGTGGTGTGTGTGTGTGTGTGTGGTGGGTGGGGGTGGGTGGGTGTATGTGTATGCGTGTGTGTGCGTGCGTGCGTGTGTGTGGAGAGGTCGGAGCGATCAGCGTGGGATCAGCAGCACAGCAGTATCACTGAAGATGAAACAACAAAGAGAAGGAGTGATTTTTTAAAATCAATAATGCTTCAAAAGCTGTCATTCAGAGATCTCTCCCCCCCCCCATCTCCCTGTAATCTTTTTGAGTCTGATAAATTCTTCCTCCTTAAATTCCAAGACAGCAATTATTGTTGTCTTTCATATGAGCAGAAATGCGTTGCGCTATTGTTAAGAACCTGCGATGTCAGTCCCAATGCATTTGACTTCAGCATGGGAGAGATAATTGTTAGCTTTTAAGTCTTGCTGGGAAAAAAATTACAACTGGGGAATGAACCAAGAAGGCAGACAATGCACATGAAGGATGTAACAGAAAGAAAAACGAACACGGCAGAAACTAAGAGAGGGACAGAAAAGAGGAAATTGCAAGCACAAAACTTCCAGAAGTTGGGAGGATGCTATTCATCCTGACAGGGCCCCCGGGGAAAGTCTTTGATAACTCTTTTTCTGATCGATAAAGAAACTGTAACTGGTCACCTGCATTTATTTTCCTCGACTACACTTCGCTAGAGCGTACGAACACACTAATCTAGACAGAAAGAACTAGAGCCAGTCTACATACAGAACACAGCTTCTCCGAGGCACTAAACTCCAGATGTCAGTCTTTTCTGTCCTTAGTCCTAGACATGATGACAGCAGACGAACACAGTGCCCCCCCCCCCCCTTTTCTCCCCTCCTCAAAAAGAAAAAAAAGAAACAACACACACAGAGAAAAATAATAACAACTGTACTTATATTGACGAAGAATGCTGACAGAGATAGTTGTATTGATGATAACGACAGTCATCTTGCTGTCTCCGCTCTGCGATAATGATCATCAAATCAGCGTAATGGGGGGAAAAAAGACAAAGGGGGGTGAAGTAACGCGCCGTTCCTCTTATGGAAGCATTTTTGATCAGCTGTTCTTTTATGGGTCTGTTTTGTCAAAAGCGCTTGGATGCTGACAAAACGAATCACCTTTGACAATAGGGACGGGAGAGAAAATAGTTCCCCTGCCCTGGCAAACGGTGATAGGACAGAAAATAGTTCCCCTTTGTAGCCAGGGGGACAGAAAATGACCTCTCTTCTATTCTGACGACAGCCATCGGACAGAAAATGGCTTTTGCTCTGTTTTGGCTACATCGATAAGGCGAAGGTGGCTGGTCTGTTCTGATCCGAGTTGTTGGACAGATATTGGCTCTCTGGTACTGACAACAAGAGAGGACAGAAATTGGCTCCTCTGTTCCCGGAGTTATTGGACAGAACATGGCTGTTCTGTACTGACGAAAGTGTTAGGACAGAAACTGGCTCTTCTGACGACAGCTATGGGACAAAAAGTGGCTCTTCTGTTCGGACCATAGAGACTGGAAAGAAATTAGCTTTTCTGGACACAGTTGTTGTACAAAAATTGGCTTTTCTGACCTCATGACAGACAATGGATAAACATTGGCTTTTCTATTCTGACGAGTTATGGGACATTATATTGGCTCTCCGACAGTTATTGGACAGACATTGGCTTCTCTGTTCTGACGGCAGTAACTGAACATACACTGGCTTTTCTGTTTTAAGTGATAGAATGTTTAAATATACATATATATGTATATTATATGTATATATATATGTATGTATAGCGCACGCTTTCCCCAAGTCAAGTTAAGCATCATCGTGCGTGGTTACCAGTTAGATGGATGATCTTTAGAGCGCCTTGGTTTCAGTACAGTCTCCCCAGTTCACCCTGCTGTAAATGGGTACCTGCCGTCTTTAGGGTCAGGGAAAGTAAAGCAGCGAGGGAGAGGAGATGGGCGCCGCCCTCAATATACTTGCCCCTAGAAAAGCTGCAGTCTCTGATGCCTCGCTCCCCTACGACCACCTAGGTTATGGGACTCTTGCGTACACGATCGTATGGACAGAGTTTTATGTGCACTGCACACATGCGCACACGTGTGTGTACGTGTGTGCATGTGTGTGCCCAAAGTGTGTAAGTGTATGGGTGTATGTAAGTGTGTGTGTAAGAAAGTGTGAGTGTTTATTATTTATTTCATTTTTATCTGTTTCATTCTTTCATTTCGAAATAAAAATGCGATGCACGGAAGAAGATGAATTCGATTACATTTAGCGTATCATTTACCTTTTCTTCTGAGAAAAAAGTAAAGACTAAGCCGAAGATATGACAAAGAAAAGAAAGTCACCACACACAAACAAAGAAACAACAAAGCAAGCAAACAGACAAAAAATGGCGAACAAGAGAACACAAAAGCAACCCTTTTAAAACTCATACGGAAATGTCCTTTTTAGAGCTTATGTTAATCCTGTCTCTTGATTTACAATCAGTAGACTTAGATTTGTTTTACTTCTCTTTTCAATCAGATTGACTGCTGTTTTCTTTTGTTCTGCTGCTAGAGCTCCAAGGTTTACTAATGGTGAGACTTTACGTATTCCTCTTTTTTTTTGCCTATCATTCAGGAAGCCACATACCGACTTCGGGGAAGATCGACTAACATACACTGAGGTTAACCCCTTGCTTCACAGGTTCGTTAAAACCTATTATGATTTTGGTGAGATTAAAAAGGACAAAATGTAAACAGAACATCAACAAGACGAGGCAAAGTAGGAACTTTTTTTTTCTTTCTTCTACTTCTTCTTTTTCTTCTTCTTCTTCTTCTTCTTCTTCTTCTTCTTCTTCTTCTTCTTCTTCTTCTTCTTTTTCCTCTTCTTCTTCTTTGTAATTTTTCTTCCTCTTCTTCTTTTTCTTCTTGCTGGTCATCATCGTCGTGGAACACTCATTCAGCATCTATTGTTACTTCTCATATGAGCAAAAATGCGTTGTACTGCCGTTAATTAAATGCCTGACAAGTCAGGCCCAGCCCATCCAGCTTCGGCGTGGAGAGAATTGTTATCATTTAAGACTTTCTGCGAAAAAAGTCTAGGAGAATTTATTTATTTATTCTTTTATATCGATGATAATGGAAAGTAAACTTAGATGGCACTTAATTAATGATGCTATTTAAACGTAAATGCGTCTATTAAAAGATAGATAGTATTAAGTGTTTGAACTTTTAAAGTTTATTTTCACACAATTTCATTTCTTAAAAAAAACTCGAGGTCGGAGATGATTATAACATCATCAAATCGACACATGAACTGGATAAAAATCATATAAAAAGGTTAAAGGTTCCCGTAACCTATGCGGTCGTTATTCAGAGGCCTCAGCTTCTCCAGGGTCCAGCATACTGAGGGCGACTCCCATCTCCTCTCTCTCTCTCTCTCTCTCTCTCTCTCTCTCTCTCTCTCTCTCTCTCTCTCTCTCTCTCTCTCTCTCTCTCTCTCTCTCTCTTACTGCTTTACCTTTCCTGACCCTAAAGAGGGCAGGATCCGATTTACAGCTGGGTGAATGGGAGACTCTACTGAAGCCAAGGCATACAAACGGTCACCCATCCACAAGGTAACCACCACGCTCAACATATATAAACCTTAGTTTGGGAAAGCGAGGGCTCTGACCACTGACCTATCCCGTCCCAAAGCCCAAATACACAATCCCCCCTCCCCCCCAAAAAAACCCAACCCAAAACAAACAAACAAACAAAAACCAACAATAACAACAAAAACACCAACAAAAAACATTAAAAAAAACAAAAAATGAAACAAAAAAACCAAACCAACAACAAAAAACAAAAAAATAAACGACCCCCTCCCCCTTCACCCCCCAAAAAAAAACCAACAGAGAAACAAGCCAACACAACACATAAAACCTGGACCTACCTGCCAATGATGAGAAACCGCCCGTCCACCCCCTTTCTACTGATGGCTTGCAGCAGCTTCTTCACCGTGAACCCCTCACAGAAGCAGACGACCACCGAGGCGTTGGGCGTCTTGCGGAGCGTGTCCACTACGCGGTCAAACTCCATATCGCTGTCCGAGCTGGCCACGCTGTCCGTTGAAGCGATGCAGATGTTGTACGACCCCACCAGGTCCGTGAACATCTCCATGCCTCGGATACCGTAGTTACCTGCCAGGTAGAAAGAAATAGCTCTGGTTAGTGAAGACGAATCCTTGCAAAGTTTGAGGTAGACGGAGTTTTATTTTATTTGCTTTATTTATTTATTTATTTATTTGTTTGTTTATTTATTCTTGTATATGGAGGATAATGGAATAAGCAATCATGTGTTTTTACATCTAGTCCCCGTGTGTTTGCAGTTTTGTAAATCTTGTCATCTGTTCCCACCGGCACACAATAGCTTACTCTTCCGAATAGTGGAACAGGATTTAACGAAGGACTTTTTGAGGAGGATGGAGCCAGCACTGATGTTAACTCCAGGGGAAAAATCCCCTTGAACGGGAATTGAACCCTCTCTTTCTTTCTCTCTCTCTCACTTTCTCTCTCTCACTCTCTCTCTCTCTCATTTTCAAATTAAGTTGATAAAGAAACGGTTTACTTGTTAAGCCTCTACAGAAGAAACAGAAAGAGGGAGGGATAGTCCACGATGGCTCCAACTGTGCCACTACGCACTGCCCGCGTAATAAACAAAACAAAATAAAAACCCGAAGTGCCTAAAGGACTTCTCAGACAGTCAAAGAAAAAGTTAGCCTGCCAAGTTAGACAAGATGGAAGGGAAAAGACACTTCCCAAACCCTTCAATTTAACAAAATATTGCATGACACCGAACTAACATAAATTGGAAAAAAGAGACCAAAAAACCCCAATTCATCTTGTTTTCCAGTTTCATGATATCCTATTTACTTTCCCCCCAGATTTCTGACTCACACTTCATAACACCTCAAATTTCTTGTTGATACCAGAGGGGCTTCGACACAAGACAGCATGTCTGTATGTTTAAGATACCGCGGTCCGGAACGGAATGAAATGAGAGGAAATTTGACATTCGTAATGGCTTGCATATCTGAGGATTCTTTCTGTCTCTTCCTCTGTCTCTGTGTCCATTCTTTTTTTCTTCTTCTCTTTTTCCGTTGTGTTACGTGCACACATATGTGCATGTAGACAGAGACATAAAAAGCAAGAGAAAGACAGGAAGGAAGACAGAGAGAGAAAAAGAAACAGAGATAGAGAGAGAGAGGGAGAGTGAGAAAGAGAGGGAGGGAGAGAGAGAGGGAGGGAGGGAGGGAGGAAGGAGAGAGAGAGAGAGGGAAGGAGAGAGGGAGTGAGGGGGGGAGAGAGAGAGAGAGAGAGAGAGAGAGAGAGAGAGAGAGAGAGAGAAGAGAGA
>CM060333.1:33508047-33513047 GCA_030674155.1 Stramonita haemastoma | reverse complement strand
TGGAATAACCAGCAAGCAACCCTCCTTGAAAAAGTGAAATGTGAGACTGGAAAAGGATCACCAGAGACGAGAAAAAAGATTGACAATAACCAAAAAAAAAAAAAGACAACGAGGATGATCATGACAGAACAGAAACAAAACAAAATGACAATGATGATTGTGAGCGGATCACGACTTAACCTTCTTTTTTTTTTCTTTCTCTCTCTCTCTCTTTCATGAGAGTTAATTAATGTTGTTGCTGTTTCCACTCTTTAGGAAGAAGGGCAGTCATCAGCACAGAGGAGTTTCACATCATAATGCTGTGTGGCCGTTTGTTTTGCACAGACAGCGCTGAAAGCCTTGCTGTTTTTACACCCCGTCTCCTGTGTAGCGTCACACTCTGACCTTCTGCCTCGTCGGCAAGTAGTTTGTTTTCCTTGTCGTCTCTTTTGTCGCGCGTCAGTGTTTCTGCTTGTTTGTTTGTATGTCTGTTGGTCTGTCTGTTCTTTCTCTCTCCTTCCCCCTCCCCCCGTTTCTTTCCTGCAAGTGTGTGTGTGTGTGTGTGTGGTTGTGTGTGTGTGTGTGTGTGTGTGTGTCGTGCGTGTGTGTGTGTGGTGTGTGTGTGTGTGTGTGTGTGTGTGTGTGTGTCTTGTGTGTGTGGTGTGTGTTGTGTGTGGTATAGAGAGGATAAAGCAAAGAGGTTGAGAGAAATAATAATAAAAAAAGAAAGTCGACAACCAGCTCTGCAGACTGAACAGGGAAACCATTTTGTAGAGACTCAGGGAATGGCACACAACCTCCATAGACTATTAAAGCTGTAAACGTTATTAATGCAAATGTGAGCTAGGATTTTTTTTTTTAAACTAGTGCTTTAGCAGGAAGAGGACCAGTCCTACAAGAAACAGTACAAGGAGAGAGACGGAAGAGACCAACAGAGAAAACAATGGGCAGACAACAGAGAGTGGATTGACTAGCCTTGAGTGGAGACGAATTGTGACCAATGCTGAGAACCGGGAAGAGTGGATAAAGCTGGTTGCAAATTCTTGAGTAGTGTACCAACGGTCTACTTATTATTATATTTATATTTATTTATTTATTTATTTATTTATTTTCATTATTTATTTATTTTTTTATTATCTTAACGAGGATAATGGAATAAGCATTCATATGCTTTTTATTTATCCTGTCCTCGTGTGTATGCAGTTGTGTAAATCTTGTCATCTGTTCCCACCGGCACACGATGGCCTACTCTTACGAAAAGCAATACTCTTACATGACTATGGGACAGTGAGAGTGAGGGTGTGAGGAGGAGGAAAAGTGAACCATATAATGTAAACCGACACTGAAAGAAGGATACAGGCAATGAAGATGAGATCCTTTCGCGAAACTACTTCCTTTCTCACATGACTAACGAAAAACTAAAAACCAGAATTGAAAACCCCATCAGGCCATATAGAGACCCCTGACTTTAGTGGAAAAAAAAGCACAAACTGAAGAGGTACGGGCACATCACACAACATCTAATATCTGGACAGATTAAGACTGTCCTACAGGGACAGTACAAGGAGGGAGAAAAAAAAAAAAAAACGATGGGTAGACAACATCAGAGAATAGACTGGCCTTAAGTGGAACGACTTGTTAGGATAGCTGGAACTACAAGTAGTGGAGGAATCTGGTTGCAAAATCTTCAGTGGTGCCCCAGTGTTAACTAGATCACGGGGCAATGATGAAATGAAGAATGAGGAAGTAAATTAAACGCGAAAAGAAGATATCCAGGAATAAACAGACTCTAATCCAAAGCACCTGAGGAAAATAACCAGCAGAGAAAACAAAATTGAGAAAGGTTGTCAAAAAGACTGATGTGAAATTAGTTGTTATATAAGGGGTTGAATGAGTCAGATAAAGCTCAATGCTAAATAGCTTCATTACATCAGTAATATGTTCACACACATGCGCGATCGCGCGGCGTGCGCGTGCACGTACACACAGCACACACACACACACACACACACACACACACACACACACACACACACACACACACACACACACACACACACACACACACACACACACACAGATTTCATTTGATCCTGCCTCTTGTTTCGCAACCCTTTTACAGCTCGGTCAGCCCACTCATTATGATAAAATCCGAGATGAAGTGGACCCAGAAAGCTCACATCTACTACTACTAATGTCAGACAATGTATCAAATGACTTATTTCTCTCAACCTCCCCCCCCCACACACACTACTTACACACACACACTCACATACACACACGCACCCCGACACACACACACACTCTCTCTCTCTCTCCCTCCTCACACACACACACACACACACACACACACACACACACACACACACACACACACACACACACGCACGCACCCACACACCACAACACACAACACACACACACAAATGCTTAATTCTTTCCAGAAGCTTATTCCGATGTATAATTATCACATCCAGATGCTTCTAGCTCTCAATTTTATGCAATGAAGAAAGCCATCACGAGATTAAGTAGCACAGACAATCTTCTTGAAACGTCCACTGTCGCCCAGTTCTCCAGTCTTTATCTTTTTTTTTCACTGAGCAAAGAATGTCAACTTCTATGATGATTAGAACCTTGAAATCGGCAGATTTAGTCTTCGTCGTGGCAACACGAGGAATGGTAAACAGGCTCTCTCGGCAATTCTGTCTGTAGAATTAAAAGCGTTAATTTTTTTCTGAAGAAATAATTATCGCGCGCACACACGCACTCACGCATCCATGCACACACACACGCCTTGCGCGTGTGTGCTCGTGCGCGTGTGTGTTTGTGTGAGTGTGTGTGTAAATATGTATGTGTGTTGGTGTGTGTGTATGCTTGGGTGCATACGTGCAAGGTGTGTGTGTATGTGCTTGCATGTGGTGCGTTGCGTGGTGGTTGTCGTGTGGTGTGTGTGTGTTGTGCTGGTGTGTGGTGCTGTGTGTGTGTGTGTGTGGTGCGTGTGTGTGGTGTCTTTGATTTTTATTTAGAATCTCTTCACAAATCGTGATAGTAGACGGATAAGTGTGTTTGTGTGTGTGTGTGTGTGTGTGGGGGGGGGGGGATTGAGGTGTGTGGTGTGGGGGGGGCTATTGAATAATATTTAAGACAACAGACAACTATGAAAAATTGGTAAATCAACTAACAAGAAAATTCTATTTGTATCCAGATCTGACAAGTGAACAGTAAGAATGATATCTAACCTTAACTAAGAAAAGGAATTCTATTCCACCAAAAGAGGTTATCTTAAAAATCCGTTATAATCATAATAAAGAACCAATTGGACAATGCAATAACGACCGGTGTGTGTTTGTGTGTGTTGTGTGGGGTGGTGTGTGTGTGTGTGTGTTTTGTGTTGTGTGTGTGTGTGTGTGTGTGTGTGTTGGGTGGCGCGTGCAGCGTGCGTTTTGTGTGTTTGATGTTAGCTCTCATGTCAAATGAGGAGAAAAAAGGAGAGAGACCAACCAAACAGAACAGAGAAGGACAGAAGAGAACAAGAGCGCAGCATAGCAAAGACATCAAATTGGAAGTTCAAAGAACAACAAAATAAAAAAAATGAAGAAAAGAACAAAAGAAACAAAGAAGAACAAGAAGAAGTTAAAGAAGAAAAGAAAGAATTGCAGAAAAGAAGAAGAAGAAGGAAAAGAAGAAGAGAAGAAGAAGAAGGAAAGAAGAAGAAAGAAGAGAAGAAAGAAGAAGAGAAGAAGAAAGAAAGAAGAAGAGAAGAAAGAAGAAGAAGAAGAAGAAGAAGAAGAAAAGAACAAGAAAAGAAAAGAAAAGAACAAGAAGAAAGAAGAAGAAGAAGAAAAGAAGAAGAAGAACAAGAAGAAGAAGAACAAACAACAAGAAAACAAGAACAAAACAAGAAGAACAAGAACAAGAAAACAAAAGAACAAGAAGAACAAGAAGAACAAACAACAACAACAACAAACAACAAAGGACAAAACAGAAGCAACCAATAAGAAGAACAACAGCAACATAAAGAAAAAGACAGATAAGCAAGAAGAAGAAAGAAGAAGAAGACGAATTGCGAAGAAGAATTGCAAAGAAGAGTTGCGAAAGAGCTGCGAAGAAGAATTGCGAAGAAGAAGAATTGGAAGAGAAGAATTGCGAAGAGGACGAAGAAGAATTGCAAATAATAATAAGAAAAATCGCAAAGAAGAATTGTAAATAATAATGATAATAATGGTAATAATACTATACCAATAAAATGATACTACTACTACTACTACTACTACTATACTACTACTAACTACTACTATACTATTACTACTACTACTACTACTACTACTACTACTACTACTACTACTCACTACTACCACTACTACTACTACTACTACTACTACTACTACTACTACACTACTACTACTCTACTACTACTACTACTAACACACAATAACCATAATAATAATAAAGATGATGATGATGATGATGATGATGATGATGGATGATGATGATGATGGTGATTGATGTATGATGATGATGATGATGATGATGGATGATGATGATGATGATGTGATGGTGTGATGTGTGATGTGGTTGGTGGTGGTGGTGGTGGTATGGTGACAAGGATATGAATGATAATAACAAAGAAAAATAATAGTAATAATGACAAAAACAATAGAATGGAATTTATATATCACTACATCTTGTAAATGGAACCAAGTCACAAATAGTTTTATTAAATTCAAATTCACACACACACACACACCGACGAGCACGCACGCACGCACGCACACAACATCACCCAGCACAAGCACGCACACACACACACCACACACAATACACACACACACACACACAACACACAAGGCTATACACTTTGGTCTGCTGATTTTAATTTTTGCTCTTGAATGCAGGGACAGATTGGAGATGAAACAGAAGGGAAAATAATATTATGTTTGAAATAAGTATGTCTGGAGGCAGGATTTAAAAGTGTCATAAGTAGGTTTTTGGCCAAGGGAGAGAGGAAGGTATTCAGATCG
>CM060333.1:33493047-33495547 GCA_030674155.1 Stramonita haemastoma | reverse complement strand
GCTCATCATGAATGAGAAACATGATTGATCAGGGAAAAAAATGGCACAGATTTGGACATGAGCAAATATGATGGGATTTTATGAATAGCATAGGGTTAAAACAGAACGATCTCGGTGATTCACAGATTGGCGAATAGCTCTGCCGACAGAAAAGCAATGCATATGTGAACAGAAACGCTGCTGAAGTTACGATAGTCAGGTATCATCTCCTGTCTCATATTATTGTATTCAGATGGAAGATGAGAAACAAAACAAAAAGCCAAGATCGAATCGAAGAAAATAAAAAAGATTATTTCCGTATCCTGGGTTAATTCATTCATTCTTATTCATTTGTTTACCTCAATGTGAATTGACTTTTGTGTTTATTCATTTATTTACTTTTTGTGTTTATTTATTTATTAATTTTGTTCAGTTATTCATCTCTCTCTCTCTCTCTCTCTCTCTCTCTCTCTCTCTCTCTCTCTCTCTCTCTCTCTCTTCTCCTCTCTCTTCTCTCTCTCTCTCTTCTCTCTCTCTCTCTCTCTCTCTCTCTCTCTCTCTCTCTCTTCTCTCTCTCTCTCTCTCTCTCTCTCTCTCTCTCTCTCTCTCTCTCTCTCTCTCTCTCTCTCTCTCTCTCCTCTCTCTCCCCTCTCCTCTCTCTCTCTCTCTCTCTCTCTCTCTCTCTCTCTCTCTCTCTCTCTTTGTGTGTCCGTCTGTGAGTGTCTGTATCTGACTCTGTCTCTCTCTTTCTGTCTGTATACCTCTGTGTCACTGTCTCATTCCCGCTGTGTGTGTCTGTCTCTGTATGTCTGTGTGTCTGCATGTATCTCTGTCCCTGTTTCTCCCTACCTGTCTCTCTCCTTGTGTCTATGTCTCTGTCTCTGCCTGCCTGCCTGCCTGCCCGTCTCTCTGTCTTTCTTTCTTTCTGTCTCTGTCTCTGTCTATCTGCCTGCCTGTCTGTCTGTCTGTCTGTCTGTCTGTCTGTCTGTCTGTCCCTGTCCCTTTCTCTCTTAACGTTTTGTTTAGCGCGATATAAAATCTGATTCAAGTGGCTTTACCCATTAGTAGGACAGCCAATAAACGAAACCTGATAGATGCTGCAAATGATATCTGTTGCCCTCAGCATAGAAAAGTAACAATCATTAGCTATTAGCTGATCCATAGAAAACTCGGTGAAGAGTGCTAACTTATGTTAACTGCTAAAGAGAAAGAAGTTGGACTAAAAAAAATATGGAGAAACAAGCTTCTACATTTTGGAAGAGAAGCCCATTGCGTGCCTGTCGGAACGGATGGCAACATTTAAAAAAATCAATATGCACACAGGTATAGTGTTTAAACATAATATTTTAAGTCTGAATGCGGCTACCTACATAGTAGGTAAACACAGTGGCATCCACAAAATCTCATCATTGGTGAAAAGGGCTCCAGCCGCGGAACATTAAACAAACAGACCTAAATCCTATAGCCAGCCAGCCCATCACTATGTCCCCACTATCCTACGATGTGTCCTCCATGGAGTTAGAAGAAACTGACAGAAGAAATGTATTCTTTAGGTCACTGTGTATCCACAAGCTAGGTTTAATGCTAAACTGCTCTGTTGCAGTGTATTCTTCCTTCTTTTTGTATTTCAGTGTCAACCATGGGGATGGGATAGCTCAGCACTTAGAGCACTTGTTTCTCCAAGCGAAGGTTAAGCAGCACTGAGTGTGGTTACCAAGTGGATGGGTGACTGTTTGTGACCTTGGCTTCAGTACAGTTCATCCAGCTGTAAATGGGTATCTGCCTTCTTTAGGGTTAGGGAGGGTGAAGCAGCGAGGTTGAGGAAATCGGCGCCGCCCACGGTCTCAATAGTTATGCTAGCTTCTGGAAAAGCTGAGGTCTCTGACATCTTGCTCCCCACCGACACGCATGGGTTTTAGGAACACTTTTACCTTTTACCATTATCAAGCAAGGGGATCAGATACACGCATACAGCAATTGGTCAGGAAAGTCGTTCAAAGCCTTGATCCACATTTTCAAAGTATATAGAATTCAACTATAAGATGTCAGTATTTCTACTTGGGCCCATAGCATATTCACTATTAAGTCAGTGTCAGCTCCACACTGACTCTTGGGATTTGAACCTATTGCATTCACCAAGTCCGAAACGCACTACAAACCACCATAACCACCATGCGGCTAGTCCAAACTTAGCTACTCACACAAATTTACACGATAAAACAAGAAAGCAGCCTGCAGCCATCACAGGCATCAGAGAGGAGATTCGAGCGCGCGACCAGAAATGTTTCCCATTAGTTTCATGCAGGAGTATGCCTGGAGAAAAAAGCCTTGGCACAAAACATATTGTTTTCCTTTGATCCTGCCATCACTCTCTCTCCGCGCCAGGAAAATGGAGGTAAGCCATCAGCTAAACACCGTGCTCTTACTGCCCATCCCTAGAAAGACGGAGAGAGAGAGGCCAGCGGCTGTGGAACATATCCACAGAGAGAGGAGAGGGACTGGGGTTGGCTAGGCTTCCATT
>CM060333.1:33483047-33488047 GCA_030674155.1 Stramonita haemastoma | reverse complement strand
AAATCAAATTAAATCTCTCTCTCTCTCTCTCTCTCTCTCCTCTCTCTCTCTCTCTCTCTCTCTCTCTCTCTCTCTCTCTCTCTCTCTCTCTCTCTCTCTCTCTCTCTCTCTCTCCTCCTCTCTCTTTTCTTTGATTCTTTTTTTCTCTCTCTCTCTCTTTCTCTCCACCTCTATGTCTCCTTTCTCCCCCTCCACCTCCCTATTTACAACGTTTTCTTCAGCAGGACATAGAATTTTATTTGTATGACTTCTTCCACAGCAGGCCTCCTCCCCTAAAAAAAAGCCATCAACAACAAAAACAACAATAAAGGAAGCCAATAGATGCTACAAATTAAATCAGATACACACTGCTTATCAAAGACCAGATCATTACACCAGTTGGCAATCGATGGAAAAACTAGTGAAGAGTGCTATCCCATGCTCTGTATCTAAGTGCCCGTGGGATTAAAATTCGAAGCTTCTGAAGAAAATCTGAAAGTCTTGAGTTCGATTCATTTTTACAGCCGTATACACGCTTGCAAACATGCAAACACAACGCGCTTACACGTGTGTGCATACGCATAACTTACGTAAATACTTTCGCGAGCATGTTCATGTATTTGCATAAATGCAGGATTTACAAATAAGGACATGTGTGGACACTCAGGTATATCCAAACTATATACATGTTCATCTACCTGCATATGTACGTTCACACACACACAACACACACACACACACACACACACACACACACACACACACACACACACACACACACACACACACACACACACACACACACACACACACAACACTGTCTGGTCTCTCTCTCTGTCTCTGTATGTCTTTCTCTGTGTCTCTATGTCTCTGTCTTTCTCAACCAAAAGAAGAAATAAGATATCTTTCTAGAGATAGATCATTATATTGATGAATACAACGTTTAAAACATTGTTGCTTATGACCCACGTGAATTGTTTTGCGATGAACATTTTGGATGTAGCTATTTTATGGCCGATGTAATGTTTCGTGCTGTATTGTTACTAATACATTATATCATATGTATTTATTTGTTGATAGTAATAATATGTTTATAACACTTATGTCACATGGGTACTCCATTTGCCTACCACTCTTTTGTATTGCGGCCTAAGGCCGATGTACAGTAAAAGTCTGAAATCTGAAGTAAGTCTCTGTCTCTCTCTGTCTCTGTCTCTTTCTGTCTATCTCTGTCTCTTTCTCTCTCACTGTCTGTCTGTCTGTCTGTCTCTCCTTCTCTCTCTCTCTCTCTCTCTCTCTCTCTCTCTCTCTCTCTCTCTCTCTCTCTCTCTCTCTCTCTCTCTCTCTCTCTCTCTCTCTCTCTTCTTTCTTTCTTTTCCTCCGTCGTCCTCCTTCTTCTCTTTCTGTTTCTCTCCCCCCCATTCTCCCCCCTCTTCCCCCTTTCTTTACCCTAACCTTTTCATTTCAGCTGTTTCTTTAACGCAGCTAAGAAACATTATGACAGCCAGTTCAGTCTTTGTATTTCATCTAGCTGACAGAAAAGAGATGTAGCGATCCATTCTTAATGACTGCGCCTATCATCAAACAATTTCCCCCTAAGAACACAAGGAAGGAATTCCCGATGGTGTAAAATCCTCAGAGTGCCTTTAAACAGATACCGTGTCTTTTCAAGCAGAGGCTCTTTTCTCGGCTGCTACAGCGGGCCAGATTCCCTGTAATGGAAAAGCGATGGAAGATGATGGAGGGTGATGAAAGGCTGTTATCGGGAAGAGTAATGAATAACCTTTTTGTTCCAGATAGTGTAAGAATTGTTCAAACAAGGTTGGGATAACACGGTGATGGATAGCACACCAAGTTGTTACAGTCGAAAATCCAAACAAGCGAGCAAAGAAACAAGCAAGCAAACACATACACACATGCAAATAAAAGCAAACACATAAAACATGCAAATAAAAGCAAACACTTAAAACAAGTAAATAACAGCAAACACTTAAAGCATGCAACCAAAGCAAACAAGCAAATACACCAACATGCAAATGCAAGTAAACAAATATGCCATGACGATACGTGATTTTTTCATTATATAATCGATAAAAGATCTTATGAGATTATAACGACTCTATCCTATCTTGACAGAAAGAGGAGCTGGGTTAAATGTTCCATCACAAACCGCTGATTAGGATATGTATGCATTGATCACACTATCATTATAATTAAGAAAAAGCAGCGCTAGGGAGTGGACATAGGATGTTCGAGTATGATCTAATCAAAAGGATGTCGAATAAATGAATGGTTTGAATGAATCTTGACACTCATTGAGAAAATGCTAATGAATGTAATGTGATGGAGGGAGGGGGGTCCTTAATCAACCCCCCCCCCCCTCTCTCTCTCTTTTATCTGTGCAGAAGGAGCAAGAGCATAGCGCCACAGGTTATTAAAATGGAACACACCATCGAATTGTGCGAGGCTTTGTTTCCTTCGGTGGTAGTTTTGACTTCATCTACTCTGCATTTTGCTTCTTAAGTGAATGTAAAGGTAAAAGACTACAGAAAAGGGTGTTCCATAACCTATGTGGTCGTAGGGGAACGAGATGTCAGAGACCTGTTTCTCTATAGGCCAGCATATTGAGGGCGGCGTCCATCTTCGCTGCTTTACTTTCCCTGACCCTGAAGAGGGCAAGAACCCATTGAAAGCTGGGTGACGAGGGTGACTGGACTGAAGTCAAGGCGCACAAACGGTCACTCATCCACTTTGGTAACCACGCTCAATGCTGCTTAACGTTAGCTTGGGGATAGCAAGTGTTCTGACCACTGAGTTACCCCGTTCCAGTAGGTAAATAGTTAATAAAGCGTCTTTACAGAGACCTCCATGGCTAAAATTGTATTGCAGGAATGAGAAGTTGATCTGTCTCCACGCCGTGACAGTAAGGTATACCACGACTGTAGAAAACGTTGATACTAGGACGTTAAAGTTCCAAACCAGCCGCCATTTTACAGTGGTTATGAAGACTGATTCCAGGTTGGAAAAGTCGTGGGTTCAAAAATCCCATTGTAGACAAAACAATGTCTGAGAAAATGTACTCCACATTGCCTATGTCGTAAATCACTGAACATCTTCCAGTAATTTTTGAAAATGCATGATTAAGATCTACATTACATCTTTTGATATAGTATATCACAAGATCAACAAGCCTGCGAAATACAGACACGTGCAAATTTGAAAACTGCACAAACACACACACACACACACACACACACACACACACACACACACACACACACACACACACACGCACATATATATATATATATATATATAATATATATGCATATGAATATATATATATATAATATATATATATATATATATATATATATATATATATATATATATATATATATATATATATATATAATATATATATATATATATGATTTATCTATCTTATTTCGAGGAAAATTCATATGCACCTATGTGCTTTTTCATATCCAGTCTTTGTGTGCATAAGGTTTTAATGTTACGTTCTGTTCCCACTGCCACACATGGCCTATTCTTCTAAAAGGCGGAACAGGTTTGAATGTGTGCGCAAAATGTTCTGCGTGTATTTGCGGAACGGAACAATATTCGATGGCATGTTCAGATCTAGGTAAAAGAGACAGCAAAACACTGCTCCTGGGATAAGAACCCATAATCCAGGAACACGCAACACGAACCATCCAGGAAGCTATTCAGAAAACATTGCTCCATCACCACAGAATGCATGCCGCGCACAAAGCCTACGGGGCAAAATTAAACAGCTGTCTGTGTGCACGGAGAGACTAAGAGGAGCAGAAATTTTCCATCAATGCCAAGGAAGGGGGGTACCCCAAGATAACCTTGAAACACAAAGCATGGTATATGCTTTCCTGTGATCCATACATAAGTCGGGGGTGGGGGGGGTGGGGGTGGGGTGGGGGGGGGGGGGCAGGTAAACGGAGGTGGACCATCGGCTAAAAACTCTGTTTTTCACTGTCCGTCTCTTCAGAGGGATGCATCATCACCACCATCCTCCTCCTCCTCCTCTTCCTCCTCCTCCTCCTCATTATCATCATCTGCAGCAGCAGCAGCAGGAGTAACGATAGTAGCAGAAGCAGCAACAACACCAGCAGCATTAGTAGCAGCAACAGGAGCAGTAGCAGTGGGAGCAGCAGTGGGAGCAGCTGCAGTAGGAGAAGCAACATGAGCAGCAGCAGGAGTAGTGGCAGTAGCAGCAGCAGCAGCAGCTGCAGATTTGGAAAGCAGGGAAAGGAATGGGAGTAGAGTTAGCTGGACTTTGCCTCGCCAGGCTAATAGCTAACCACAGACTAATGCTCTTTAATCTCTCCGCGGGATAAGAGATGAGGGCTATTGATGAGATGAATTGTTTTGGGGCTTGTCTTTTTTGGTTTTCGAGATAGTTGCAGGGAAAAGAAGTCAGAGAGACCATAAGCATCGTGACAGAAAGACCGAGTGGTGTGAGAGAGAGAGAGAGAGAGAGAGAGAGAGAGAGAGAGAGAGAGGAGAGAGAGAGAGAGAGAGAGAGACAGACAGACAGACAGACAGACAGACAGACAGACAGACAGACAGACAGACAGACAGACAGAGAGGGGGGGAGAGAGGGTGAGGGGAGAGGGGGGCGAGAGTGAAGGTAGCGGGAATGATAAATAAGAACATCCTGGTGAGGATGTATAATTATGACACACTCTGTATGTCTGTCATTCTGTCTGTCTGTCTATGTCTGTCTGTCTCTTTCACTCTCTCTGTCTCTCTCTCTGTGTATTCCTCTGTCTCTCTGTCTTTATTTCTCTTTATCCCCTTCTCTCTCCCTCTGTGTCTCTCTGTGTCTCTCTGTCTCTGTCAGTCTGTCTCTCCGTCTCTGTCTCCTTGTCTGTCTGTCTGTCCGTCTGTTTGTCTGTCTCGCCCTGTCTCTCTGTCTCTGTCTCTGTCTCTCTCTCTGTGCGGAGTCAGTTGGACATTGCTCAGGATTTACCGGACATTATTTT
>CM060333.1:33470547-33475547 GCA_030674155.1 Stramonita haemastoma | reverse complement strand
CTGACCACAGTATGAAGCAGCCAAGTTCAAAACAGTAGTTCGACAGTCGATATAGCCCAGTGGCTAAGACCGTTCGATTTCAATCTCACTGCTCAATAAAATCGTTGGTTCGAATCTCCGTGGCATCTGGTGGATGAAGGATACGAATTTTGTTTTACGTTCTTTCAGGTCGACTTCAAGTGCAGACCTGCCAGTGTCGTCACTCATTTTGTACATATACACAACCAGAAGATCAAATATTCACGCTCACGTTTCTGTAGCGCATGCCAGTACTCGATGAGTTACGAAAACATGAACATACCCATCATATCCCTGAAGTCGAAATGTGAGCTACCTTAATGGTGGGCACCATTAGTGAACTCCTGAGATCTAGCCGAAAAATGACACCTCTACCCACCCTTGTAATTCTTCTGAAATACTATGCACACAACTCTTACATGATAAACCTAAACAGCTTCATGAAAACACAACTAAGCATCAGAGAGATACTGAAGATGGCGAAAGAGAGTCTACATCAATTTTCATATGCACGAAAATGTCTAGAGAAAGACGGGGAAAAAATTCAACCAACAACCTCTTTACTACAAAACTATATTGTTTTTCCTGTCTGATCCAGCCTTGTCTCTGATCCAGCAGGCAAAATGATGGTGGAAGCTTAGTTGAAAACTCTGCTTCTATCCTCACTGTCCATCCCAGTAGACACATATTGGGGGGGGGGGAGCAAAAGTAAGGCATGGGAACAAAGTTAACCAGACTTCCACTGACCATTCTGTACAGGCAGGCTGCCATAGACTGATAGTACACTTTGATCTTGCTGAGGAATGAGGAACTAGGGGCTCTTTCGATAAAGGGATTTGTTTCTGAGGGCTAGGCAGAGAGAGGAGAGAGAGAGAGAGAGAGAGAGAGAGAGAGAGAGAGAGAGAGAGAGAGAGAGAGAGAGAGAGGAGAGAGAGAGAGAGAGAGAGAGAGAGAGAGAGAGAGAGAGAGAGAGAGAGAGAGAGAGAGAGAGAGAGAAGACAGAGACAGAGACAGAGACAGAGACAAACAGACAGACCAAACAGAGACAGACAGACATACAGAAAGACTGACTGACAGAGGTGGGTGGAAGAAGAAAAGGAGGGACAAGGGTACAGCGGGCAATGACAGATAAAATACATTTAATATTACTTCAATTTTGATTTAAACTAGATTATTCCTTATTTTGAGGATAAGGTCGTAACACATCCACAAAGGAGTCTACAGCACTGACCTCGGTATACAGCGGCCTAGTTCTAAACATTGATTGGATGGTTAAGACAGCTCCACTTCAGTTTCATGGGTCCATGAAGTCATGGGTTTGAGTCTCCATGCAGAATGGCCTCTGATGAATTAAGGGTGGGGATGTTTTACGATCCCCCAGGCCACCTTCAAGCGCAGACCTGCTAGTACCTTCATTTTCTCCACATATATACACAAGCAGATGATCAAATATGCACGTGGAAGATGCATAACGTGTGTCAGCGTTCAACGGGTTACGGAAACACGAACATACCCAGCTTATATCTATAAAGTCGGAATGCCGTACCATCATAGTGGGCGAAAACAGTCATTTGCACATAGTCTCATTATTGCTGGACCTCGGAGATCTAGCCAAATAAGGACCCCACAACCCCCTCCCCCCAATCTCAGTAATTCGTCTGCAATACGATGCACACAACTCTCACAAGATAACCCTACACAGACAGCTTTCCGCGGACACTACCCAGCATCATAGAAAAGATGAAGAGGGTGAAAGAGAGTCTACATCAACTTTCATGTGCACGAGAATGTCTAGAGAAAGACTGCAAAAAAAATCAACCAACAACCCCTTTACTACAAAACCATATTGTTTTTCCTGTCTGATCCAGCCATATCTCTGATCAAGCAGGCACAATAGAGATGAACCTTCTGTTGGAAACTGTGCTTTTATCCTCACTGTCCATCCCAGTAGACAGTTATGGGGGGCAGGGGGGGGGGGGGCAAAAAGAAAGGCATGGGAACAAAGTCAACCAGACTTCCACTGACCATTCTGTACAGGCTGGCTGCCATAGACTGATAGTACGCTTTGATCTCGCTGAGGAACGAGGAACTAGGGGCTCTTTCGATAAAGAGATTTGTTTCTGAGGGCTAGGCAGAGAGAGAGAGAGAAGAGAGAGAGAGAGAGAGAGAGAGAGAGAGAGAGAGAGAGAGAGAGAGAGAGAGAGAGAGAGAGAGAGAGAGAGAGAGAGAGAGACAGACAGACAGACAGACAGACAGACAGACAGACAGACAGACAGACAGACAGACAGACAGACAGACAGACAGACAGACATACAGAGACAGAGACAGATACAGACAGACAGACAGACAGACAGACAGACAGACCAGACACAGACACAGAGACACAGAGAGAGACAGACAGAGAGAGACAGACAGACAGACAGACAGACAGACAGACAGACAGACAGAGAGAGACAGACAGACAGACAGACAGACAGACAGACAGAGAGACAGACAGACAGACAGACAGACAGACAGACAGAGACATACTGGACAGGCAGGCAAGGGTGCAGACACGCAGAAAGATAGAGAAAAAAAGACAGACTGACAGAGACAGACAGACAGACATATAGACAGGCATACAGAATCCTGTCTCGTATGCGCGCATGTATTTTGTAACGTTTTTATCATCTTTCAGACTGACATGAATGGCTTACTGTTCCATGGTCTGTCTATATCACTTCCATATTTCTGTCTGTTATCTTCCCAGCTATCTGTGTCTGTCTTATGCCTGCCTGTATATCTGTCTTCCTGCCTGTCTGAATGTTGTTGTCTTCTGCCTGTTGAATGTCTGTTGTCTTCCTGCCTGTCTGAATGTCTGTTGTCTTCCTGCCTGTCTGAATGTCTGTTGTCTTCCTGCCTGTCTGAATGTCTGTTGTCTTTCTGCCTGTCTGAATGTCTGTTGTCTTCCTGCCTGTCTGAATGTCTGTTGTCTTCCTGCCTGTCTGAACGTCTGTTGTCTTCCTGCCTGTCTGATGTCTGTTGTCTTCCTGCCTGTCTGTATGTCTGTTGTCTTCCTGCCTGTCTGTATGTCTGTTGTCTTCCTGCCTGTCTGAATGTCTGTTGTCTTTCTACCTGTCTTTATGTCTGTTCGCCTATCTTCCTGCTGGTCTGTATGTCTGTTGTGCTACCAAGAGGACGGGTGACTGTTTGCTCACCTTGGGTTCAGTACAGTCGCCCATTTCACCCAGCTCTAAATGGGTACCTGCCATCTTTAGGGTCAGAAAAGATAATGCAGGGAAGGAAAGGAGATAGGTGCTACCCTCAATATGCTAGCCTGTGAAGAAGCTGATGTGAAATACAAAATGTTATTTTAGCTCTTCCGACAATGGTTAAAGATGTCTACTAGAGACACATGTTCATATACATGACCATTACAAACCAGATCCAGGACTTTATGGACAGTTCATAGTTTTCAAACACTCATAGATTGGAAATAGACCACAACACACAAAGGCACAAATAAAGGCACATACAAACAGACTAAAACTTAACTACACACATACACACACACACACACTGTCACACCCACCCACCAACACACCCACCAACAAACAAAAACACACACAAAGACACGAAAAGAACACAAAAACACACACACTCTGTCATACACATATACATCCCCCTCAACCAACACACGCACCAACGCACACACACAGTCACACAAACACACACTCACACACACACGTACACACACACACGTACACACACACGTACACACACACGTACACACACACACGTACACACACACGTACACACACGTACACACACACACACACACACACACACACACACACACACACACACACACACACACACACACACACACACACACACACACACACACACGGAATCTTTCCATCCAGCCCAGTTCAACTTTTAAGGGCCAACAAAATGGACATACGCCACCAACAAAGCCTTCACCGTTCTTCATTGTCCATCCCTGCAGAGAAATGTCAGAGGCTGATGGAAAAAAGAAAATGGAAAGGATGGAATTGCAGCAGACTGGACTTTTATATTTCACAGACCCCTAAAACCAGCCGCAGACTAAGACAGTTTAACCTTTCAGAAGGAATCCGCAAGAGGATTGTGAATGAGTGGATTGTCTCTGATCAGTTTTGAGGAGAGACAGACACAGAGCCATATACAGGGAGAAAGGACAAGCAAGAGGCAAGAGCACACAGAGAGGGAGAGAAAGAGAGAGAGGGAGAGAACGAGTGTGGTGAGAGAGAGAGAGAGAGGGGGGGGGGGGGAGAGGGGGTGAAAAGGAGAGAGATAGAAAGAGAGACATATAGAGAGAGAGAGAGAGAGAGAGAGAGAGAGAGAGAGAGAGAGAGAGAGAGAGAGAGAGAGGAGAGAGAGAGAGAGAGAGAGAGGAGAGAGAGAGAGAGAGAGAGAGAGAGAGAGAGAGAGCGGGGAAGGGGGGTGCAGGGATAGACAGAGATATTGTTGCAAAATAGAGAAAAAAAGAGAGGCACGTAGAGAAAAAAATAAAAGAGCGATACTGAATGATTGAGCTGATACAGATAGACAGCAGAGAGAGAGAGGGGGGGGGGGAGAGAGAGAGGGAGAGGAGGAGGAGAGAGAGAGAGAGAGAGAGAGAGAGAGAGAGAGAGAGAGAAGAGAAGAGAGAGAGAGAAGAGAGACAGACAGACAGACAGACAGAAGACAGACAGACAGACAGACAGACAGACAGACAGACAGACAGACACAGAGACAGAGACAGAGGGAGACAGTTATAGTTGATTTTGTGCCTTTTAGCATCCCCGTATGTTTTCAGCGGCAAACAATCGATATCGTATACCTTTCCATGCCATCAGCCCATAAACCATTAATTCCATACAAGAACTACCTACATGAAAAAAAACCACATGTACCTTAATGTTTCACACTATGATACAGGTACAACGAGCAACATTTCATGGCACATTTTGTGCGACATT
>CM060333.1:33455547-33465547 GCA_030674155.1 Stramonita haemastoma | reverse complement strand
TTGTTTCATGCTTGAAAAATTCTCACCATCGGATAAGCATTATGAATTGTTGCTATTATTTGAAGAAAAAACAAACAAAGCTTTGAGCAGTATAAAACTATGAGCCTTAAACGTACGTTTTCCTGATAATAAATATCCACCAATAAATACAAAAAATTCCGAGATTCAGATCGAAAAAAAGACAAATTTGACAAACTGCCGCCGTTTTTTTTTTTGTTTTCGCTTTTTTCATACTGGCTAACATACTAAACAGTACACGGAGAGAGATAAAGAAGCAGACAGAGAAAACGATGGGAAGACGACATCAGTGTTTGGACTGGCCTTGAGTAAAACGACTTGCTACGGAAAGCTTAAAACTGTGAGGGGTTGGGGAAGCTGGTCGTCAAAATAATCAGAGGATATCTCAACAGTCTACTAGACAATGGGATAGGTACAGATGAAGGTGAAGATACTATACAAGGACCCAGAAGGTAAACAATCATAACTCTGTGGACAACACAACAATAACAACAGGATTTCTCTGTCTGTCTGTCTGTCTATATGTTTGTATGTCTGTTTATTTGTTTGTTTGTCTGTCTGTCTGTCTCTGTGTTTCTCTCTATCTCTTACTCACGCTCTCCTCTCTCTCTCTAAGAAGTAGAAACAAAACATCAATGCCAAAACTTCCTTCTCTTGATTTTAACACGCAATCGATGACATATCTATCTAACGATTGTGTTTTCTGAAAGCAGTGTCCAGCTTCGTCTGTCTGTCTGTCTCTGTCCTGTCTGCTGCCTGCCTGCCTGCCTGCCTGCCTGCTGCCTGCTGCGTCTGCCTGTCTGTCTGTCTCTGCTGCTTCTCTGTCTGTCTGTCTGTCTGTCTGTCTGTCTGTCTGTCTGTCTGTCTGTCTGTCTCTCTCTCTCTCTCTCTCTCTCTCTCTCTCTCTCTCTCTCTCTCTCTCTCTCTCTCTCTCTCTCTCTCTCTCTCTCTCTCGCTGCATTCTGAACACACATAATAATTTTTGTTCTCTTTTGTTTTCTTTGTGTGGAAAGCAAAGCCGATTACTTCATTGTCTGCCTCAAAGCAGCTGGGCTTGCTCTTGACTAGCCGCTAGGCGGATTGGACGTGATATCAATAATTTTTTTTAAACATAAGTTTTTTTGTTCAGATGTTCCCACTGAATCATGCACAGAGCTGCTTGCATAGCCACACTATTTGACTTTTTTTTCAGGCCTGTTGCGAAGGGGTCAAACTGAATAAAAGCTGATTACCATCAATACGTGTGAACAAATACCGAGTCATCATTGTAATCAGTGCAGAAAGGTTACTTGATGCGTGAGTTTAAAAACGCAAGTCTCTTCTGTCTGTCTGTCTGTCTGTCTGCCTGTCTCTGTCTCTCTGTCTGTTGTGTCAAATCTGTCTGTCTGTCTGTCTGTCTGTCTGTCTTGTCTCTCTCTCTCTCTCTCGCTCTTGATGGATGGATGGATGGATGGATGGATGGATGGATTAGAGATGTTTGAGTTATGATTTATACACAGAATATGCCATTCTGGAAGGTTATACATAAAAAATCTTCATGCTTTTTACAACGGTGCCAACTACAGAGGCTATACTGAGCAGCACTGTTACATTGTGAAAACCTAAATCCCATATGAAGAACTGTGCTACCACAAAAGGTTAAGGTGTCCCATAACCTATGTGGTCGTAGGTGAGCGAGGCATCAGACCTCAGCTCCTCTAGGGGCCAGCATATTGAGGGCGGCACCCATCTCCTCTCCCTTGTTACGTTACCTTCCCTGACCCTACAAAGGGCAGGTACCCATTTACAATTGGGTGAACTGTGGGACTGTACAGAAGCCAAAGCGCGCGAATGGTCACCCATCCACTTGGTATCCACGCTCAATGCTACTTAACCTTAGCTTGGGGAAAGCGAGTGCTCTGACCACTGAGCTATCTCGTTCCGCTGCAACCATGTACATTCTGCTGTTGTTTCGTGTATCAACGCACTGACCCATCATGAGCATCAACTTAGGAAGGACACTGTATTGTGGGAGAAAGAAAACAAATTACAGCCAAACAAGATAAATGATGTATAGTTTCAGCTAAAGCCTATCCGTTTTCAATGTATTCACAAAAACTACTAGAAATACACAAAAGAAGATTACGTTTGAAGCTCGCTACGCCGTGCATGTACAGCAGCAGCAGGCATAGTCTTACAAAGCATAGCACCAAATCAATGTCAACACTTACAACGAAAAAAGAAACTCAGAGAAAAGGACCTCGCGATACAAACCGAATTTTCTCCAGCGGAAGCCTATCTATCAGCCAGCCTCTCCTGATTAGCCATCCCTAGCTTACCGAAAGACCTTCAGAAGTTTGGGATGGACAAACACTTGCATCATAGTTCAAGAGATGGGAGATGAAGAGAGGAAAACGCAGGGAAAGAGTGTGGTTTGTTTGTTCTTTCTTTCTTTATTTGCTTGTTTGTTTATTTGTTTGTTAGGGAACGTGATTTCTGGTTTTTCCAGATGGCTTCATCCGTCATCCAACAGCAGGTCAACTCTCTTGTGGTTTCTGTGACGGGATCAATGGAAGAATCTTCAGTTGTGTTATTTTTGGCGGGAATTTGTTTTAGGCTGTAAAAATAGTGGATGGTAGACTGAGAGACATTAGAGGCTCACACACACACACACACACACACGCACGCACGCACGCACGAACGCACGCACGCACGCACGCACGCACGCATGCACGCACGCACGCACGCACGCACGCACGCACGCACACAAAAAGTGTGTGTGTATGTGTGTGTACTATCTGTACATTATGTATATATTATTTATATGCACTGTAAATGTTATCAATCAGAGTTAGATATGATCATCCTATTTTTTCCAAATCCTTCTATTCATCCGAAACGGTGATTTTTTTTTTTTTTTTTTTTACTAATGTTTCACATACACGTTACACAATTTTTTAAAAAAATAAAAAAACAGACATTGAAACAAATACAACCTTGTAAACCGTGTAGATATAAAAAGTTATCCTTTATTTCCTAGTAGTTATCAACCATTTCTAATAAAAGCATAACAGTAATATAATCTCAATTCTCTAAAACAGATACGCGTAGAAAAAACAACAACAAATAGTAGTGACAAAACAGAAGCACAAGATTATTGCGTGCGTTACACACATTCACCTTTCTTGAATGAAACAATCTGTCAGCTAACCACTCTCAATTCAGCCTCTTGCCGGCAGAACTGAACCCTAGGAAAGGGACAAGTGCAAGATTAATCGATGTATAAACGATCGACAGAAGAAGAAGAAGAAAAAAGAACACTTGTAAAGATATTAGCGTTGTTGTTGTTGTTTGTGGGGTCACCCAGAATGTGCATTCTGACTCACTCATCCCAACTAACAATCATTGTGAAAAAGAAATTGCACACTGAATGAGAAGCTTGTGATGGCTGGAGACAATCTCAACACAACATTTTACAAACATAAAACATTTTGGACTAGACCTTGGCAATTATCTAACATCAGTAACTGACAAAGCTTTTTTGTCTGAGCCAAAAGTTAGAGGATATATACAACAAATTTTTTTTCAAGATCACTTGACCATGCTGTGTTAATTCATCGATGTTAAAGGTTTTGTGTGTTTGATAATATATATGAAAGTCTTCTCTAAAATATCTGAGCAATTTTTCACACTTCAAACCGTTTGTTTCCTTGACTGAAACATCACATCATTTGTTACAAGTCTGTCACTACGACACACAGTTAAATTACTGCAGGGAGTAAAAAACTCAACGAGTCTCACTTAGTCTCCTCACGTTTTTGTTTCAAGCATAATCTAACTCTCCACAGTGTCAAATCACTATCATCAACCACTTGAGTGGCAGTTAGCTTCTTTCTAATACAACCCCTATCCCACAACACACACACACACACACACACACACACACACACACACACACACACACACACCACACCACACACACAACACACACACACACACACACACACACACACACACACACACACACGCACAGAGGAGGAGGATAGAGACAGAAAAAGGGAAAGAAACAGATACTGACACAGAGAAAGGATAAAGGCCATCATTTCCTTGAATGGCTTTTATCTATTGTCCAACAACAAATTGGTCCTCATGATCTCAGTGCAGGAATCCAGAAGAGCTTCCTCAGTAAAAACCACATAGCTGGACGCAGAAAGATAAACTGCACAACGGACACGATGAAGACAGAGCAGCAGCAGCAGAAAGAAGAAGAAGAAGAAGAAGAAGAAGAAGAAGAAGAAGAAGAAAGAAGAAGAAGAAGAAGAAGAAGAAGAAGAAGAAGAAGAAGAAGAAGAAGAAAGAAGAAGAAGAAGAAGAGAGAAGAGAGAGAGAGAAGAAGAGAAGAAGAAGAGAAGAGAGAAGAGAGAGGAGAGAGGAGAGAAGAAGAAGAGAAGAGAAGAAGAAGAAGAAGAAGAAGAAGAGAAGAAGAAGAAGAAGAAGAAGAGAAGAGAGAAGAAGAAGAAGAGAAGAAGAAGAAGAAGAAGAGATGATGATGATGAGATGAGATGATGATGATGAGATGATGATGATGATGATGATGATGATGATGATGATGATGATGATGATATGATGATGATGATGGACGAAAGACGACGAGAGATGTCAACGATGAGAATGACACTGACGATGACACGATGACGATGATCATGATGATCATGATCATGATGATCATGATCATGATGATGATCATGATAAAAAGAGAGAGAGAGAGAGAGAGAGAGAGAGAGAGAGAGAGAGAGAGAGAGAGAGAGAGAGAGAGAGAGAGACGAGAGATAGAGAGAGAGAGAGAGAGAGACAGACAGACAGACAGACAGACAGACAGACAGACAGACAGACAGACAGACAGACAGAAAAGACAGACAGACAGACAGACAGATGCGCACACACACACTCACACACAACATACAGACAAACACACAGACAGATAGACAGACAGAGATATAGAGACGAACGGACAGAAACTGGAAATGCAACAGTGGCAGATACAGAAAACTGATGAGAGAATTAATGACTGAACTAATGACTACAATAAACTAAATAAATAAATAAATAAACAATCTTTGATAGTCAAGAACGAAGGTTTCAGACAAGAGCCCTATATATCACTTATCTACGTAAGTATACATGAATCAAAACAAATATGTAAGATATGAAGAAAAGAGGGGAAAGGGAACACACAAAACAGAAGCAACAAGAATATAAAAAAAGTGTGTGCAATAACATCACATTTAAGAAGCGAATTTTTTAAATCACTAACTCCAGTCATTCTTCCAAACGCAGACCTACACACATACACACACAAAAACATACACACAACCATGCACACAAAAGCTCTCATGCACACGCACACATACAGACACAGACACAGACATACACAGGAAACACACACACACACACACACACACACACACACACACACACACACACAACACATACACATACACATACACACACATACATTTTAGCACGACAAAATCCTTTTAAAAGTAAACTTGACAATTTGTGACACATTTAGAAAAGGTCACCTGCAGAGGTTTTACTATAAAACTGCTTTGTATGTGCCAGTGGTTTTGTTGTTGTTGTTGGAGACTGTTTTTTTATGGACAAGGCTTTGGTTAAGATAGTAGAGAGATGAAGATAGGTAGGAGAGAGAGAGAGAGAGAGAGAGAAGAGAGAGAGAGAGAGAGAGAGAGAGAGAGAAAGAGTGAGAGAGAGAGAGAGAGAAGAGAGAGAGAGAGAGAGAGAGAAGAGAGAGAGAGAGACGAGAGAGAGAAGACAGACAGACAGACAGACAGACAGAGAGAGAGAGAGAGAGGAGAAGAGGAGTGAGAAAGACAAAGAAATATTATGTAGAAAGAGAGACAGAGAGGAGAGAGGAGAGAGGGGAGAGAGAGTAGAGAGAGAGAAGAGAGAGAGGAGAGAAGAGAGAGAGAGAGAGAGAGAGAAGAGAGAGAGAGAGAGGAGAGAGAGAGAGAGAGAGAGAGAGAGAGAGAGAGAGAGGAGAGAGAGAGAGAGAGAGAGAGAGAGAGAGAGAGAGAGAGAGAGAGAGAGAGAGAGAGAGAGAGAGAGAGAGAGAGAGAGAGAGAGAGACGGGCGCGAACAAAAATCAACAGAAATAGTTCAAGAACAGTGCATCAGAATTTAAGATTGAGAATAACCAAAAAACCAAGTCTTTACGAATCAAAACCCTATTTCAACATGATTCATTCAATAAGCGATACATTTCGTTGTTTCTTCAGCCACCCGTTTAATAACACACACACACACACACACACCACACACACACACACACACACACACACACACACACACACACACACACACACACACAAGAGGCGCGCGCGTGCATGTAAGCGCGCATACATGTTGCGTACATCCGGTCTATTCGAGAGTTACGTGCTTCGTATTCTTCTGCAGTAAAAAAAAAATCAACTAAAACCACCCAAACTTTTTCTAATGCCAAATACTGTTTTCGCAGGTGAAAAATGACTTCTTGATTAATTATTTAAAAGCAAGCTTCTTGTGCATGTGATACGTTACATAGCAGGATTGTCACTGAAAGAAGTTGTTTAGATACAGATCAAAAAACATGAAAGTAGATAAACCTCTCCTTCAAACTAATTTCCATTTGTATCCATGTTTTTGGCTGAATACTAGAAACATTATGTACTTTTCTAAAACTCGGAATGATGATTAGGACATTTGGTGTAATGTTTATCTTGTATTAGTGTGGAAATATTACTAAAGGAAAACAAGTGCAGATAACCACTCACAGCTTCAATCATTTTGAAAACGATTTATCACAGGTTCAATTAATAAAAAAAAAGAGAAAAATCTGGAAAATGATATCTTTTAATGACAGCATTTTGGACATTTTTCTTTTAGTAAGGACCATGCCTTTAGCCTGACCTGACTCGAGTTTCGGCTCCTGGATGAGCCTTTGTCAGAGTTCCGGTGGTGATTGAAGCTTCAACCTCCGTGGTACTGTACAGCGAGACACCTTAAAGAATTTAGAAGAGTCAATCGCATCCACAAGAATGTTTATCGTGTTGAAATAAAGCTAACAATGACAATATGGGCTCATAGATACCTGCATGCTTGTGCTCAAACTGTTGTTAGTTTGGCTTCCCTTTGAATATGTTTTCTTTTTTAGACTATTTTTTTATATTATAGATAACCGTTTAAAAAAACAGCATTCCTTCAATTCAATTTTGCCGGGTACATACACACAAAAAACAATCCTACATCAACAACAACAAAACAGAACAAGACAAGCAAACAAAAGATAACACTTTTCTGGATGGTTTTTCTTTCTGTTGTCGGACTTCAAGCTGGCATTGTGCGACCTCAGTGCGGGAATCGGAAAGGGATTCATCACTGATATCGGGTTGGGGATTTTTTCTCTGGGGAGGGAGAGAGGGAGGAAAGAGACGTTCACAGAAACACGATAACGAATGACACATTGAAGAGAGTGAGAGAGACAGAAAATCAGCGAAAGCATAAAAGATACCGCAGAAAGAGTGCAAGCTAAAACAAAAGCAAAAAAAAAAAAATCCGGTTGAGCAGATTGCGCCAGAAGCAAGCAAAAGGCAAATAAAAATAAATGGACAGCAAAAACAAAAGTTCTCTCTCTCTGTCTCTGTCTCTCTCTGTCTCTCTCTGTCTCTCTCTCTGTCTCTGTCTCTGTCTCTCTCTCTCTCTCTCTCTCTCTCTCTCTCTCTCTCTCTCTCTCTCTCTCTCTCTCTCTCTCTCTCTCTCTGCACCCAAGCGTGCATGCGAGTGTGTGTATGTGTGCATATATAATCTGTACACGCACATGCATGTGTGTGTCTGTGTGTGCTTGCATGTATGTGTGCACATGTGAGTGTGTGTGAGCGAGCAAAATAAGTGTATGAGTGCATGAGAGAGAAAGAGATGGGGAGAAAGACACGGAGAGAGAGGACAGAGAGGGAAAGAGAGGTAGAGAGACAGAGAGGGAGAGAGATGGGAGAGAGAGAGAGAGAGAGAGAGAGAGAGAGAGAGAGAGAGAGAGAGAGAGAGAGAGAGAGAGAAGAGAGAGACAGAGACAGAGACAGAGACAGAGACAGAGACAGAGACAGATAGACAGAGAGAGACAGAGAGAGACAGAGAGGGAGAGAGACAGAGAGAGACAGAGAAAGACACAGAGACAGACAGAGAATGGGTGGAGAAGACAAGCAGTGATACAGACACAGGCATAAAGACAAGGAGAGAGTGCACTGAAAACAAATACACACTAACTGCTATAATTATACCTAACACAAAAAAGTAGGTGACCAAATGTTTGTGTGTGTGTGTGTGTGTGCGTGTGTGCGCATATATATATATATATATATATATATATATATATATATATATATATATATATATATATATATATATATATATAATTATATATATATATAATATATATATATATACACATTGTGTGTGTGTGTGTGTGTGTGTTGTGTGTGCGTGCTTTGCGTGCGTGCATGCGCGGGTTTGCGTGCGTGTGTGTGTATGTGTGTGTATGTGTGCGTGTGTGCGTATGTGTGTGTATTTGTTTGTGTATGTGTGTTTGGGTTCCTGTTTAAATTAGATAATGTTAATCCTATTTGTGGAGGGTTGCATGCGTGCAACTGATACGTGTATTCCATTGCTTTACAGAATTCAGCGCTATGTACATTCTACACATCAGCAGCAGCAGCAGCAGCAGCAGCAGCACAGCAGCAGCAGCAGCCGTCAGCTGCGCAGCAGCGCAGTGCTGCAGCTAGCAGGTCGTCGTCGTCGTCGTCGTCGTGTCGTCGTCGTCGTCGTCGTCATCATCATCTCATCATCACCATCACCATCATCATCATCATCATCATCATCATCATCATCATCATCATCATATCAATCAAACAGAAACCAGCACATCCTGTAATCCTGGCTTTAAAAAAAATCTAATCTAATCTTTTCTCAATGTACCATCTGAAGAAGTCCAGAGTACTAAAGAACGGGTCACTGTGTGCTGGTGGGAACAGATGACAAAGTTGACATTCTTTAGTCTCAAAAGAAAAGGCGGGCTGAAGAGGGCGAATATTCCAAGCATACCGCTGGACTGACATCCCATCAGTCGACGGGACACCAATGGGATGTAAGACTTAAGAAGCCAGATCGATGGATACCAGCCTCTCCTCCCTACACCCCCCACCTCTGCCTTCCTGTGTGTGTGTGTGTGTGTTGTGGTGTGTGTGTGTGGGGTGTGTGTGTGTGTGTGTGTGTGTGTGTGTGTGTGTGGGGTGCGCGCGCGTGTGTGTGTGGTGCGGCGTGCGTGCGTGCGTGAGTGTTGTGTGTGTTGTTCGTGCGTGCGTGCGTGCGTGTGCGTGCGTGTGTGTGCAGAATACAGTTTCTCCTACTTCTAACTACTCCAAAAATTTGCAAACAAAACTCAGTGATCACAATCATCATTGCCCTTTTTTTGTTGAGTACAGTGTCTCCTACTTCCTATACTCCAAAACTTACAAACATTTTCAGTTTAGTCACTATGTTGACTGACTACTTCAAAAAAAAAAGTACAAACAAATTCTTGAGCGATCACACATCATTTTTCTTTCTTTTTGCTGCAGAGTATATAGGTTTTTTTTCTTTTTTCTATTGCATCAGTACAGAAAGAAGCCTCCCTGAGGCCTAAGGCGAAAAGCTGATCACGTAACGGAGCGCCTCAAAGCAGTTTCAGGGCAGATAGGAGGATTTGTCCTGACATTAACTGGCCACTCTTCCTTTTTTATCTGGCCTAAGTCGTCTGCAGTGAAAGCAGGCCTGCTCTACACCCCTTTCCCATCTTCTTTTTTTCGGTAGAAGCTGGGTGAAAAAGCTGATTTTGAAACCAAAAACAAAACAAAAAAAATGCTTTCGTTGTATCTGCGTGATTTCTTGGTCTGTTATATATTATATATATTGATGA
>CM060333.1:33450547-33453047 GCA_030674155.1 Stramonita haemastoma | reverse complement strand
TGTGGCCTAAGGCCGATGTGCAATTAAATCATTCTCGTCTCTTTCGTCTCAGTCTCTCTCCTTCTCTCTGCTCTTCTCTCTCTCTTCTCTCTCTCTCTCTCTCCTCTCTCTCTTCTCTTCTCGTCTTCTTTCCTTGTTCTGTGCCTGCCTTCTTACTTTCTTCTTCGTTTTCTGTCTGTCTGTCTGTCTGTCTGTCTGTCTGTCTCGTCTGTCTCTTCTTCCTCTCTCTCTCTCTCTCTCTCTCTCTCTCTCTCTCTCTCTCTCTCTCTCTCTCTCTCTTCTATTTTCTCTCCCTCTCTCTTACTTTCTCCTCTCTCCGCTCTCTTTCCTCCCATCTCCTCTCTCTCTCTGTCTCTTCCTGCAACTCTCTGTCTCTGTTCTTTTTTCCCTCTCTGTCTCTCTCTCTTTCTGTCTCGATCTCTCTCTTTCTGTCTCTCTGTATTTCTGCTTTTCTTTCTCCTAGTCTGTTTGTCTGTCTGTCTCTGTCTCTGTCTCTCCTTCTCTCTCTCCTTCTCTCTTGTCCCTACTTTTCTCTCTCTTCTCTATAAGAGAATTGAAACAAGTTTTCCAGACAATAACTTTTATAGCGATAATCGATAACATTGTAATATTATTTTCTCTTTATTTCCGTAGCTGTTAAGCCACAAAGTAAGGCTAGCTGTCACACTGGACAGTACTTGTGTTAGACCGATGTGTTCAGAGGGGGACAGCGTGCAATGATGGGCTCCACTCCACTTCATGGACAAAATTGACAGGTCTCTTTTTTGTTTTACTATCTTCGTCTCGTAATCAATCTTTTGGAAGTCTTTGTCCGCAAAATGGTTTCTCTTTTTACTGAGAGAGAGAAAGAGAGAGAGAGACAGAGAGGGGGGAGAGAGAGGGGGGAGAGAGATAGAGAGAGAGACAAATAGAAGAGAGGGTGAGAGAGACACAGAGAGACAGAGAGAGAGAAAGAGACAGACCGACAGACAGACTGACAGACAGACAGAAGATAGACAGACAAAGAGGAGACAAAAACCAGACAGAGATACGAAGAGAGTGACAGACAGAGAGACAGATAGCAAACAGACAAAGAGACAATGAGAGACAAAATACAGAGAAAAAAGCTAAGAGAAAGACAAACATACAAACAGATACACACAAAAATGCTCTGTCTAAAACCACTTTTAGTGGATAAAAGTTAAGAGAAAAACACAACATAAAAAAGCTGTACTTATATAAATTATTAGTATAAATATAAAAAATATAATATATATAAACAGTTACATGATCAAACCACCATTATATTTTGAGTATGGACTTTTCGATTCTAGGCAGGTGTGTTACCTCTATACCACCAAGTCCATCCATCCATACATCCATCCATTCATCTATCTCTTTCTCTCTAGCTCTCTGTATATGTACATGTATATGTATATGTATATATTATAATATATATATATATATATATATATATATATATATATATATATATATATATATATATATATATATTTATATATATATATATATAAGAAGAAATATATTTCCCCAATCTCTCTCTTACACAGACAACATCAAAAAGAACACAAGCAAAACACTCAACATAAAACACACACACACACATACAAACACACACACACACTCACGCACGCACGCACGCCGCACGCACACACACACGCACACACTGTCCCATATTCCCCCGACTCTTGTGCATATAAAGCATGCAGAAAAAGCTGACCAGGCAAGCTCTAAGTCTCAGAGCGGTTCTGGGGCGAACAGGCAGGATTTACCGTTACAGCAAGTCTGGCCATTTTTCATGCCACTATGGTCGCTTCTGGCCGGATGCGCCTATTTCAGCCTTCCATTTTGGCTGTCACACACACACACACACACACACACACACACACACACACAACAACAACAACACACAACAAACATACAGCACCACCAACACACTACTATACACACACATACATACATACATACATACATACATACATACATACATACATACATACATACATACATACATACATACATACATACATACACACAAACACACACATGTATACATGCACGTGCGCATATAATAATTATACACACACATATAAATTATACGCACACATAAATGTACTTATATACACATGAGAGGAGAGAGAGAGAGAGAGAGAGAGAGAGAGAGAGAGAGAGAGAGAGAGAGAGAGAGAGAGAGAGAGAGAGAGAGAGAGAGAGAGAGAGAGGAGAGAGAGAGAGAGAGGGCAGACAGACAGTGACAGACAGCAAACAGAGAAGGACACAGAGAGACAGACAGAAAAAGAGTGGACAGAGGCAGAGATAGAGAGACAAAGAAGGAGAGAACAGAGAGAGAGAGACAAGAAACAGAGAGAGACAAGAGAGAGCAGAAGGGAGAGAGAGACAAGAGAGAGAGAGAAGAGACAAGGGAGAGAGAGACAGACAGAGAGAAAGAGGGACAGAGAGAGATAGAGAGAGTGAGAGAGAGAGAGCGTTTATGCGCACT
>CM060333.1:33433047-33440547 GCA_030674155.1 Stramonita haemastoma | reverse complement strand
GTGCACGACGATGAAGAAGAAGGTGTCAGCAGAGATTGCAAACTTATTCTTCTACACAAAAATATGTACATGTTGCTGATGAACACGCAAGACGTTTTGCATTTGTTTCCAAATATGCGTAAGTGTGTGAATGTGTTCGTGTGCGTCGTGCGTGCGTGCGTGGTTGTGTGTGTGTGTGTGTGTGTGTGTGTGTGTGTTTGTGTGTGTGTGTGTGTGTGTGTGTATGTGCGTGCGCGAACGTGTTTCTGTGTGTGTATGTTGTGTGATGCGAGCGTGCGCGTGCTCGTGCGGGGCGTATGTGTGTGCATATGTATGTATATATGTATGTATATGTATGTATGTATGTATGTATGTATGTATGTATGTATGTATGTATGTATGTATGTATGTATGTATGTATGTATGTATGTATGTATGTATGTATGTATGTATGTATGTAGTGTGTATGTATGTATGTTGTGTGTGTGTGTGTGTATGTATGTATGTATGTATGTATGTATGTATGTATGTATGTATGTATGTATGTATGTATGTATTATGTATCATATATGATATATATGTATGCATATGTATTGTATGCATGTATGTATTATGTATAAATGTATATTATATCCTGCGTGCGTGCGTGTGTGCGTGTGTGTATGCGTGTGCGTGTGAGCACCTGTGCGTGTATATGTGTGTGTGCGTGTATGTCTGTGACGTGTGTATGTATGTGTGTGTGTATGCGCAGGCGTTCGTGCGTATGTATACGTGTATTTCATTTTACAGTGCAATGCATGACGACTACATAAGATACTGTGCACTAGCTAATAAAATTGTCCCGAAGGGTTTTTAAGGGAATGGCGCCAGTACCACCTGTATTAGGGAACTTGGAATACGGCTACCTTAATGGTATTCAAAAAACCCAACTCGGTCTTATGCCCCCCGAAATTTCATCACTGGTTAACCTTAGAGATAAGGAACGAAAAAGAGGTGGTTGTTTTTTTTTTAAAGAGTAGCTTTGGTAAGTGTAGAGAGAAAGGATGAATCCCCTAAAACATACTTTACGTATAGAAATTTGCACTCATTCTCTCGTCCACAGTACCTCCACACAGTAGAATTGCTGGGGGCCTGTCAGTATAAACAGCATCACCACCTTCTGGAAAGTATGCGATACCCATTCCTTCTTTTCTATCCTTTGTTTTTTCATGTTCCTTTTCTTCATGTTACCTCCTTCCTGTCTATTTTCTGCCTTCTTTGTCCATTCTTCTGCATTAAAATTTTGTTTCCCCAGAAAGACTGATATAATAACCATTCTCTCCCACACAGAATTCGGATGCCCTGGGCTTGATTTGTCCAGCAATTAAGGGCAGTACAACGCATTTTTGCTCCTATAACTGACAACAGTAGTTGCTGTCTGAGCGGTTGACGACGAAAGAGATCCGGAGTCTGGTTACAAATATACTACTCTACCCACTGTGCCGCGCGAAGCGGCAGTCCGTTTCAGGTGTTGTCATGGTGACAGAAAACTTTCCTGTTTGAGACATTATCCTCAAAACAGCTCAAACCTTTTTCCGCTCCAAAAATACATCAGCTCTGGGGTTTCCCACCACAAGTGCGACTTTCGACGTTGAAGAAGAAGAAGAAAAAAAATCAATATACTGATGTTGTTGCTGTTATACGGGTAAAGCGCCTTATGAAATAAAGTAAGGAGCTCTCCTTGCATCTTTACTGACAAAAAATTGTAAATAGGTAAACACATTTTAACAAACCAAAACGAACAGAAAAATCGGATGTAAAAAGTACGTTACATTGCCACCAAACTATTATTAATTTTGTTTTGACAGAGCTGATCAAGGATGAAATAAGTACATACGCACGAGTGCGCGCGCTCGTGTGCGTGCGCGCACACACACACACACACACACACATACAAACACAAACACACTCACACGCACGCACGCACGCACTCACACACACACAAACACACGCGTGCGCGCGCATGCACACAAACAAAGAAACAAACGCACATACCACAGTTTGCTCATGTGCAGTCACTACTGTTGTTTTACAGTGACTCCAACCTCAACACAATCATGAATAACAAAAGCAGCATGATTATTGTCTTCATTTACTTTCAAAGGGAGAATGAGAAAATGAATCAATGAATGACCGAGTGAATGAATGAATGAATGACGGGTGAATGAATGAATGAATGAATGAACGATCTTCAATTCACAAGGATAAACATTTAAGGCCACACAAGTAAAGACAAAAGAGATAGAAAGGGGAAAGAGGGAAAATACATAAAGGCAGAAAGAAAGAAAGAAAAAAACGATAGAAATACAAAAGGGAATGAGAGAAAGAAAGGAAGGGAAGAAAGAAGGAAAGACAAAACCAAAGACAGAAAATGAAAGAAATACAAAAACGCACATAAAAGAAACAAAAAGATAGAAAATAAAACAAAAGAAAACAGCGACAATGAGAAACAAACAAACAATCGCACCAAGCAAGCCAACAAACAAAAAACGAAATCCCTAGCCAATGAACCGTGATGGACATTTGAAAAAAAATTACTATATCATTTCCAAAGCAAGGAGAAAACGGAAGACAGTTTTACATGTGTTGATGCCACTTTGTTTCCAAGTGACAGATTTCATGTCCACTTCAAACGGTGCCGGAATCATCGCACTCAAATTGGTTAATTGTCCGTGAACAAACTTCACAAGGAGCAACTCTCCCTGAAACTAGCTTTTAAAATGTTTTGTGTATTTTGTTTGTTTGTTTGTTTCTCTTTTGTTCACGTTAAGACATTGAACAAATCTGAAAAGCAAAACGTGCAGGTCAATGATTGCTGTTTGTCAAGTCAAAATCAAAATCTCTTACCCTCAATAATGATCATTTTGACTTGACAAACTGCAATCATGTTTACATAACTTTTTTTTTAATCTTGCACTCACAAAAAAAGAAAATTAACAGATAAAAGCATTCAATAGACAGTCTTAATCTACGTTAGAAAGAACACAATACAAGCGGACATATTTTAGTGTGTGTGTGTGTGTGGGGGGGGGGGGGGCGTATTGTGTGTGTGTGTGTGTGGGGGGGGAGTATTGTGTGTGTGTGTGTGGTGTGTGTATTTGTGTATGTGCATTACCTTTCGTGACATCTTAGTGTAATATAAGAGAAACTTTCGTAAACTTCCTGTTATCTCATACAGAGATCATATCACTAATGAGGAAGTGAAAACCAGATTTTAAAACCTCATCGGACCATATGGAATGCTCCTTACTTCAGTAGCACACACACACACACACACACACACACACACACACACACACACACACACACACACACACACACACACACACACACACACACACAAACAAACAAACAAAACAAACAAACAACGCAATCTCAAGTGGTAATGGGCAAATTACACGAACATCTGGACTGCCCAAGACTATCCCAAAGAGAACAGTACAAGGAGGGAGATGAAAAAGCAAACGGAGAAAACGATGGGAAGACAACATCAGAGAGTGGACAGACCTTCTGTGGAACGATTTGCTACGGAATGCAGAGGACTTCGGGGAGTGGAGGAAGCTGGTTGCAAATTTTCAGTTGTGCTCCCACGGTCTATGAGACTACGGGTTAGGTGAGGGTGAATGTACTTCTCTAGGATACACTTTATAGGTCTCTGCAAACCGATGATAATAACAATAATGATAAATTAAGATGATGATTATGATAAATTAGCACACTGTAATGGATCTCTCTCTCTCTCTCTCTCTCTCTCTCTCTCTCTCTCTCTCTCTCTCTCTCTCTCTCTCTCTCTCTCTCTCTCTCTCTCTCTCTCTCTCTCTCCTCTCTCTCTCTCTTCTCTTTCTTTCTCTCTCAGCATATTACCAGTAATCCACCAGAACTTTGTTTTCCAAACAGATACAAAGACCCTGAAGTGTTTTCTTTACAAGATGGAGATAAAGAACGATGTTTATAACTCCTGCTAAACACACCTTGTCTAGAAGACAGAATGATTGAGGTATAGAGTGTAACGGGTAACGTTTTTTTCTTATCCGTTCCTCAGCTAGAGCTCTGAGGTTAACCAACAGTGAGATTTTGTGTATGGGACTGACTCTCTTTACCCACCATGGAGGTAACTGCATTCCGACTTTGGGGATTTTACTGGGATATAAAGGCATCTAATAGCAACCAGGCTGCTATGGAAATTCCAAGCATAATGCTAGGTCGGTTATAATGAGAGTTCCAGCGCCATATCATTTTATTTCAAACGAAATAAGTGGTGGGCGAGAGTGTCTGAGTAACACGGATAAATTGAAACAGTGGGCGACATCTCATATTTCTGCGCAGGCGGAAAGGTTAACGAGATACACAAATCGTCAAAACTACAACCCTCACCCTTCTAAAGGTCTAAATAATAACATGATACACGATGAAGTGATACGAGTTTCTAGTTTGTATTGTGTTAGAAGCTTTTGTGATCAGGGAATTTTATCTAATACGTCATAGTACATAGGCGTATCATCCCTTTTATGTGATTAAATAAAAAAAGTTGTGGTTTTGGTATTGAGTGTGGGCTCAACTGACAGAAATGGATTAAAGGTGCACGCAACAAATCCTGCAGATAATAACAAAACAGAGGTTTTGGGGTGGTTTTTGTTGTTCCTTGGCCAGAGCTCCGAGGCTCATTAATGGGAAAATTTTGCGTAAGCGACGGATTTTTGCCCACCATGAAGGTACATAACCGCATTTCAACTTCCGGGAAGGGGGATGTATGCTGAGTATGTTTGTGTTTCCGTAACCCTCCGAACGTTGACATGAATTACGGGATCTTTAGCGTGCATATTTGATATTTTAAATGCGTGAATACACGGAGGAAATAATAACGGTAATGTCAGGTCTGTACAGCTTACACAGGAGATGGTAAGAATACCAATCCTTCATTCACCAGACACCACCGCAATTAGAACCAACGACTTCATGGGCCCACTCAACTGTAGAGTTAGTCGTTAGGTTGATCATTTCATTTTCTGGTCAACCATCTGAGAAGTACAGAATCATTACTCCCTCTGTAGTAGAATGAAAGGTTACAACTGACTCTGGAGATTACTCCAATGATAAAACTGATTTCCAAGAAAGAAAGCTGGCACTTGACCCTAGCCCTAACTCATAAACACTTTAAAAATACACCAGTCTCACCGTAGTCGTCCGACGCTCATACAGCAACCTTTGCCATTTGAGTAAAAATGCCCTGCACTGCCGTTAAGCACCTGACAAGTCAGGCCCAGTACACCCACTTCGACATAAGAAAAAATGGTTATCTTTTAAGTCTTTTGGATAAAAAGGCAGAAGAATGGACCACGAAGATAGAAAATAAACACGAAGGAAGTGACAGGAAGAAAAGGAACAAGAAAGAATTAAAGAGATGGGATGGAAAGAGAGAATTCCTCTCACATAGTTTCCTGAAGATGGGGATGCTCTTTATTTTGACAGGCCCCCAAATCCCCACAAGGGAAACAAGAATTCAAACTCTTTACCTTTGAGGTCAGAAAAATATAAGATTAGAAATCCATTGTCCAACACAGCCTACTATTGCGAAAGAGTTTGCTCTCTGTCTGTCTGTCTGTCTCTCTGTCTGTCTCTCGTTGTCTCTCTGTCTGTCTGTCTGTCTGTCTCTCTCTGTCTCTCTCTCCACAGACATAGAGATCATGAGAGTGAATTGTTTGACAGAATTAATTAAAAAAAACAACTTTGTATAGTTTTAGCTGAACACAGAGATTTTGACTGTATCAAGGAAGAGCACTGTAAATATATGCGAACAAAGCGTGGGCAACAAAAGCTAAAAGGCAGGGCTGCTTTGGGAATATGTGGCACAACGTTGGTTTAGTACAGGTAGTATTCCAATACATGAAACTCACAGAGAGAGAGAAACAGAGACAGAGAGAGACAGAGATACATAGAGAGAGAGACAGAGAGAGAGACAGACAGACAGAGACAGAGACAGAGAGCCAGAGAGACAGAGAGACAGAGACAGAGAGAGAGACAGAGAGAGAGAGAAAAACAGACAGACAGACAGAGACAGAGAGAGCAGTGTGTGCGTTGGGAAAGAAACCTAATGGGTTTTGTTGGGGACAGAAGGCTTCTACATAGTCACTTAGATTTTCATTTTAGATCAAGAATACAGTAGGTAATTGTAGAAGGTTGGGACACGTAAATGTGTTTCATAGTTATGCAGTGATTTTTTTTGTTTTTGTTATTGTTTGTTGTTGTTCTTGCTATTGTTGCTGTTGCTCCCAAGCTTTTTTAGAATCACTCAGAATATGCCGTGACTCGTTCATCCTACAGGGCAGTGAGACCGTAAGTAGACGCTGGATGAGAAATTTACCTGTATCATTCGCTTTGATCTCTTTATTTTTGGGAGGGGGGAATTTCACTCCATTATCAATCTTTAAAGAAATAAACTACCATCACTTTTCACACTGCACAGCAGCATACATGTTTTATTCTAGAACATTTTGTCATACGTTTGTTGACTGTGATTCTTTGCATGTTTTCAATGCATTTTAAACACACTATATACACATCACGCTTTGGACTAGTAGTTCATACCGTTTGACTTCCCATGGGTCCATACCCATGAAGTCCTGGTTCGAAACTCGGCGGTGTCTGGTGAATTCAGGGCAGGGATTTTGACGATCCCCCAGGTCAACTTCAAGTGCACACCTGCCAGTACCGTTATTCGTTTCGTGTATACGGAGAAGATCAGAAATGCAGGTAAAAAATCTTGTATTTCGAGTCAGCGTTCGGTGGATTGCGGAATCACAAATATATTCAACGTTTATTGCCGAAGTTGGAATGAACATACCTTCAATGTAGGCAAAAACGGTCGCATACGCAATATCTGACCATTTGCGAACCTTGGATTGCAAGGCTCTTATCGAGGAACGAAAAAAGACTCCACAGAATCCACTTTTCTGCCTAAAATCTAGCAATCACGTCATCATGAGTTAAAGTCAGATATCAAGACATCTACAGATTTTAAACCACAGTATCATTACCACCTCCTCACGTACACTTCTTCTTAAAATGCACTCTATCAGAATGCTATTACGATTATTTTTTTGTTGTTATCAGACAGAACCATGAAACAAATCACGTCAGGATTATTTCTTGTGTATTCTAAACTAAACAATAAAAGGGTCTAAGAAGGCATTGCTTGTTCCCCTGACGAAATAAAAACCCAACAGATTTTTTATAGCTGTGACTGGAACAGAAAATCTTTCTATTGTTGTGTAGGATGGGTTGATATTTTACACACACACACACACACACACACACACACACACACACACACACACACACACACACACACACACACACACACACACACACACACACACACACACACAACTAAAAAAAAAGAAGAAGAAAAAGAGACAACAACCAAAAAAAAGAAAAACGACCACGGCGTTGCTATGGGAATCTGACTTGTAATGGTGGGTCGAT
>CM060333.1:33420547-33425547 GCA_030674155.1 Stramonita haemastoma | reverse complement strand
TAAAGTATTTTCTTCCGCCTATTGATTGCATGAAACACAAATTTTGATAAATTATATCTGTGGATAGGATCAGTGGCTCTGAGTAACACATGCAAAGAAAGGTCTTTTGATTCTTTCAGAAATTTTACCCGTAAATCTTCGTACGTAACACAAATCAATACAAAATGTTTTTCATTTTCGATCTGGTTTTTACAAAATGGACAGAATTTATCATGAACAGATTCACTATAGCGATGTACATTGCTATTAAGTGGGAGTACATTAAACCTTAATTGCGTAATAGCAACACGAAGACAATAATTTTCTACATCTAAAACATAGCTTTCTCTTTCGAAAATAGTCTTAAATGATCTATACTGTTGGTATCTATCACGTTCTCTTATAGTTCCTGACCATTCTTGTATAAACATATCAATAAGTCTTTGTTTGAATATCCTTAGAAATTTTTTGACATCCCCAACACCCTGCTGCAACCAAACAATGTTAAATCCAGTTAAGCATAATAGTTCTCTTATATTCGAAACCCAGCATTGTTTTCCAGAGTTATCTAGATGCAACAACATTTGATACGCCTTGTGTGGTAACCGTTCACTATCCATTTCTAATAATTTAAACCAATATCTTAAACAGGAAGTGTATGCATTTACATAAAGTGGATATCTACACAAGTCTCCATATACCATTTTATTTGGTGTTTTGGTTGGCACACCTAGAAATCTTTTGCATGCCATCATGTGAACTTTTTCTAAATGTTCTAATTGGTTTGTTCCCCATACTTCAGCAGAATATATAGCAATATTGGTTGTATTTTTGTGTCAAAAATTTTGAAAAAAGTATTTGCTGTCATCTCTTTATATTTCCGAAAGACTCTATTTAGTTGAACTACTGCCTTTTTCCCTTTTGTTGCTAGATGCCATGTACCGTTTTTTGCACTAACCATAGTTGTGAACTTAAATCCTAAATAACAATAATTGTTTACTACCTCTAGGCTCTTACCATCATAAAACCATTTCTCATGTCTACCCAAAAAGCCCCCTTTTCTAAATACCATAACTTTTGTTTTATCTATGTTTACAGTTAACTTTATCTTGTTACAGCAAGTTTTTAAGACATTTAACTGATTCTGAAGACCACTTGGTGTTGTTGATATTAATGCCACATCATCTGCAAATAACAAAAGAAATAATTCCATAATGTCCGGAAATAACTGCACCCCATGTTTACCCTTTTCATTAATTTGATCTGCTAGCTGGTTTACAAATAGTGAAAACAGTGTAGGGCTAAGGACACAGCCTTGCCGTACCCCAACGGGACAATCAAACATTTCGGTTAATTCAAAATTTGCTCGAACACATGATTTTAATGACCTGTACATAGCTTGTAATGCAGCAAAGAATTTACCATGTACACCTTGATTTTGAATGCACTGCATGAGTATGTTATGTTGAACAGAATCAAAAGCTTTTTGGAAATCTACAAAAGCAACATAAAGTTTTCTTCCTTTTTTGTTCATGTGGCTCTGAATTACTGCGTATAGTGTAAATATTTGATCAACTGTTGAATATTTTCTTCGAAATCCTGCCTGACATTCTGTAATTAAGTTGTTGCTCTCTAACCAAGTGTATAGTCGTGTATTAAGTATTGAAGTATAGCACTTAGATATAATACTTAAGAGAGATATTCCCCTGTAGTTATCTACATCATTTAGGTTTCCTTTTTTATGCAGTGGTATAATTATGGCTTTTGACCATTCCTGTGGGTAAATTCCTCGTTCAAAAATAGCATTAAATAGTTTTGTTAGAAACATTACAATATTGCTGCCACCAGTTTGCAACATTTCAGCTAAAATATCATCTATCCCACTAGCTTTACCCTTTTTAAGTCTACCTATAGCTTGAGCAACTTCTACTTCTAATATTTCCTTATTCAGTGTATCATCTATTTGCTCTGAAAATTCAAGTTCAATACAGTCATCCCTTTCAATTTCTTCACCATTACCTTGGAAAACAGTTTTGAAATGATCATACCACTCATCTGTACTAATACTATTTACTACTTTTTTCTTGTTTGTACAACCCATTTTCCTCAGCTCATTCCAAAAGTGTGACCCATTGTTAATTTCTTTAGTTAATGCTTCAGTCTTTTGCTTTCTAAAAGTGTGTCTTTTGGTTTTCAACAGATGCCTGTATTGTTTTCTTGCTGTAACATATATTTGCCTATTTACTTCTTTTCGATTTGCTCTAAAATGCTTTAGCTTTTTTCTACATTCCTTTTTTGCATTTTTACATTCACTGTCAAACCACTCTGACCGCTGTGCTCTATGTGTATGACATCTTTTGAGCATGCACTTGCTAGACTCTTTTAAACATTCTACAAACATATCTAAAGCTCTGTCTACATCATCATCTAGGTTATTTATCGCCATTCTCAACCTGTTTTGAACATCTGTGCTCTCCCACGATTTCTTAAATTCATTTTCTTGAGCCTTGTTCCAGATCAATTTTTCAACTATAACATTGTCATTTACTTTTCTGTTATCTGGACAATCATTGCCGTATGAATTCACTTTCACCTCCAAAACAATGGGTAAATGATCTGACTCTACAAAGTCTTCAACAACTAAAGATAATATTTGAATTGAAGAGAAAAGTTCAACAGAAGAAACAAAATAATCCACAGTGCTTTCCCCTGTGTATCCAACATATGTACAATTTTCATCAAAATTTGCTTCATTCAACCCATTCAATATAATACAATCATACATATTACAAAATTCAATCAGTTGTTCACCAAAATTGTTAATAGTACTGTCATGTGATTTCCTTAGGAATTGGTCACTATTGTAAGAAGACATTTTTTCAAAATCAGTACTGTCCCCATTGAAAAAATAATTTTTATGTGCTGTTCTGGCATTCAAATCTCCATTTAACAAAATATAAAAATCACGATGCAAATCATATAGATGTGTTACACATAGTTCTAATACCTCTAAGCCAAAATCATCTTGTTGACCTCTCCAGAATGGAGAGTCGTATGGAGGAATATAGCAGCATATAAACATGATATTTTTATCTGTTGCAAAAAGACATTTATGAATTTTTAACACAACAAAATTTTCTTGTTCTACATAGGCACGTTCTATAAATCTAGCAAATGTTTTTCTCACTAAAACAATCACACCACCAGAGTATCTTCCTTGCTGAGATAATTTCTTTGCTTTTGAGGTGAATATTATATAATCATTAAATAGGTCAGATTCAAATTCAAAACCAACAAATGTTTCAGTTAAACATATGAAATCATAGGAACTAAGAAAGTTAATGAAATCAACATTTTCTAGTTTTGGAAGGAGCCCATTTACATTGTAATTAAGAAATTTAACAGAACTATTATTTACACTTTGAACAAAGATCGTTTTATTTGGGCATGAAATGAAATGGTCCTCTTTTCCTGAGGACATATTTTCAAGTAAAGTGGCCCGGCCGAATCCCTATTTGCCTGTGCTTGAAGCACTCTTCTTTTTCTGCTGGGGCAGAGACTGTTGTTGTCTGCTTTTGTTCCCTGTCTGATTCACAGCTTCTGCTTTTTTAAATGAATCCACAATATTGCCTTGACTGCAAGATCTAACTGCAGTTTTTTTGCATGTATATCTGTTTATCCGAGAGCTGGATGCAACCCTCTTTGGTCGTGCATTGCGCAGTGTTGGCATGTTTGTTGGAGTCTGTCCCTTCTCCTGATCAAAGTCATCAAATGTAAGGTCACTGTCTTGTCTGTCGAATGTATGGTCACTATCTTGTCTGCCACATGTATGGTCACTGTCTTGTCTGCCACATGTGTGGTCACTGTCTTGTCTGCCACGTGCATGTTCATTGTCTTGTTTATCACATGAAAAGTCATTGTCTTGTCTATCAACTGAAGGAATATTTTGATCTTCATTGGTTTTATCTGTAGTGTCAGTCACATTGGTCTTTTCACTATTGCTCTCATTCACATTTGCCCTTCTGACTAATCCTCCTTGTGTAGGACCAGAGTCCACAGAATCCTCACTGGATATACTGTTTCTTTGAAGCATAGTAGACGATTCTGCATTTGAAGTTAACTTCTGAGGCTCTGTGGTGCTAATAGTGTCACTAAGCACATTTTCATCATCACTTGTCACTGTTATGCCCCGTTCATGCATTTCAGATTTGTTCTCATTTGACTCAGGGATGAAGTTAACACTGTCAAAGTTTTCCTTGTATGTGGGTTTTTTCCAATCTTCTGTTCTGGCGCCGATTGTTGTCAGTTTTGTTGGCACCATCTTTCTCAGAGGGGAGTAGACTATCCCTGGTGACTCTCTGTGGACCATTTGAAGTTCTGGAGCTTCCTCTTGTAGACTTTGGATTCACACCCTTAGTCTGTTGGAAAGGGTCCTTCCTCGTGACAACTCTTTTGTGGTAAAAGTTGTCTTTTGCATGTAGTGCACCATTTTGCACCACCTCCTTGTAAGATCTTGTGTCTGGAACAACTAGCACGGAGGAATTTCTTCCATGGTACTGATGTCTGGATTGAGACAAGTATCTTTCTCTGTTCTCTTCTCTTGGTCTGATGCCTTGATCATTTTCCAAGTCTGCTTGTCTGTGGAACTTTCCATATCTCCTTCTCTGGTACCAATGTGTTGGGCTGTTTCTGTCTGACCAGTGATTTGGAAACGAGTCAGCCTCATCCTGTTGGGTGTTGTCAAAAGGTCTATTTTCTGGTTGGTGTTTGTACTGCCAATGCCTATTAGCCTGGTAATTGTTTGGCCAATTGTCATCCCTATGACTGTGGTCAAACGACTGTGACTGCTCCTTATCTCGTACATGAAGCTTTTTGCCATGATAGTATGCAATCTTGCCAAGACCACGGTGAAAATCCAGCATGTCTCTCTGGTGTGTGGTGAGGTCTGCAGCTACCCGGATGCCACTTGCTCTCAGGTTGTCTCTTAGGTTTTTTGTCACCCAAGATTGCCATCCTGTCTC
>CM060333.1:33413047-33415547 GCA_030674155.1 Stramonita haemastoma | reverse complement strand
AAACGACCAGCATTGCTGTAACTGATGAACAGTTAGCTAATTAAACAATCAACATTGTTTATAATTGACAGAAAATTAGCTTCTTAGACGATTTTTTGTTTAGGTTAATCGAAGGTGGTTTCCATTTATCTCTTCATTTTGTTGGTTGTTTCTTTTATGGGAGCAGAAATTCTACACGCATCAGCTACTGTTTTCCATTATGCTGTTCACACTGTCACTCCGGCGCCTACCATCTCTCATCCAATTCATTCCCTCGTCCTCCCAACCATCCCACCCCTCCTCTTCGTTTTGCCAGGAAATGCAAACATGCGCGTGCGTCCCACTTCCACTGACACCCCCTTCCCATCTCCATTCTCTGCTCATTCAGGCCCTGATGAATGGCATACAAGTTTAATGAGCGAACAACTTGTATCCATTCCTCTGTCATCGTCTCTGTCATCGTCTCTGTCTGTGTGTGTGGTGTCTCTGTGTGTTTTGTTTCTGACTGACCATCTCTGTCAGTATAGGACTGTGCGTCCTAGTGTTCGTCTCTGGTTCTGTTGGTTGTGTTTTGTTGTGCATACTTATTTGTAGTTTTTTTTATATTTATATGCATACCAATTTTGATGTAGATTTCAATACCACAACATCTTTAGCTGAATTTTATCCTTAAAATGTGCCAACAGAAAATATGAATACAACTGAAATATAAACGTTATGATAACTAACAAGATTTAGGCAAAAAACAAAAAAAATATGAGTATTTGTTTCACCACCAATTGTAATTAAAAAGTGTTGATAATATTGTTTTTTTATTATAGATTAATAATTTATATTTATATATATATAATATTATATAGTTCACATGCTGGAAAAAAACCACTGTCAGTGCCAAGATAACATTTTGTAAATATTCCTTTTATCATTGATACAATCATTTTTTCTTTCCATATCATTCCCAAAGAACAAAAATTGTCAATACAATCCAAGAAAATGAAGTAAAAATGCCCGAATAAAATATATCTTCGTTTACCAATTTCTTACAGCTGAAGCGACAATAATGTCCGAGGAAAATGTGCCTTGATTTTAATTTATAGGGCCTCAGATGAAGTCAGTCATTAAAATTAAGACACTAAGAGGGGCTTGAAATTATGCTGGAGTGAACTGAATATTCTTTTGTGTAATGATCTCTTCTTCTCTGGATTTGAACAATTTTTCTGTTTGGAAACTAGTTATAAGACCCATTCGCACATGCACACATACACACACATACACACACAGACACGCACACACACATGCACACACATACACACACAAGCGCACGCACAACACACAAACACACACATACACGCAAACACAAATAAAAAGAGAGACAGAGAGAGACAGACAGACAGACAGACAGACAGACGGAGAAATCCAGAGAGACAGAGACAGACAAAGCATAGACAGAGACAGAGACAACAGACCTAGAGACAGAGAGATAGAAACACAGAAGAGACAGAGGAATTGACAACAAAGGGGATTCATTATTGCGAAAACCTGGTGAAGAAAAAGCAATGACCCAGGCTGAATGAGGAAAACTGGTTCCCTCCTTAAAAGCCCCTTAGGAATCGGGGGGAAATGGCGAGGCACTGCCATCATTCTAGCCAATGGGCCATGGCTCTCATCAGCTGCTGTCTTCATTCCCTTCAGCCAGGGATGACATTTGTTAAGCAGCAAAAAAATTAATGAATAAATAACAAAAAATACTCATCAATACACAGCAGAGTGAAATAAAAACAAACTAATGTAAAAGAAATGTGCATAGTTAGATAGATTAAAAAAAATCCAACAAACTATGTCAAAAATGTGTACAGTGAAACAGGAAAATGGAAATAAACTAATGTTAAAAATTTATGTAGAGTGTACATGAGAAAATGAAAATAAAAATAATACATTAAAATTGTGCGATGGAATAAAGCAAAAAGCACTAATTCAAGACAAACCACCTGTTAAATCAACGCAGAATAAAAAAAAATCAAACAAGATACAAGCTTTTCCGTTGTTTGATTAATTAAAAAGTATGTCTCTTTGGTTTTAGTTATTTTCTAATGGGAAGTATTCACTTTATTCATAACCGATAAAAGCGGACGTTTTTCTCTTTTCCTTCAATTGCTTTCATTATGTTTGACGTACATATGTTTTACTGTTGTTCTTTTTTTTTCGTGGCTATAATTATGGCATTTGAATTTCGTCCATGAGCATCTGTGTTTTCTCTGTTTATATTTGATTTTGGTTTCCAATTTCCATTGTCAAGTCTCTCTCTCTCTCTCCCTTCGGATGAGACTTTAAACCGAGGCCCCGTGTGCGAACGCACGCAGAACATCTTGCGCACACGTTAAATCCTGTTCCGCTTTCGTAAGAGTAGGCCATCGTTGCCGTGGGAACAGATGACATTTACAAACTGCATACACACGGGACTGATGTAAAAAAGCACAAGAGTGCTTATCCCATTATCCTCGATATAAAAGAATAAACAATC
>CM060333.1:33398047-33408047 GCA_030674155.1 Stramonita haemastoma | reverse complement strand
CAAGCGTACGATGCGGAGAAAACCCCATCATTGAACAGTGCAATTCTTGTCTGCAAAGTGCCATTTCCTGCACGGAAGAGGAGCCCACCCAACCACCCTCCGCTTATCATTGTCTGCATGATAAGGACAGGTTTCGGGTTAAGTGCCGTGAGTCATGCTGGTTGGTCTCTTTGTATTTGTAGCTGTGTGTGTGTGTGTGTGTGTGTGTGTGTGTGTGTGTGTGTGTGTGTGTGTGTGTGTGTGTGTGCGCGTGTGTCTGTGTGTGTGCGTGTGTGTGTGTGTGTGTGTGTGGTGTGTGTGTGTGTGTGTGTGTGTGGTGTGTGTGTGTGTGGGTGTGTGTGTGTGTGGTGCGTGTATGTGTGCGTGAGTGTTGTCTCTCTCTCTGTGTCTCTGTTTCTGTCTCTATGTTCGTGTGTGCGTGCGTGCGTATGTGTGTGCGTCAGTGTGTGTATGTGTGTGTCCACGCACGCGCGTGAGTGTGTGTGTGTGTTCATGTGCATTTGTATATGTGTGCAAGCATACGTATGTGTGTGTGTGTGTGCATGCACGTATGTGTGTGTAGTTCTGTGTGTTTACACACGTGCGCGTGGAAAGATACAAACATACCGTCGGAGAGAGCAACGAGCATATATTGATAGACACATAATATTATCGATGCATATGCATTCGTAGGACGTATCTGTAAGCCTGTCTTCCCACTCTCCCACCCCTCACCCACCTGCCTGAGTGCCATGTTGGTGCATAAAATGCCCCCATGCATACATGCATACGTCTGTCACTGCACTAGCGATCAGCACTGATTGTCCCCTTCCTGTTATCAAGGGTCTTTTTTCGGGCTACAGCTGATAGGAAATGTGTTTCCCACTTTCCTGACAACTTGATATCCCGTCATGACCTTTAAGCTGCCAACCTCCTCACTCCCGCCCCGTTTTCCTGTCCCAGTCTCCTCCCCAACCCCCCCCCCCCCCTCTCCCTTACAGTTGTGGTGTCGATAAGTGATGTCTCGTCGCTAACTGGATCAAGATGTTCAAAGTGCGTTGACCTGGTTTAAAGTAGCCAGAATTTAGTTTTACTTACACAATGCTTTGTGTCTTCAAGAGAAAACAATACAACTCAAACTATCTGGAATAAAAGGGTACAATTAGATAGTTAAATCTTTACCTGAATTTTTTTTGTTTTTTGTTGTTTTGTTCTCGTTCTCGTTCTCGTAGTTGTTGGTGGTGATGTTGTTGTTGTTTGTTGTTATTGTTGTTGGTATTGTTGTTGTTATCGTTGTTGTTGTTTTGTTGTTGTTGTTGTTGTTGTTGTTGTTGTTGTTGTTGTTGTTCTTCTTCTTTCTTCTTCTTCTTCTTCTTCTTCTTCTCTTCTTCTTCTTCTTCTTCTTCTTCTTTCTTCCCTTCTTCTTTTTTGTGATCTTCTTTGCATTCTTCTTCTTCTTCACCCTGTTCTTTATCGTTTTATTTGCTTGAATGCTCAGACTGCAACTTTGGTCAGTTTATTCATACCAATTTATGTCAGCAGATTTCCCTGCATGATATTCGCTCTGCTCTCCCTGGGGAAAGCGCATCGCCACAAGTGCAGTGCCTATCCATTGTTTTTCCTTTTTGCAATTGAATTTGTTTCCCTATCAGAGTGGCTTTTTTCGACAGAATTTTGCCATGGACAACCCTCTTGTTGCCGTGGGCCATTTTACGTGCGCTAACTAATGATGCGTAACACACGGGACCTCGGTTTATTGTCTCATCCGAAACACTAGCACCCTCACCACCACTCATGTTTAATGGATGGGGGGAAAGTTTTGGCCCAATAGGGATTTTAACTACAGCAGCTTCGACCTGGACTTTTCGCTTTCTAGACAGGCGCGTTACCTCTAGACCACCGATCCATTCTGATTCCAGTTTTGTCATATGGAGCGAAGACGCGTTGCCGTTAAAATCTACTTCGGCGTTGGTCTCCTTGTTCAATTAAAACAAAAGTACACAGCATCATGCTTTGGTAAATCAGTCAAAGATTAAGAGGGCTTTACCGGTTTACGTAAAATTGATTCTCGAAATGGACGACTGATCGCCACCCTGTCAAAAATGGTTCTTCGCAAAAAGTAATCAGTAGCAATGCAACTCATTTCGCGGTGGAAAATCACATGAATGCGTCTGTTCAACCCTGGTTTCCTTCTAGTTATTCTATGCGAGTACGCAACTAGAGTCAAACAGTGCATTAAACAATAATCAAATCCTTACACAACCCCAACCAGTAAACAGGCATGTTAACACAACAATGTTTATAAGCCTTAAGAGACGCATATCTCTGTTCAACACTAACACTGATCTCATTATAATGTTTCGTTTACAGTAATTCTGAATAGATCTTTCAGAACCTGCCTCTACCTCTCCCTCTCCCATCCCCACCCATCTCTCCAACACTTTCATTGATCAGACAGACTTTGCACTCATTTCCAAATTCTCTGTTGTTCCCAAAGTGTTTCCCAAGCTTTTCCCATCTATCTTGATTAATAGACTGCACGAGCCAGTATGCGGCGGCCGCGGAGAGACTGCCAGGATCGAAGTCTAGTTTACAAGCAGCATATCAACTACTAGAACGGTTTTGAAAAGTGTGTGTGTGTGTGTGTGTGTGTGTGTGTGTGTGTGTGTGTGTGTGTGTGTGTGTTGTGTGTGTGTGTGTGTGTGTGTGTGTGTGTGTGTGTGAGAGAGAGAGAGAGAGAGAGAGAGAGAGAGAGAGAGAGAGAGAGAGAGAGAGACAGAGAAGAGACAGAGACAGAGACAGACAGACAGACAGACAGACAGACAGACAGACAGACAGAGACAGAGCAGACAAAGAGAGAACGATAAAGTGTTGCATGTGTGTGTGCGCGTGCGTGATGGGAGTGCATGCATGCTTACGTGCTGTGTGCGTGCGTGTGTGTATGTTGTATTTTGTGTATGTGTGTGTTTATATTGAATTTGTTAAGGCTATTCATTGTAATTGATTGCATGTGTAGGACTAAGCTGAACGCTAGGGCTTTGATTTGTTTTGTAAGATATGGCGGTATAAAAATTCCATCTATCATTATTATCATTGTTATATAATAATTATTATAATTATATTACATTATATTGTTATTTATTATTATTATATTATTATTATTAATTATTATTATAAAATTATATCATTATTATTAAATTTTGGTTATCATTATTATCAATTTTATTATTACATGTGGTAACGTTTATACATGCATATCACATATGCATTCATGTCTGCACGCAAGAGTATGTGTGTGTTTTTGTGTGTGTGCGTGATTGTGTGAGTGCGTGCTTGCGTGAGTGCATGCCTGCGTGCGTGCGAGCGGACGTATGGTGTGTGTGAGTATTGTCTGTATGCGTGCATGCATGTGTGTGTCCGAGTGCGTTCGTGTGTGCGTGCCTGTGTGTGTATGTACATATGTGCGAGTGCGTTCGTGCATGTGTGTATGGGTGTGTGCGTGTGTGAGTACGTGTGTGTGTATGTATGTGCGAGTACGTTCGTGCATGTTTTGTGTGTGTGTGTGTGTGTGTGTGTGTGTGTGTGTGTGTGTGTGTACGAGTGTGATCGTGCGTGTGAGTGTGTGTGTGTCGGAGTGAAAGGGGACACAGATATCATTCAAGTTGATCACTTAAGTTTTGAAGAGCAGATACAGTTATTTGCGGGTCTTGATTTAAACCTTCTGCCAAATCAAGAGAGCGGATGTCAACACTCAACCTGCTCTGAAGATAAGGGAAGAAATAATGTGTCTTTTAAATCCTTTACAAAAGAAAAAAAAGAAGAGTGACAGAGTGAAAGAGAGAGAGGAGGGGAGAGAGAGAGAGAGAGAGAGAGAGAGAGAGAGAGAGAGAGAGAGAGAGAGAGAGAGGAGAGAGAGAGGAGAGGAGAGAGAGGGAGAGGGAGAGGAGAGAGAGAGGAGAGAGAGAGAGAGAGAGAGAGAGAGAGAGAGAGAGAGAGAGAAGAGAGAGAGAGAGAGAGAGAGAGAGAGAGAGAGAGAGAGAGAGAAGAAGACAGAAAGAAGACAGACAGACAGACAGACAGACAGACAGACAGAGACAGAATCAGAGACATACAGACAGACAGAGAAAGAGACAGACGACAGAGAAAGGGACAGACACAGAAAAAGTGAGAAAGAGAGTTTTGCATAAAAAATACAGGAAAAAAACTGACAAAGATATTATCGATCAGTTCCCTCTACACCTCCATCTCAATTTAAACAAAAACGAAAAACTGGAAAAAAAACTACATTTTACATGATTAAATTAAACAAAGAAAGAACAAACAAAAAGAAAAAACGAACAAAGAAAAAACAAACAGTAAACAATAACTAGACAGAAGGTAACAAACACCGAAAAAGAAAGCAAAACTAAGGTAAGGAGCTATCTGCATCTTACACCTAACTGCGCGTAAACACCAATGTATAAATTCCTGTTGACAAATCTAATCACACACTTCCGCTCTTCCTCTTTCCTCCTTCCTTTCTGCAGTTAGTGCTGAAGCCATTCTGAATTTTAAAAAAAAATCGGTTCAACATCCACACCACTAATTCCTTTTCGTCTTCAAGAAATGTAGAAAACTTCATTGAAAGGAAAGACAAAAAGAAGCAAAACCAAAAGCAAACCCACACAGACAAGACACAGACAACAGAACACAACACACAGACACACACAACACACACACACACACACACACAGATACACACAGATACACACAGAATACACACACACAACACACACACACACACACACACACACACAACACACACACACACCACACACACACCAAACACACACACACAACAATTAGATACAAGACACAAGAGGTATGAAGAAAGGCAGCAAAACCAGATTTCTATGGAAAAAAGCGGAAATTTGATTCACTATGTACGCGTGGCTAGAACAGTGGATGACAGTACAATGGATATAAAAAAAAGAATAACCATCCACAGCTGGACATGGCGTACGGCTGAAAAGCCATCCATAGAGAAAGCATTCTGCAGATGACGGGTAAAAACAAAGAGGCTAACTTTTCGCTTTGATTTGCTGGTCTTCTTCAACAGTTTTGAGAAAATTTTTTCACATGTTTTTAACAAGAGAAGTAAAACAAAATATGGAAAAGCTTTGATATATAGCTTTCTTGCACCTCTCTCTGAAGCTAAAGTTATACAAAAAGGAAAACTGTAAAAAAAAAAAGCACAGAAAAAGGATTATGTAAATGGATAGAATTTGAAAAGAAAACATGTTTCATGGGTTTTATATCCATGTTTATTTATACCATTAAAAATAGCAAAAAACAAATAAACAAACAAAATACAGACAAAGACCACACCACACCACACACACACACACACACACACACACACACACACACACACACACACACACACCACACACACACACACAATGGAAAAAAGCAGCAGAAAAAGGACATAATTCAAATGAGCAGGAATGATAAAAATAAGAATATAATGCTATCACATCTCTTTTATTACCTTTTTTCGAAAAGAGAGAAGACAAAAAAAAATTATAAAAAAGAAAGATGGATGTAGCAGAGTAACATAACGGTCGGAAAGAGAGAGAGAGAGAGAGAGAGAGAGAGAGAGAGAGAGAGAGAGAGAGAGAGAGAGAGAGAGAGAGAGAGAGAGAGAGAGAGAGAGAAGACAGACAGACAGACAGACAGACAGACAGACAGACAGACAGACAGACAGACAGACAGACAGACAACAGACAGACAGACAGACAGACAGAGACAGACAGAAAGAGAAAGAGACACACACACACAGACACACACACACACACACACACACACAAACACACACACACACACACACCACACACACACACACACACACACACACACACACACACACACACACACACACACACACACACAGAGGAAAGAGGCAATATACATTCATCCCTAGCTGCACACTAAAACAAATCAATATTAATCACGTTGGCAAATCACTGATACAACTTCCGCTGTCCCTATTCCCTTCTCTCCTTTTCGTAACCATTCGAAAATCTCCCTCAGCATTCACTGTACTGCGCTAATTTCTCTTTTCACCACAGGAAATACGTCATATTTTTTGCTCTAAAAAGCAACCCACAAAACACCAGATATTCACGGAAAGAAAGAAAATGAAGAAAACCAGTCGGAAGAAAAGATAATTTAAGAAAAAGGAAACAAAATGAACATGAATTGGAGAAGATGTAAAAAAAAATCCCTTCTAGAAAAAGTGGATATATGGCATGCTTGTGTGTATGTTTATCAGAATGGATGGCAACGAATAAAAAGATTAAATCATCACAAACATCTGGATATGGCAGATGTGTGAAAAGACACCCTCTCTCTCCATCTCCCCCCCCCTTCTCTCTCTCCATCTCCCCCTCTCTCCTCATCCCTCTTCTCCTCTGTCTGTCTGTCTCTTTTCTCTCGCTCTCGCTCTGTCTCTCTCTCCTGTCTCTCTCTGTCTCCCTCTCTCCCCCCCCCCTCTCTCTCTCTCTCGCTCTCTCTCATCTTTCTATCTCTCTCTCCCTGTACAGTCTACAGCTATCTGTGACAAATGCTTTGTTCCTTTTAGAAGGCGATAATTCTATTCACAGTTCACAAAGAATATATGGAAAATATGTCTCTCTGTCTCTATACCTCTCTCTACCTCTCTGTCGCTGTCTCTGTCTTACTCTTTCTATCTTCGTCTCTGTGCAGTCTACAGCATCTCTGAAATATGTTTTCGTTACGCGATATTTATATACACAGTTTAAAAAGGATATACAGAAAATCTCTGTCTCTCTCTGTCTCTCTCTCTGTCTCTCTGTCTACAGATATATATATATATATATATAATAATAAGAGTGAGAGGTATATGAGAGAGAGAGAGAGAGAGAGAGAGAGAGAGAGAGAGAGAGAGAGAGAGAGAGAGACACACACACACAACAACACACAACAACAGACAGACAACAGACAGACAGACAGACAGACAGACAGACAGATAGATAGATAGATAGATAGATAGATAGATACATAATACATAGATAGATACATAGATAGATAATAGATAGATAAATAGATAGATAGATAGATAGATAGATAGATAGATAGATAGATAGATAGATAGATAGATAGATAGATAGATGCAACCATACTTGTACACACAAAATAAACATACAGGCACACAGACAGACACATACATAAACATAATATACACAACAAAATGAGAAAATGCATATTCAAAATAGACACACAAGAACAAACCCGCGCGACACACACAAACACACACTCGCGCCACAACACACACACACACACACACACACACACACACACACACACACACACACACAACACACACACACAACACACACAACACCACACACACAACACGCACACACACACACACACACACACACACAAACACTCACACACATACCCACCACACACAACCACAAAGGCACACACACACACACACACACTACAACGCACGACAACACACCACCCACGACACAACACACACACACACACACTACACACACACACATACACACACGCACGCACGCACGTACCCAAACATACACGCACACAATTCACACAATTCTAACCAAGCATGCGCACGAGGATGAGAAAGAGAAGAGAGAGAGAGAGAGAGAGAGAGAGAGAGAGAGAGAGAGAGAGAGAGAGAGAGAGAGAGAGAGAGAGAGAGAGAGAGAGAGAGAGAGAGAGTCAAGTCGCCACCATCAGTCACTCTAACCGTCCCCCCTGACACGCGCGCGCACACGCACGCTATCCCCCCCCCCCCCCCACACACACACACATGGACATTTCGTCCAATTATTCTTTTTGATCTTCTGGTAGCACTTAAAGTGGTAAGACGTTAGAACTGAAGATTGTTTCTCCACACACTCACAGCCACACACAAACGCGCACAGACGCACACAAATACATAGCACACAGACACACCTACGCACACATAGACACGCGACGCTTGCGCAAACGCGCGTTCACAAACACGACAATTCTACACACACATGCATACACACACTACCCCCTTCCCCATTCACACATCCCGTCTCCTCATAGATATACTCCCCTTCACATACACCCCCCAGCCACACACACCCACACAACACCCACAACCCATATTCCCCCTCCCCCCACACACCCACACATCCACACCACTCACACACACACAACACCACGACAAACACACACACCCACACACATACACACACACACACCACATACCATCACCACACACACACACACACACACACACACAACACACACACACACACACACACCTACAACCACATCACCACACACACCACCACACACACACACACACACACACACACACACCACACACACACACACCACACACACACACACACAACACACACTTACACACAACCTCCACACACACACACACACACACACACACACACACACACACACACACACACCACCACACACAACACACACCACACACACCACACCACACACCACACACACACACCACACAAACACACACAACACACCACTACCACACCACACACCACACCACAAACACCCTCCCACACACACCACACACCTCCCAACCCCCACCCACCCTCCCCCCTACCCACACCCTCCCACACACCCCTCCCCCCTACCCAAACTCACCGTCCGAGTGCACGGTGGAGATGTAGGTCCAGTTGAAGGCGCGGACAATATCCACCAAGGCCTGCACCTGGTAATTATCCGGGGGCACCACCCTCAGGAAGTAGCGGTAGATGTTCTTGTCGCTCAGGTCCATGCTGGTGGCCGAGTAGCCGATCTGCGGGATGTTGAAGATCTGCATCAGGTTCTGCACCTGGATGCTGGCCTCGCTGGACCCCGGCCCGATCAGCCCCACGATGGGCTTGTTCAGGATGGTGCCGCACCCCGAGTCCTCTTGGTTCTTCTTGTAGGACGAGAAGGAAGACCTGGAGCCCGCTACTCCTGGCTGTCTGGGGATTTTCCTGGAGGATTTTAGAAGAAGAATGTTGCTAGACATGTCAAGTCTGCAGTCCTAACATACATAGCTAGCTGGATGGTTGAATGCTTACTGAAATCCTTCGGATGAGACTAAAAACCGAGGTCCCGTGTGTGAACGTACACAGAACATCTTGCACACACGTTAAATCCTGTTCCGATTTTCGTACGATTAGGTCATCGTATGCCGGTGGGAACAGATGACATTTACAAATCTGCATACACACGGGGACTGGATGTAAAAAAAAAGCACAAGAGTGCTTATTCTATTATCCTTGATATAAAAGAATAAAATAAATAAAATTTAATATTTTGTAAAGGTCAGAGCTTTAGCCGAGGACAATATGTCAAGTGCATGAAAAAAAAAACCCAGAAACCTGGTGATTGTTTATGAACGAAACGGTTGCGTGCTCTTAAGTCTCACCATTTGTAAACTCCGAGCTCTAGCCGAGGAAAAAAAACATACAAAATGTCAAGTGACTGAAAAAAGTAAACCTGGCGATTGTAAACAAACAAAAAACAGTTATGCCAAGTCCGAAGTCGGAATACAGCTACCTTAATGGTTGGGGTAAAATGGTTGCATACCCTAAAACCTTAACATTTATAAAACCTTAAAGCTTTAGCCGAGGAGTAAATCCAAAATGAAATATCAAATGCATGGAAAAAAGAAAAAAGAAAGAAAACCCTGTCGATTTGTAATGAATTAGATAGCGATGCCAAATCCGAATGAGGAGCACAGCTACCTTAATCTAATTGTGTGCAAGCGGTTGCATACCCAAAAATCTCACCATTGCTAAACTTCGGAGCTCTAGCCTGTGGAATAACACCCATCCCCCCTTTTCCTTGAAAGAAAAAAAGTCAAATGCATGGAATTAAGAAAGACCTGGTGATTGTAAACAAACGACATATAAATACCAAGTGTTTAGAAAAGAACGAATAAATCAATGTCCGTTTGGTAGCCATTTTGTTGCGAATA
>CM060333.1:33383047-33390547 GCA_030674155.1 Stramonita haemastoma | reverse complement strand
TTTTTTTACTACTAGCCCTCTGGGCCAAGAAAAAAAAAAGAGAAAACAACAAACTAAAATGTTCTTTTAAAAAAGGCATAGCAATAAACAAACAAACTGCACATAACTATGCATTATATGAGTGACGACAAAAAACATCCATGGCATCATCCAAATGCAAGAAACATTTTCTACCCTTAGAGACAGGCAGACAGACAGACAGACAGACAAAGAGACAGACAAACAGACAGAAGTAACAAGTCCGATAGAAGAAAATCAGATAGCAGTTTAAAAGAAATCCTGCACACAGATTGATAGATAACATATACAAACAGAAAAACAGTTAGGAGTTAATAGAGATAGAAATAGAATGAGAGGAGGAAAAAAAGCAAACATAGCAAAAATGTGACTGAATGAACGAGCTAATCAAAAAAAATCAATAAAATGTGCATGGCTTAAAAGCCCCATTAACCCATTACCATGACTGCAACAACTGCACTAACGATCTGCTAAATCTTTGAAGTGCAGCAGAGGACAGCGAAGAATGAGTGGGTAGGATGAGAGAGTAGATTTGGTTATCGCAAGTGCGCAGCGTCCCCCCCCTTCTGTCCACACACACACACACACACACACACACACACACACACACACACCACACACACACACACACACACACACACACAACCACAACACACACACACACACACACACACACATACACACATGTTCGCACATGCAGAAGAATAAACTCAACATTTAAACTTATATATATATATATATATATATATATATATATATATATATATATATATATATATATATATATATAAAAATATATATATATTTATATTATTATTTGCAATTGTATGATGCTTGGAGATGGTATGTTGACTGCTTTGAGGAGACTGGTATTATTATAAAACTAACTGCTTTATGAGTGGACTGGTATTTTGTTGACTGCTTTGAGCGGACTGGCATTTTGTTGACTGCTTTGAGTAGATTGGTATTGTGTTGTCTGCTTTGAGTAGATTCGTTTTTTGTATTTTTACTGCTTTGAGTAGACTGGTATTTTGTTGACTGCTTTGAGGAGACTGGTATTTTGTTTACTGCTTTGAGGAGAAAAGTATTGAATTGGCTGCTTTGAGGAGAATAGTATTGTATTGACAGTTTTGAAGTGATTGGTATTGTATTGACTGCTTTGGGTAGACTGGTACTTTGTTTACTGCTTTAAGGAGAATAGTACTGAATTGGCTGCTTTGAGGAGAATAGTATTGTATTGACTGCTTTGAAGTGACTCGTATTGTGTTGACTGCATTGAGTAGACTGGTATTTTGGTGACTGCTTTGAGGAGAATAGTATTGAATTGATTGTTTTGAGGAGAATAGCATTGTATTGACTGCTCTAATGTTACTGGTATTGCTTTGACTGCTTTCAAGTGACTGGTATTGCAATGACTGTATTACTAATATTGATATTGTATTGACTTCATCGAGAAGACGAAGACCGTATTGACCGCTTTCTTGTTTATAAAACCTCAGGTAAAAGCACTACCTCACACGAATAAACTTAGCCACAAAAGAAAGGATACATCATTCTGCAAAAAAAAAAAAAAATAAATATAATTAAAAAAATAATATGATGATGATGATGATGATGATGATGATGATGATGATGATGATGATGATGATGATGATTATGGTGGTGATGATGTACAAATAGTAATATGAGCAAAAACAACAACAACGACGAGACGATAATAATAATAATAATAATAATATAATAATAATAATAATAATAATAATAATAATAATAATAATAATAATAATATAACAAACAAAACAACACAACAACACAACAACAACAACAAAAACAGTAATATACAGAATTTACACTGTATTGTACTGTACAGTTATGGCCTGCCACAACAAACTGTTTTTCAATAACATTTACTTTGTACGCCTTTCACACCGCACATCGCCCACATACTTTCATGTTTCCGATATGCGTGTACCCTCCCTACATAGCCTGGTTTAGGAACATTGTTTTCCTGGCAGCAATTCCTTTCATCCTGGTTCTTTGTACGTGCAATGAATACATATTACACATGGATACGCCTCAAGTCGTCGTCTCAGTCGAAAATGCAATGTCACCATTCAGGATGTTATGGTGCTGGACAAATAAAAACAGATTCTACGCCAAATTTGACTCCTGACTTGTTGCCCCTTCTAGATAAATGCTCAAAGATTCGTTGTTCTATCAGTGCTATCTTCGTGTTTGTTTCCCTTGACCGTGTGCGAGAGCATTTTGTGTGTGTGTGTGTGTGTGTGTGTGTGTGTGTGTGTGTGTGTGTGTGTGTGTGTGTGTGTGTGTGTGTGTGTGTGTGTGTGTGTGTGTTGTGTGTTTGTGTGTGTGTATGTGTGTCTGTGTGTGTCTGTGTGTCTGTCTGTGTCTGTCTGTGTGTCTGTGTCTGTGTGTCTGTGTGTCTGTCTGTATGTCTGTGTGTGTTGTGTGTGTGAAGTCAAGTCAAGTCAAGTCAAGTCAAGGTCAAATCAAGTCAAAATTTAATTTCCAGATGGTACATTGAATAAGCCATAAATTTGCTTTTTCTCATTAAGCCATCTATCTAGCAAAAAAAGAAAAAGAAAAAGAAAACAAAATACACAAAAAAAAAACAAAAAGAAAGAAAGAAACAACCAAACAAAACAAAACAAACTTTTTTTTTAAAAGGCCACTTAAAAAAATGATATCCAATCCATAATATCAATCCAACCAAAAACTTCAAACCGGCAAATCACCTACAATGACAATGATACAATTTTACTTTCATATGTGTCGACACTTTGTGTGTGTGTGTTGTGTGTGTGTGTGTGTGTGTGTGTGTGTGGTGTGTGTGTGTGTGTGTGTGTGTGTGTGTGTGTGTGTGTATGGTGCGTGCGTGCATGCGTGTGTGTGCGTATCTCTCTGTCTGTCTGTCTGTCCGTCTGTCTTTCTGACTGTCTTTGTGTGTATTTTTATGTGTGCACGGACACGTGTGTGCGTTACTTATGTGGATTCGTAGGCCAATGTTGTGATTGTGTGTGTGTGCGTGTGAGCGTATGTGAGTGTGTGTGTGTGTGTTTGTGTGTTTGTGTGTATGTGTGTGTGTTGTGTGTGCGTATGTGAGTGTATGTATGTGTCTGTGCTCACTTATGCACGCGTGTGGTGCGTATATGGATATGTAAGCTCATGCTCTGTGAGTGCGTTTGTGTGTATGTGTGTTTGTGTGTGTGTGTGTGTATATATGTGTGTCTCTGTGTGTATGTGTATGTGCGTGAATGCATTACATTATGGTTGTATACCATACTATTGCAATTTCTCTTTTCGCTGGTCTGCCAGCATCATCTATCCACTCCCTTCAACGTATACAAAACTCTGCAGCTCGTCTGGTGTGCGTGCGTGCGTGCGTGCGTGCGTGCGCGTGTGTTGTGTGTGTGTGTGTGATGTGTGTGCGCTGCGTGCGTGCGTGCGTGTGTGTGTGTACATTCAATTTGCTAAAACTATAATTGTCATTGATTGACTTGTGTGTTGTATAGGTTTGAATGCATGCGGTTTGATTTGTTTTTACAAGATAGAGCGCTATATAAATTCCATGTATTTTTTTATTTATTATTATTATTATTATTATTATCATCATATTATATTATATATTATTATATATTATTATTCATTATTATTATTATTATTATTATTATTATTATCGTTTTTGTTATCATTATTATTTATATTATTATTATTATCCTGTGATTATTCCCTGTATGTATTCAGAAATGCACATGTACCCCTCACGCATACAGACACACATACAGACACTGCGGCGTACGCGCCGCACACACGCACACACACTGACAAAGAGACACAGAAAGACACATAGGGAGAAGATGAGAGGAGAGAGAGGAGAGAAGAGAGAGAGAGAGAGAGAGTGAGAGAGAGAGAGAGAGAAGAGCAGAGAAGAGAGAGAGGGAGAAGAGGGAGAGAGAGAGAGAGAGAGAGAGAGGGGAGAGAGAGAGAGAGAGAGAGAGAGAGAGAGGAGAGAGAGAGAGAAGAGAAGAGAGAGAGAGAGACAGAGAGGACAGAAGACAGACAAGAAGATAGACAGGAAGAAGACGGAGAGACGAGACGGACGGACGGGAACGGAGGACAGAGACAGACAGACAGGCAGACAGACAGGACAGACAGACGGACAGACAGACAGAGCAGATAGGACGACAGATAGACAGTAGACAGACAGAGACAGAGACAGAGAAACAGCAACAGAAACAAAAACAGAAATTCAGTCACTTTGAAAACGGAGAAGCTTTTAGTAAGGGGCAGTACAGAACTTGAAATCTGCGTGACTGTTAGTAGGTGTTGTGTATTCGTTGGAAGTTTCCGCAGACGCTAAGGCCATTTACCAATCACTACTATTCTGAGAGAGTCTCCACAGCATCAGATAGATGGCGACCAGATCATAACTAAGTGCCCACTAACTGCATGCAATACATACACACAAGCACTCATATTTTTTCGCGTGGAATCTGAGTTCACGTATACATGTACGCATGCACGCATGCACACACGCACACACGTACGCACCGCACGCACGCACACATGCAGACAAGCATTTATTTTTCTGTATCATTATCAATGGCTGTTTGTAAAAAAAAGCATGGCTGCTTTATGATAATGTGCTCTTGAAAAAAATAACACATTCAATTCAGTTCAATTAGACCGGCAATCTGATCTTTTTCTGCAAAGTCAGACTTTCAACTGTGGAAAGCATCCAAAAAAAAATCTATGACATTAATTAAGACTCAAGAGACGTAAAATTTGCGTATAAAATAATAATAATAATAATATAAAATAATAATAAGTAATAATGAATAAATAATATATAATGTAATAAGTAATTACAGGATATACGAACCTTTGTTTGATCAAGAAAGCTGGAAACAAAGGTTTTCGTATATTCCTTGTTGAAATCTCAGACAACAACATTGTTGTCTGTCATGATTATGAGCGAAAATGCGTTGCCCTGCCGTTAAAGGCCTGACAAGTCAGGCTTAGCGTATCCGACTTCCGCGTGGGAGAAAACTGCTATCTTGTAAGGAATTTTTTGGAACAGAAAGGTGGGAGAATGGACCAAGAAGGGAGAAAATAGAAAGCGCTTTGATTTGTGTAATCTACAAGATTCAGCGCTATATAAATCGCATATATTATTATCATTTAAAAAAAAATCTTCTTCTTCTTCTTCTTCTTTTCTTCTTATTTTCTTTTATTTATTATTATTATTATTATTATTATTTATTGAATAAGTAGACGAGAAGGAGGTGACAGGAAGAACAGAAACGAGGCAGAGACAAAGCAAGGGCTAGAAAAGAGGGAATTCCTAGCGCGGAGTTTCCCAAGGTGGGGTTGACTATCATACTGAAAGACCCCCGGAATCCCCACGGGGGAGTCTTAGCAACAAGACTTTCCTGATATGCTACACCAGTTGTGCCCAGAAACCTACATGGTATATAATTATCCCAACAGGGGAACGAGATAGCCAACCTGTTAGAGCATTGCCTTTGCGATGTGATGGCCTGGGTTCGAGCGAACGGAGGTGCTGTTTAAAGGGATTTTTCCCTTGGAGTAAACACCAGTATCGTCTTTATTCCCCCGAAAGTCCTTCAGAATAAAGTAAAAACCGAGCTACGTCCTGTTTGCGAACGCGCGCAGAACATTGTGTGAATACATTACATTATGTCAGGCCTTTCGGAAGAATAAGCCATTGTATGCCGGAGGGAACCGATGAAAATATTTACAAAATTCACGCTGATGTCGTTGATGACATCATTGAAGTCATTCAGCTACCTTGATAGTGGTTAAAAGACCGCATGGGCAAATTCTTACCAATTTTGACCTTAAAGCTCTAGCTGAGGAACGAAGAGAAAAAGACAGCATGATCCTATATGCTTTATTTTTGTGTTTGTGCAAACCATAGAGGAGTGGTATAAATCATGGAATCTTTATAAGTGCACACGTGCCATCTGAGTGCACACACTAACAGAGTGTAAGTCACAGATAAGCCGACATAGACGTTGATCTGCCAGACAGCAAACATCGTAAACATGTTCACACTTTACCCACTAGACGATAGAGAGAGTGCCAACCGGATGGTACAACTCGTAAAAAACTCTTCACACTTTAGCCACTAGGTGATGGAGAGAGATGAGACCTAGACCTACAGCCTTCAGTTCTGAATCATCAGGATTCTGCAGGCGTTCGACTGCTTGGATAGCTTCGGCACTGCATGGCGTAGGGGTTAGCACCTTGGATTACGCACTGGAAGCTTGTATGTTCGAGTACCATAACAGTCAGTAGATTGTTTCAAACCCTAGCCAGCTCCTATCCAAAGTGTGTTTGTTATGAGCTTATTGTGAAGACTGGGACCACCCATTCGAGCCTCGTCTACTTTAAGGATGCAATTTGATTTTGAGAATGCTGCTAAAATTATTTGACCAACACTGCAGGTGTCTGTATCTCTTTGGCCCGGTTGACGCGGGGATAAATTACGAAAGGATGCTTAGAGCACAGTCCTTGTCACGTAGTGTCAAAGCAAATGCACTTCCAGAGCAGCATTGTTTCATCATCTTTATCGTCATTGATCATCCTGTCATAAAAAGAACATTGTCTCTGATTCGGTGTTTCACAGAAGATGAGGCAGTCACGAAAAAACCCTAAAAGACAAAAAAAAACTTTAGCACTCCAAGGTTCTGTGTCTGAAAGAACGCAGAACATCTTTGCGCATAGGTTAAAACTCGATTTACCTTTCGGAAGAGTACGCCATTCACGTCGGTAAGAACGACTGACATTTTCTTTTTGAAACCGCATGCATATTGTTATCGTATTAAGTCAATATACCCGAGTCGAAATAAGCCTACCTAATGACAAGCAAAAACAGTCGATCGCTTACGCAAAAGTCTTCCCATTATGTGAATTTTGTTTTTAATATGTATCCGAGGAACGAAAAAAATTATATCGTGTTTTTATCCATCGGTGGTATGAATGGCAGGAACGTAGCCAACATCCAAGCTCTTCTGTGATGAAAGGATGGCTTCTGCTTGGCTCCATTTGCCCTAGATACACTGAGTGCATGATCACTTTATCTTCACACTTCATTAAAGGTAAGAGAAGAGAGATAGCTGGCCTACCTGGACTGCCTTTAACTACAGTGGATCAGAGGTCTAGAGGTAATGCACCTGCCTAAAACGCAAAAAGACCGGGTTCGAAGTTTCTGATGGTAATCTCGTTTGTTTTCTGACTTCTTGATCCATTATCCTGCCTTTTTCCCCAGAACGACTCGGACGATTTTCTCTCCCATCCCATCATAACTATAGGTCACTGTCCTCATACGCTGAACTAGCAAATACAATTGAAAGTACACTAAAACATTCTGAGAAAATGTGTGTGTGTGTGTGTGTGTGTGTGTGTGTGTGTGTGTGTGTGTGTGTGTGTGTGTGT
>CM060333.1:33377556-33382947 GCA_030674155.1 Stramonita haemastoma | reverse complement strand
AGTCTTTTGGATAAAAAGGCAGAAGAATGGACCACGAAGATAGAAAATAAACACGAAGGAAGTGACAGGAAGAAAAGGAACAAGAAAGAATTAAAGAGATGGGATGGAAAGAGAGAATTTCTCTCACATAGTTTCCTGAAGATGGGATGCTCTTTATTTTGACAGGCCCCCAAATCCCCACAAGGGAAACAAGGATTCAAACTCTTTACCTTTGAGGTCAGAAAAATATAAGATTAGAAATCCATTGTCCTACACAGCCTACTATTGCGAAAGAGTTTGCTCTCTGTCTGTCTGTCTGTCTCTCTGTCTGTCTCTCTTTGTCTCTCTGTCTGTCTGTCTGTCTCTCTCTCTCTGTCTCTCTCTCCACAGACATAGAGATCATGGGAGTGAATTGTTTGACAGAATTAATTTTAAAAAAAAAACTTTGTATAGTTTTAGCTGAACACAGAGATTTTGACTGTATCAAGGAAGAGCACTGTAAATATATGCGAACAAAGCGTGGGCAACAAAAGCTAAAAGGCAGGGCTGCTTTGGGAATATGTGGCACAACGTTGGTTTAGTACAGGTAGTATTCCAATACATGAAACTCACAGAGAGAGAGAGACAGAGACAGAGAGAGACAGAGATACATAGAGAGAGAGACTGAGAGAGAGACAGACAGACAGAGACAGAGACAGAGAGCCAGAGAGACAGAGAGACAGAGACAGAGAGAGAGACAGAGAGAGAGAGAAAAACAGACAGACAGACAGAGACAGAGAGAGCAGTGTGTGCGTTGGGAAAGAAAACCTAATGGGTTTTGTTGGGGACAGAAGGCTTCTACATAGTCACTTAGATTTTCATTTTAGATCAAGAATACAGTAGGTAATTGTAGAAGGTTGGGACACGTAAATGTGTTTCATAGTTATGCAGTGATTTTTTTTGTTTTGTTATTGTTTGTTGTTGTTCTTGCTATTGTTGCTGTTGCTCCCAAGCTTTTTTAGAATCACTCAGAATATGCCGTGACTCGTTCATCCTACAGGGCAGTGAGACCGTAAGTAGACGCTGGATGAGAAATTTACCTGTATCATTCGCTTTGATCTCTTTATTTTTGGGAGGGGGGAATTTCACTCCATTATCAATCTTTAAAGAAATAAACTACCATCACTTTTCACACTGCACAGCAGCATAAATGTTTTATTCTAGAACATTTTGTCATATGTTTGTTGACTGTGATTCTTTGCATGTTTTCAATGCATTTTAAACACACTATATACACCTCACGCTTTGGACTAGTAGTTCATACCGTTTGACTTCCCATGGGTCCATACCCATGAAGTCCTGGTTCGAAACTCGGCGGTGTCTGGTGAATTCAGGGCAGGGATTTTGACGATCCCCAGGTCAACTTCAAGTGCACACCTGCCAGTACCGTTATTCGTTTCGTGTATACGGAGAAGATCAGAAATGCAGGTAAAAAATCTTGTATTTCGAGTCAGCGTTCGGTGGATTGCGGAATCACAAATATATTCAACGTTTATTGCCGAAGTTGGAATGAACATACCTTCAATGTAGGCAAAAACGGTCGCATACGCAATATCTGACCATTTGCGAACCTTGGATTGCAAGGCTCTTATCGAGGAACGAAAAAAGACTCCACAGAATCCACTTTTCTGCCTAAAATCTAGCAATCACGTCATCATGAGTTAAAGTCAGATATCAAGACATCTACAGATTTTAAACCACAGTATCATTACCACCTCCTCACGTACACTTCTTCTTAAAATGCACTCTATCAGAATGCTATTACGATTATTTTTTTGTTGTTATCAGACAGAACCATGAAACAAATCACGTCAGGATTATTTCTCGTGTATTCTAAACTAAACAATAAAAGGGTCTAAGAAGGCATTGCTTGTTCCCCTGACGAAATAAAAACCCAACAGATTTTTTTTAGCTGTGACTGGAACAGAAAATCTTTCTATTGTTGTGTAGGATGGGTTGATATTTTACACACACCACACACACACACACACACACACACACACACACACACACACACACACACAACACACACACACACACACACACACACACACAACTAAAAAAAAAGAAGAAGAAAAAGAGACAACAACCAAAAAAAAGAAAAACGACCACGGCGTTGCTATGGGAATCTGACTTGTAATGGTGGGTCGATGACAAAAGGATTCCAATACACAGCTGAGTTCAGACGGAAACTAAGGTGGGCGAATTCGTGCGTTGCGGTGGACACCACGTCCATGGGTGGTGGTTGGGGGCGGAGAAAACGCTTTGTGTGTGTGTGGTGTGTGTGTACTACTCTTTTCACCACTGAAAACCCAAATAAACCTCACAGCCAAAGTGGTCCAAAAGTGAAGTGATATATAAAGCAGTACGTTTGATAATGAAGTCTTTTTTGTTTTAAGACAAAATGGGTCTACAGGTAAGTAATACAAGCAGAATATGGTTAACTGAGTCTTTTCTAATCAAGACAAAGTGTGTCAAAAGTAAAGTGATATAAAACAGTACGTTAATAGTTAAGTGTTTTTTTTTCTGTCAAGACAAAATGGGTCAAAAGTTTAGTAATATCAGCAGTGTTTTAATCATTTAAGTGTGTTTTTGTTTTGCTCAAGTTACAGCGGGTAAAGAATTAATCTATTCAGTATTATGTATATCATTTATTCTCGTTTTGTCAAGACAAAGTGGATTGAAAGCTAAGCAGTATCAGGAGTACGTTTACAGTTCATTCTTCATTTTTGTCGTTCTTTCCTTGAGCTCCAAGGTTCACCGATGATCAGTTCTGTGCTACGCGATCGCTCTCGCCCACCATTACGGTAACTGCATTATGACTTCGCGAACAATCAAGTCTAAAACTCAAGAGCCGTAAAGTACTTCGATGGTAGAATTTGCATGTCTCCCATTCCCACCTCTATTCATTTCCAAAATCTGGAATGAAACTGAGTAGCGTTTCATGTGATCTAGATATTCATATGGTATGGCCCACCACAATGTTTTCTGAAAAGGGTGAGGTGAGAGAAAAGATCCCCCCACACACACACACACAAATATATATACACATGAACATAGTTGAATAGGAAAATAAACACTTTATACACCTGGGCAAAAAACGCTCCAATAAGTAAAGGTCTATATATCGGATCTACCTTTTTTCTCTTCAAAAGGCCCGATTTCATGAGATAACATTAGCAATAAAGTATTGGCATGGGAAACAATTGCGTGTCCGTCAGATGCCAGTCAATCCTATCTTCAAAGGGGGAATTTGGCCGCCTTTATTGTGAGCAAATATGGCAACATACACTAAATTTCACCATTTTTAACCTCGTAGTTCTAGCGGAGGAAGGAAGAAACAACCCTCAATCTTCTGTCAATCATTTTACGCTATGCTTTTTATGCGAAAAAAAAAAAAGAAATCGGGAAAGCATGTGATGATATAAATGACTCATTGACTGACTTCCTGCTGCTGCTGCTGCTGCTCCTCCTCCTCCTCCTCCATCTTCTTCAGGCCCAGCACATCCGACATCAGTGTGGGAATGAATTGCTTTATCTTAACACTTTTGGGGGAAAAGGCAGGAGAATGGACCAAGAAGGCAGAAAACAGACAAGAAGGGGGTGACAGGAACAAAAAGACACAAGACAGGGACACAGCGATGGATAGCACAGAGGGAATTCCTAGCACGGAATTTCCAGAAGGTGGGGATGCTATTTCTACCGACAGGCCTCAGGCATCACCATGTGGAAGCTGGCTAATGTGACAATAGTAAACTTTTTTTTCTGATCATTATCATGAGCAGTATATCAGTTCTAATAAATTTGCGCCGATCAATGTTTCTTTGTCTTAATTTTTCTCTTTTATTCTCTGAAAAAGGACCTTTGTCAACACCTCTTAAATCTTTGGTCATAATTATCCTCTTTCACTCCCTCCCTCCCTCCCTCCCTCTCTCTCTGTGTTTGTGTGTTTGTGATTGTGTGTGTCTCTTGTAATACCCCTGATTGTGTGTGTCTCTTGTAATACCCCTGCCAAAGAAAGGAAACCTCAAGAAATGCCAGAACTACAGAACCATCAGTCTCATAAGTCATCCTAGCAAGATCATGCTGCAGGTAGTCCTCAACAGACTGAAAAACCAAGCGGAAAAACTCCTGGCAGAAGAACAAGCGGGCTTTAGACCAAAACGCAGCACAATGGAACAAATTTTCAATCTGAGAATTCTGATAGAGAAGCATCTCCAACACCAAAAAGACCTGTACCACAATTTCATAGACTTCAGAAAGGCCTTTGACAGGGTATGGCATGACGGCCTCTGGCAAGTACTCAGGCACTTCAACATTGACAGCTGCCTAATTGAAGTCATCAAGGCTCTGTACGAGAACGCAAAAAGTGCAGTTTTCATGAACAATCACGTGGGCGAGTTCTTCAAGACCACGGTTGGGGTTCGCCAGGGCTGCCTTCTCTCATCTGTACTCTTCAACCTCTTCCTCGAAAACATCATGACAGAGACACTGCAAAACCACCACACTTCCATCTCCATTGGTGGAAGACCCCTTTGCAACCTCAGATTTGCCGATGACATTGACCTCATGGGCAGCAGCAAACAAGAACTGCAAATCCTCACAGACAATTTAACAGATCGAGCGAGCGCATACGGCATGGAGGTCAGTACAGAGAAATCAAAGATCATGGTCAACAGCGCGAGTAATGACATCATGGAAATAAAGATGAATGGAGAAACACTAGAAGAGGTGAGCCAATTCAAATACTTAGGCTCCATCCTAACAAAAGATGGCACATCAAACAATGAAGTGAAAGCTCGCATTGCAACAGCAACATCTGCTCTAGTCAGACTCGAGAAGATCATCAGAAGCAACAACATCAGCTTCTGCACCAAATACCACCTTTACAAATCCCTTGTGATATCTATCCTCCTATATGGCTGTGAATCATGGACTCTGACAGCAGAGTTAGAGAGGAGAATCCAAGCATTCGAGAACAAGTGCCACAGAAGACTCCTCAAAATGCCATACAAAGAACACAAGACCAATAACTATGTGAAAGAAGAAATCAAAAAGCGTGTGGGCCCCCAAGAGCCTTTGCTCTCCACCATAAAGAGGAGAAAGCTGATGTGGTTTGGTCACACCACAAGACACAACACCCTAGCAAAAACCATCCTGCAAGGAACAGTCGAGGGCAAGAGAAGAAGAGGCCGCCAAAAGAAATCATGGGTTGACAACATCAAAGACTGGACCGCCCAACCCCTACAACACCTCCTACTAGCCACACAGGATCGTGAAGCATGGAAAAAGATCTCTGTTGCGTCTTCTCTTATGTCCCCCCTACGTCCTTTGGGACATGGGACTGAGTGAGTGAGTGAGTGATTGTGTGTG
>CM060333.1:33365056-33367556 GCA_030674155.1 Stramonita haemastoma | reverse complement strand
GAAGGTGGTTTCCATTTATCTCTTCATTTTGTTGGTTGTTTCTTTGTATGGGGGCAGAATTCTACACGCATCAGCCCCTGTTTTCCATGTATGCTGTTCACACTGTCACTCCGGCGCCTACCATCTCTCATCCAATTCATTCCCTCGTCCTCCCAACCATCCCACCCCTCCTCTTCGTTTTGCACAGGAAATGCAAACATGCGCGTGCGTCCCACTTCCACTGACACCCCCTCCCCATCTCCAATTCTCTGCTCATTCAGGCCCTGATGAATGGCATACAAGTTTAATGAGCGAACAACTTGTGTCCATTCCTCTGTCATCGTCTCTGTCATCGTCTCTGTTTGTCTGTGTGTGTGTCTCTGTGTGTTTTGTTTCTGACTGACCATCTCTGTCAGTATGTAATGAGCGTCCTAGTGTTCGTCTCTGGTTCTGTTGGTTGTGTTTTGTTGTGCATACTTATTTGTAGTTTTTTTTATTTATATGCATAGCAATTTTGATGTAGATTTCAATACCACAACATCTTTAGCTGAATTTTATCCTTAAAATGTGCCAACAGAAAATATGAATACAACTGAAATATAAACGTTATGATAACTAACAAGATTTAGGCAAAAAACAAAAAAAAATATGAGTATTTGTTTTCACCACCAATTGATAAAGTTGAAATAGTTTTTTTTGCATCAGGATTTATGCATATATATATATATATATATTCACATGCTGGAAAAAAACCCACTGTCAGTGCCAAGTAACATTTTGTAAATATTCCTTTTATCATTGATACAATCATTTTTTCTTTCCATATCATTCCCGAAAGAACAAAAATTGTCAATACAATCCAAGAACATTAAGTAAAAATGCCCGAATAAAATGATATCTTCGTTTACCAATTTCTCTACAGCTGAAGCGACTATAATGTCCGAGGAAAATGTGCCTTGATTTTAATTCTATAGGGCCTCAGATGAAGTCAGTCATTAAAATTAAGACACTAAGAGGGGCTTGAAATTATGCTGGAGTGATACTGAATATTCTCTTTGTGTAATGATCTCTTCTTCTCTGGATTTGAACAATTTTTCTGTTTGGAAACTAGTTATAAGACCCATTCGCACATGCACACATACACACACATACACACACAGACACGCACACACACATGCACACACATACACACACAAGCGCACGCACACACACAAACACACACATACACGCAAACACAAATAAACAGAGAGACAGAGAGAGACAGACAGACAGACAGACAGACAGACGGAGAAATCCAGAGAGACAGAGACAGACAAAGCATAGACAGAGACAGAGACACAGACCTAGAGACAGAGAGATAGAAACACAGAGAGAGACAGAGGAATTGACAACAAAGGGGATTCATTATTGCGAAAACCTGGTGAAGAAAAAGCAATGACCCAGGCTGAATGAGGAAAACTGGTTCCCTCCTTAAAAGCCCCTTAGGAATCGGGGGGAAATGGCGAGGCACTGCCATCATTCTAGCCAATGGGCCATGGCTCTCATCAGCTGCTGTCTTCATTCCCTTCAGCCAGGGATGACATTTGTTAAGCAGCAAAAAAATTAATGAATAAATAACAAAAAATACTCATCAATACACAGCAGAGTGAAATAAAAACAAACTAATGTAAAAGAAGATGTGCATAGTTAGATAGATTAAAAAAAATCCAACAAACTAGTGTCAAAAATGTGTACAGTGAAACAGGGAAAATGGAAATAAACTAATGTTAAAAATTTATGTAGAGTGTACATGAGAAAATGAAAATAAAAATAATACATTAAAATTGTGCGATGGAATAAAGCAAAAAGCACTTAATTCAAGACAAACCACCTGTTAAATCAACGCAGAATAAAAAAAAAATCAAACAAGATACAAGCTTTTCCGTTGTTTGATTAATTAAAAAGTATGTCTCTTTGGTTTTAGTTTATTTTCTAATGGGAAGTATTCACTTTATTCATAACCGATAAAAGCGGACGTTTTTCTCTTTTCCTTCAATTGCTTTCATTATGTTTGACGTACAGTTTTCAATGTTTTACTGTTGTTCTTTTTTTTCGTGGCTATAATTATGGCATTTGAATTTCGTCCATGAGCATCTTTGTTTTCTCTGTTTATATTTGATTTTGGTTTCCAATTTCCATTGTCAAGTCTCTCTCTCTCTCTCCCTTCGGATGAGACTTTAAACCGAGGCCCCGGTGCGAACGCACGCAGAACATCTTGCGCACACGTTAAATCCTGTTCCGCTTTTTGTAAGAGTAGGCCATCGTGTGCCGGTGGGAACAGATGACATTTACAAAACTGCATACACACGGGGACTGGATGTAAAAAAGCACAAGAGTGCTTATCCCATTATCCTCGATAAAAAGAATAAATCAAATCAAATCAAATCAAATCAAATCAAATCAAATCTCTCTCTCCTCCCTCTCCTCTCTCTTTTCTCTCTCCCCTCTCCTCTCTCTCTCTCACCTTTCCCTTTCCCCTCTC
>CM060333.1:33351610-33364956 GCA_030674155.1 Stramonita haemastoma | reverse complement strand
GTGTGTGAAACAATTTTGTGTGCGAGCCCCTTTTGTATATTCCCTTTTCTTTTTTCCCTTTTTCCCTTGGGTGATGTTTTCCCTTATAATTCATGATCTAACAACCTTTTTTTTGGTAGCGAAAAGGGCCTTAAAGGGAATTTTTTTGCTTTGTGTTTTTTTATTTTTTTTTTTCCTTTTTTTCTTTTTTTAAATAATTTTTTTAAGACTTCCCTGGCTCTGGGAACTATGCCCGAAATTTTGCAATGTTTTTTGTTTTCAATCTTGGCATTTTTCAAAGTATTCTTGGGTTGCCCGCAAGATAGCATGACCCCGAGAAAAAAATTTTTTTCCTTTTTTGGGAACGCAAAAAAACACTGGCTAAAAATTTGTCTGACATATAAACCAAAAATGGGCTGTGGGGGCCGTTGGGGAAGGCAGGCCCCGCTCACCCTTGACTTCGGCGCAGGAGATAATTGTTATCTTTAGTCTTTCTGGAGAAAAAGGGAGTACAGCGAAACAAGAAGACAGATAATAGACAAGGAGGTGAGAGGAAAAGGGAGGGGGGGGGGGGGTCGAAAACCATTAGATGTGAATAGACGTTGAAGTCAAGATATTTCGCGCGCACACACGCACATACACACATCTATCTATCTATCTATCTATCTATCTATCTATCTATCTATCTATCTATCTATCTATATCTATCTATCTATCTATCTATCTATCTATCTATCTATCTATCTATCTATCTACATTCTCACACACACACACTCGAGTCAGAGAGAGAGGGAAGGAGGGAGGGAGGGGTGTATGTGTGCCTGTGTGCGTGCATGCGTGCGTGCATGCGCACCCCCTGTGTGTGTAAGAGAGTGAGTGACAGAGAGAGAGAGAGAGAGAGAGAGAGAGAGAGAGAGAGAGAGAGAGAGAGAGAGGAGAGAGAGAGAGAGAGAGAGAGAGAGAGAGAGAGAGAGAAGACAGACAGACAGACAGACAGACAGACAGACAGACAGACAGCAGACAGACAGACGAGACAGACAGAGACAGAGAGAACGCTGAACACTGAACACTGAACAATTTTAATATGTACATCGGCCTTAGGGCACAATACACGGAGCTTGGGGGGGGGGGGAGGAAAACAAGTAGATTGGTATGCAAAAGAGAGAGAGAGAGAGGGAGAGAGAGAGAGAGAGAGGAGAGAGAGAGAGAGAGAGAGAGAGAGAGAGAGAGAGAGAGAGAGAGAGAGAGAGAGAGGAGAGAGAGAGGAGAGAGAGAGAGAGATTAGATTGTGGTATGTAGGCTTCATGTGATTAGGGAGAGGAGAGAGAGAGAGAGAGAGAGAGAGAGTGAGAGAGAGAGAGAGAGAGAGAGAGAGAGAGAGAGAGAGGAGAGAGAGAGAGAGAGGAGAGAGAGTGAGAGAGGAGAGAGAGAGGTAGAGAGAGAGAGGAGAGAGAGGAGAGAGAGAGGAGAGAGAGAGAGCAAACCTGGACAGATACCCATATTATTGTAAGTTGGGTTTTTCACGTGTTGGAAAGGGCACGAGCCAGCGGATTAGACAGAATGTAGCGATATGGAAGCCCTGTCACAGACTTGTTGCTTATGTTGATATTTATGGTTGTTGTGTCCCCCTGCCCCATTTGCAATGGGATAAAGTGTTACGCAACAATTTATTGAATCCAAATGCAAAAATCACTTCACCATGTTGTGGGTTCCATGACATGCCGACCATATTATGGGCAGAAGAAATGATACACTTTTCATGTCTGAAAACATGTATGAAAATGTGTGTTTTGTGCCCAGTCCCCTTCCCACTGTCCCCTCGTGAATGGGCTTACAAAGCTTTGCACAATAAAATATTGTCATTCTCTTCTCTCTCCTCTCCTCTCTCTCTCTCATCTTCTCTCTCTCTCTCTCTCTCTCTCTCTCTCTCTCTTCTCTCTCTCTCTTCTTCTCTCTTCTCGTCTGTCTGTCTGTCTGTCTGCTCTGTCGTCTGTCTGTCTGCTGTCTGTCTGTCTGTCTGTCTGTCTGTGTCTGCTGTCCTCTTGTCTCTGTCTGCTGTCTTCTCTGTCTCTCATCTCTCTCAACTCTATCTTTTTCTCCCCTCATTCAACGCACGCGTTATGTCAGAGGCCAAGTAAAACCTTCGCGTACTAATGCGTTAGTGCCAGAAATGATCAGAAAAAATAAAATGTAAAAAGTTCAAGAAGTCCTATAACCTAGGCGGTCGTAGGGGGGCGAGGCCCCAGAGACCTCAGCTTCTCTAGGGGCCAGCAAATTGAGGGCGTCGCCCATCTCCTCTTCCTCGCTATTTTACCTTCCCTGACCCTAAAGAGGGCAGGTGCCCATTTACAGCTGGGTGAACTGGGAGGACTGTACTGAAACCAAGGCGAGCAAGCGGTCACCCATCCAACTGGTAACCACGCTTGACGCTGCTTAACTTGAATTGGAAAAAGCTAGCGCTCTGACCACTTAGCTATCCCCGCCCCTAGAAAAAGATTTATCATAAAGGCAGTTAGACAAGGGCTTGACTCTACATTCTACACTCTCTTCAGGTTCATGGTTATAATGTTACAAACAATCACATGTTCGAATCTGGGTGCGTCTAGAAGATTGAGAGATGGGGAGATTCGACAATTACCCAAACCGACTGATGTGCTGGTTTCCCCGTGCCTTAATCGCATGCTTTCTTCTTCTTCGCCAAGTGTTCATACAGCAACTATTTTGTCCATCATATGAGCGAAAATGCGTTACGCTGATGTTAAGTGCCGGACAAATCAGGTCCAGCGTATCCAACTTCTGCATGGAAGAAAATTGTTGTCTATTAAAGTCTTTCTGGAAAATGTCAGGATATTGGTTCCAGAAGGCAGTAAAGACTTAAGAAGGAGGTGACAGGAAGAAAAAGAGAAGGGATTTCTCGTACAGAATTTGCAGGTTATTCTGACACGCCCCAGAAATCCCCACGGGGGAATTCCATTCCTGCACTTATGTAATGGTATGCAGCTTCGACCAAAAATCATAGAGGTTTTTGGTGTAAACATTGTGCCAAGGCCTACAACATGCACTCTCTTTTTTTTCGGGGAGAAGGAGGATGGGGGTGGAGGGGATTGGGCGTCATAGCCTTTTGGATAGAGCAATCCATGTTGCACTTGCGATCTGACGACCTGTGTTTGAGTCCAAGTTCGAGCGACCACCGGACTCCTTATCAAGAAGAGTTATCTCCACCCTTGAGCTCTGTGTGTGTGTGTGTGTGTGTGTGTGTGTGTGTGTGTGTGTGTGTGTGTGTGTGTGTGTGTGTGTGTGTGTGTGTGTGTGTGTGTTGTGATGTTTATTCTATTCACACAACTAAGTCACAAATTCAACCAAATGACATTGTGCATGCACATGCACCCCCCCCCCCCCCCACACACACACACACACACTCATCCATTGGATGAGACAATAAACTTAGTTCCTGTGTACGATTGCATACAGAACTTTTTGTGCACACGTTAAAACCTGCTCCACTTTTTGAAAGAGTAGGCCATTGTATACCAGTGGGAACATATGACAAAATTTACCAAACAGCAAAGAGGGTCTAGATATAAAAAAAACCCAAGAGTGTTTATTCCATTATTTTCGATATAAAAGAATAATAATAAATGATAATAAACTCACGCAAACACACACACACACACAAACACGGGTACTTATTCTGTCATCCTCAATATAAAAGAATAAATAAATAAATACACAAGCACACACGCACATACACACACACTACACACAAACACACACACACACACACACACACACACACACACACACACACACACACACACACACACACACACACACACACACACACACACACACACACTCACACACACACGACACGACACGAAACGACACGACACGACACGACACGACACGACACGACACAACACAACCAAACACACTAACCCCCACCACCCATCAACCTACCGGAATGGCCATGACCCGAACCCTCAGAAGGCAGGAAGCTGACCAGCCGCCCATCCCGGATGGTCTTGCTAGCGATGGCGTCCTGAATAAAGTCAATGCTCTGCTCCAGGGCGATAGCGGAGTACCAGCACGAATCCCGAATGTCCCAGCCCAGGTGGATGTGCGGCAGGATGCTGCTGTTGCTGTTGATCTCGTCCACGGTGCGCTGGAAAGCTTCGATCCTCTGGATGCCGTAGTACTCCCTGATGGCCCCGCACACGCGCGAGTACGCGGTTTGGATGGGCGGGTGGTGGTGGACCGGAAACAAGGCTCCCAGAATGATGTCCCCTTCCTGCCGCGCCATGCGCCGCCTGGCGGAGTAAGTGGCCAGGTGTGGGGGGTTGGTGGTGGAAGGGTTGCCCCCAGATTTGGAAGACAGCGGGGAGGCCCTCTGGCTCCTGGATCGTACTCTGTCCTGCTCTGCTCTTTCCTCTTCAGGGTCGGCTTCGTCCTCTCTCCGGTGACGAACGCTTAGTGGTGACGACGTTGACGGGAGCGAGGCGTGAGGAAAGCTAGCACGCCCGCTCCAGAACTGTTCGCTGTAAGGGTTCAAGCCGACACCGAACTCATCCGAATTTTCGTTTTCGTAGGCGTTGAAGGCATTGGCACTCCCAGAGGATGAAGTCAGAGACACGGTAAGCACCAGTACTGAGAACACTTCGAGCATGGTTGAAGAATGGAATCCGAACACAGCGGATTCAGATCGCATGGTGTACACGATAAAGACGTAAAAAGGAAATCCACACAGCAGGAAAAAAGTGGATTGACAAACAAGATGCAGATATGAATAAAACAGCTAGCCACAAAATCTCTGAAAGCTCTCAAAGCGACACAGACCCAATCAGAATAAGTCATCCATGTTGCTGCCAGCCAGAAATCTCAGACACAAATGACTTCATGTTTCCCGAAGTAATCCTCGAAGTCTTCCGCCGGCTCAGTTACACAAAGATGCAATTGCCTTTAGCCGTCCTCAGCCGCCGCTGTGATGTCTTCCCCGTATCCTGTAAACAGAAGTGGTCACATTAGTTTGGGTTCCGGGCTGGCTGATAAGAGACGAGGATAAAAAGGGTCATTTTACCGGACACACATCACTTTCCTATATACAAAATCATCACTCTGGGGGATCGTTTGTTTGTGGATGTCAGTAGGCAAGTGCAGATAGGCAGAAAAACCGGTGGAAAACAGAGTCTAGTTTAATAGGATGGTAGGTGCAGGGGAGAGGCAGTTGAAACAAGGACAGAAGTAGAAGAGAAGAGAAGAGAAAGAAAAGGGAGGGAGGGAGGGAGGGAGGGAGGGAGAGAGAGAGAGAGAGAGAGAGAGAGAGAGGAGAGAGAGAGAGAGAGAGAGAGAGAGAGAGAGAGAGAGAGAGAGAGAGAGAGAGAGAGAGAGAGAGAGAGAGAAAAGAGGGAGGAGAGAGAGGAGAGGGAGAGAGAAGAGACAGAAGGAGAGAGGAGAGAGGAGAGAGAGAGAGACAGAGACAGAAAGACAGACGGCAGAGAGAAGACATGATAATTAGTGCAAGATAGAGTACTGAATTATTTTATCAAGTACTATAAGCATTGACATACTTTTTTTTTCATCTGGCCCTTGTCCTTATTAGGAACTACGAAACACAGAACAAACAAAAAAGCAAAAAACAAAACCACACAAAGAAAACAAAAAACAAGCCCCCAAAACAAAACAAACCCAAACCAAATCAAAAGTAATAGCAGCCCCACTGCCCCATAAAAACCACTGCCAACAACTACAAAACTTCAACCTATCATTTCAAGAAAGGAGATAGATATATATTGAACAAGTACATAGTCCCCGAACAACTCAAACATTATTGTCAAAAAAGATACACTGTTTATAATCAAGTAAATCAAATAGATTGAAATAGAGAGCAGACAGCAGAAACGAGAGCAACTCAAGCAAAAAAAATGATATATTATATCAAAACATTTCCACAAATCTTTCTTATCTTAAAACATAACTATGATTAAAAAAAAACAGAATCAAAACTAACAACAAACACCATTAAAAAACCCAGCAATATTGACACTGAGAGACAGAGAGAGAGAGAGAGAGACAATGACAATGACAATGACAATGACAATGACAAAAGTTTATTGTTATAGGCAGGATGCCCATTAACAAGGGGACAGTGGGAGGGGGGGCTGGGCACAACACACAAAACGTTATGTATTCAGAACTTCCTTAATTACAACCCAAAAGGTCATCATGTCGTGGATGCCATAACATGGTTACATGATAAATGTAGATCCTTTTTTCATAAGCTTTGATTAACCCTTACAATTGTAATTGTTAATTGTCAAGGGGGAGGAATTTCCACAAAATAGTACAAATCCAAAAATCAACATCTAACAGCAAACTGGTCAGCGACAAGAAAAGTATGTTACGATGTCTCTTCTTTCTTCTTTTTTCATGGCTTGTGCAACTGTACACCACTAACACGTGACAGATCCGTGATAATCCAGGAGGCATGTCGGATTCAGCTATTTTCTCTCTCTCTCTCTCTCTCTCTCTCTCTCTCTCTCTCTCTCTCTCCTCTCTCTCTCTCTCTCTCTCATCTCTCTCTCTCTCTCTCTCTCTCTTCTCTCTCTCTCATGCATACCCCCCCCCCAAACACACACACGTTCTCGATCTCCCTCAAACACACACATTCACACACACACATACATACATACACGCACACACACACACATTCACATCCACGTTCATACACACACGTATACATAAATACCTACACAAACATATCCACAAGCTCAAACACACACACACATACACACACACATAAACACACGCACGAACGCACGCACATACACACACCCTTAAATTCACATACATACACACATATACGCACGCACTCATACATACGCACTCAAACACACACATACACACACACACACACACACACACACACACACACACACACACACACACACACACACACACACACACACGCATACACACCCACACACACACGCATACACACACCACACACACACATACACACACACACACACACACACACACACACACACACACACACACACACACACACACACACACACACACACACACCGCGCACGCACGGGCTATCCAAGCAAGAATCGAACTGCGTCCACTATCACATGCATCACATCAAGTCCGGCACTGATCCGATCTTTCAGACGCTCCCGGTCAGCAAGGGACCACAGCTTCAGTTTGTTGTACACAAAGCTTTCCTCGTTGGTCATCAGCCTGGTGTCCTTTTTCATGAACCAAAACAAATCAGGGGGTGTGTCACCAGCAGCAGTCCATTGGAAGCGAAACACGAGATCGTCGGTTTCACATACCATCGTGTCTGGATGCCGTTTGCTGGTGAACACGCGACGAAAGTCCTGGTTCCTCTGGGTGTCCCTCAGCCTCCGCTGCCTCCACTTATCTGTCAGTTCAGCCACGTGGTTCTTGATGGCGTCGGCACTCGTTCCAACTGCCTGAACTTTCGCAAGAGGATCGTCAGTGACGTCACACTCCGCAGTTTCCGTTGTAAACATAGAGGCAAGGTCAATGTCACGTTGCAGGTCAGCGGGCTTTTCTTTCTCCGACTCGGTGACATCGTTTGGTGCATGGCGGATTTCACGTGCCCCCTCTTGCAATGGTGTGTTGATGGCAGAAGGGGGTGTGTCAGTGCGTGACACAGCGCAGCCTGAAGGAGGTGTTGGCATAAATAAACATTGCGAATGTTCTTTTGTCACAATGTTTTCATTTTCCTCCAGCTCTTGCCTCTGTGCTGTCCTCTTTCTCTCCTCCCCCCTTCGTCTGTCTCTGTCAGTCTGGCTTGGAGGCTTTCTTCGGTAGCTGACAGGGGTGTGCTGTTGCGCCATGTTGCTGTTGTTAGCTTGGCTGGCTTGCAGTCGTAGCACAACGACTGTGCTGTCGCCACTTCCAGCAATTTTCCAGGAAGTCAGGCGATTTTCTTGGAGCAGAGCATCCAGAGTAACTGTCAACGTTGTTGGTAATGCCGACAACGGCATGGTTTTGGATGAAAATGTATTTTTTTGACAAACAAGCTAGCAACAAAATAATCTTCCTGCCTACCTCCAAGGGAGATCACCCGCAGCTCCGAGAGAGAGAGAGAGAGAGAGAGAGAGAGAGAGAGAGAGAGAGAGAGAGAGAGAGAGAGAGAGAGAGAGAGAGAGAGAGAGAGAGAGAGAGAGAGAGAGAGAGAGAGAGAGAGAGAGATCAAAGTTCACAAATGGGGCAGCGAGATGCTCTAGGAAAAATGTCTATTACTTAAAAAGAACAACGTTTGCTTGAAACTGTGTCTTCTATCCTCCGAGCTGTACATAAAACTAAACAGAGCAGCCCGAGCAAGCCGAGCTAATGGACTGATGAAACAGGCAAGGCCAGACTTAACACGAACAAAAACTGATCTCATGCAAGATTCCCCACGAAAGTCTTGTGGTAAACTTCAGTAGTTAATTTACAAGTCCATATACATCTCCCAGCAGTGCTGGTCTTTCCAGCATTTTAAGCAAACCGCTGAACATCCACTTCAAAAGAAAAACATCCCTGTTATGTCACTGAAGAAATGGTAGTGGTGATTGCTTAATTCCTTCATTATTATCTGAACGATTATCCAATTTAAAAAAAGAGGTTAAAACGCAGACGAGTTCGATAACATCACTGTAGGTATTTTTTTCACTAGCGGTCGTTAAGTCTGCCAGACATCTTTCATGAGTTTCAACCTATGAATGGATTTTCCTCGGAATTTGCATTAGTGATGATTCGTTGGTTTTGTTTTATTTTTCAATCAATTGTGGGTACATTATTGGTAGATGCTTCTCGATATTCATTTTTACTATTCTTGTTCTCGGTGAGGAAATAAAACTGTGTAGTTTCTGAACGATCTTTTCCAGATGTTATGAGGGGATCGATGAACAAAATTATGAAGAGATGAAAAGAAAGTTGAATAACACACACACACGCGCGCGCGAGCGCGCCGCGTTGTTTACACACACACACACACACACACACACACACACACACACACACACACACACACAACACACAACACACAACACACATAATTATATATATATATATATATATTATATATATATATTTAGAGAGAGAGATAGATAGAAGATATAGATATATAATACATATCATACATATAACATATTATATATGTAATTATATTAAAATTGTCGATTGAAAGTTTCAGCTTCAGTGTCTATTTTTAATTTGCTTACAAAAGGTTGTAACTGGTTTCACGCACAACTTGTTTTCTTATACTAGTTCAAATGTTCACTATAATTGTGGTAAAAGTACTACTTATGTCTTCTCAGACCAAAATGTGACAGGGTTAGTCCTAATTGTATCCCTGCATTAAGAGTAAGAATTGCAACGTTGTGTTCCTAAAGACGGTGACTACTAGCCAGCACAATGTGAGATGAGATCTGTTCTTCTTAGAGTCGTATGATTCGTGATGTTTGTGTCTAACGGACACCAGCAATTGTGAGACTGTATTTGTTCTGAATTATGAAATGTTGAATCAGCATTGTTATTAGTCATCGGAACATCATTTCAACTGTAACAACTATTAACTTATGGTAAATTATACATATTTGATTGAACATAGAGAAACAGTTCTGTAAACCTTGAGTTTTGCAGCAGTATAAAAAAATTTATGGCAGAGTATGCTTGGTTCCTTTAAAACACAGAAGCCCTACAAATGCAAACTTTCAAAAAGACAGAATTAGCTTAAGATTATCGCATTGAGACTACGTACAATCAAACCTGAAGAATTTCGACACGGTGGAGGCAATTATAATAATTAAAAAAATCTATCTCCCTCCCCCTCCAAAAGATAAGTAGAATGAAACGAAATCATGGAAAACAAAACAACACGGACTAGTACCCAAAACCTGTTTGTTAAACTACATGTATGCATGACGCAAAAGGTCTTACACGTGTGCTAAATAATTGTAACACATGAAACATTAGTTTATCGTCTCATCCGAAAGACTAGCTCCCAGACCACTAACGGTCTAGTGGATAGGGGGAACATTTCTGGCCCATACGGGAAAGGAACCATCACACACTTCGAGCCCAGCTTTTTAGGGAGGTGCGTTACCCCTAGACCACCGATCCACTGTATGAAAAAGAATCTACGACTAGATTCTGAGTGTCTTTATGCAAGAACACAAGGAACAAAAAAAAAATACAGCAACGCCATAACACACGCTACACATCCTTAAACACAATAGTTTATACATCCTGATCAAGAACACTGCTGCCAGTTTCTTCCATCCCAAGAAATACTTCAGCATTCTAGAGCAGTTCTGCCATGATAACCCGGACTAGGAGACAGGTGATGGTAACCCCCCATTAATTCCTAAACAAAGGATCATACACGAGAAAGTTTTAAACAATCCTGTGGAATTTTGAACTAGGAGTCCGTTCTCACGGATACAGACAGACCTGGCCTGGATTTCCCAGAATTGTGGATATAACAAAGCAGGCGTTTGTTTGCCGCCAAGTATGCCGGACGAGAGAGAGAGATAGTGAGTGCAGTGGAAGGAAATGTCTGCCTGACGAGAGAGATATGGTGAGTGCAGTGGAAGCAAAGAATTGAAGATGCCAGGCTTTGTTATCCTTAGTGTCATTATCATGTTACTCTATTGCATTGCATACACACACACACACACACACACACACACACACACACACACACACACACACACACACGCACGCACCACACACACACACACATACACACACATCCACCGTCAAAGAAACAATATGTCATTTTCATGTTACTGTATTGCTTGTACACATACACACACACACACACACACACGCGCACACACACACACACACACACACACACACACACACACACCACACACACAACACACACACACACACACACACACACACACACACACACACACACACACCGCTGTCAGAGAAGCAATAAGAAAACAACCCAGCAAAATGAGTAAAGAAAAATTAAAAAGAAAAACAGCAGTTTTGAAATAGGCTGTAAGAAATATCTGCAGAATCATCTGAGCAACTCTCTTCGTGTATGAGAGAAAATAACAACAAAAGAACAAAAAATGGTAAATTCAAAAGCTCCAAAAGACAGCGATAAAGAGGATAAAGCTAAACAAAGACAGAAAGAGGAAAGGCGAATAGGAAAAGGAAAAAAACGACAGGAATAATAACGATAGAGGTTGGGTGGTCTAGAGAAAGCGCACTCATCTCAAACATGAGAGGTTTGCAAGTTCGATCCCCGTGTGACCCTGAACTTTTTCTCCATCGATCAAACTATTAAAGATAATCAGGATACTTTTTGGAGGAAGACAATAAAGTCGCGAGCACAAACATGCATATAGCGCATTTTCATGCGTTAAATGCATGTTATACACGCGATTTTAGTAATAAAAAAGAGAGCTGTCCCTGAAATAAAAAGAATATGTGGAAAAATAATAGCTTTACAATAGAGAGAAAGACATATCCAGGCAGGAGGTTATTTTAATTGATGGCACAGTACTTATGGTGACGCGCTGATTGCATCAGTAAGCAGTTCGAATTTCCAGCAGAGAAATCTGCCATGACATAAAGTGGTAAACGATGCTAAACAATAAAACAAACAATACAACACGATACAGTACAACACAGTACAGTAACAATACAATACAATACAATACAATGCAATACCATACAATGTAATGCAAAACAACACAATACAAAAAACAACGCATTACATACAATACAACGTGATACGATACATTGTGATGCAATAAAATGCACTACAATGCAATGCAGTAATACAATACTAGAAAACGCATGACAATACGACACAGTGCGATTTCATACAATACAATGCAGTACAATATAATACTATACAATTCAAAACAATAATAATACAACAATACAACAATACAAAAACAAAGCAAATACTATACAATCCAATGCAATACAACACAATGCAATACAATGTAAAGCAATACAATACAGTGAATACAATATAGCACTATGTAACAGATAAAATATCTGCGACGAATAATAAGAGACAGTCTTTAAATTCTAGTCACATGGTATGTGGCTATCTAACACAGCATTTAAAGCATTGTTACGCCATATAAATCCACAGATCGCGTACCCAAGAGAGACAGAGAGAGAAAGACAGAGAGATAGACAGAGACAGAGACAGAGAGAGAGAGAGAGAGAGAGGAGAGAGATGAATGATAATCTTTATTTTTCAGGGTAACAGAGTAAGTAGCATTGTACTGTTTTGAGAGAGAGAGAGAGAGAGAGGAGAGAGAGAGAGAGAGGAGAGAGAGAGAGAGAGAGAGAGAGAGAGAGAGAGAGAGAGAGAGAGAGAGAGAGAGAGAGAGAGAGAGGAGAGAGACAGGCACGTGACAGACAGGCAGACAGACAGAGATAGAGGTGGAGAGACAGAAACAAATGAAGAAAGAGAGACGGACAGACTGACAGACAGCAGACAGACAGCCAGAAAAACAAGACAAACTGACACAGCGACAGACAAAGCGACAACAGACGAAATGACAGAGAACAGAAACGCATGAATAGAGAAAGGAAGGGAGAGGGAGTCAGACAGACAAGAAAATAGACAGACAAATGGACAGACATATAGACTAATGAACAGACAAACAAGACAGAAAGAGGAGAAAGGGGAAAAGGACAAAAAGGAATAACGGCAACATCTAAACCGGCGCCACGAGCAGTATCAGCTGGAGCTTGTATCTGTTTCTCAAAGGTGTTTATTTACAGTTTGGAGCAAGAAACGAAAATCACGAAGAGAGTTACAAGGAGAAGGAGGAAAAACGACAAAAAAGAATGCAAAGAAGAAGACTGCAAAAGTAAATGTAAAGAAAAATAATGCAAAGACAAGAAGCAAGAAAAGCAAATAAAAAAGAAATGCAGAAAGAAAGATAGAAAAGAAGAATGTAAAGAAGAATAATGCAAAGAAGAAGAAGAAGAAGAAAAGAAGAAGAAGAAGAAGAAGAAGAAGAAGAAGAAGAAGAAGAAGAAGAAGAAGAAGAAGAAGAAGAACACAACAACAACACAACAACAACAACAACATAAGAATTGTGAAGAAGAAAAAGAATTGCAAGATAAAGAAGAAGAGAAGAAGAAGAAGTAGAGAGAAGAGAAGAGAAGAAGAAGAAGAAGAAGTCTAAGAAGAATGACGATGATGATGGTGATGGTGGTGTGGTGGTGTGGTGGAGGTGATGATGATCATGATCATGATCATGGTGAACATGATGATAGGGTGATGACCTGGTGATGATGGTCATGATGATCATGATTTTGATCATCTATGTCTATTCACGCTGCCTAAAATG
>CM060333.1:33334110-33341610 GCA_030674155.1 Stramonita haemastoma | reverse complement strand
CGTGTCGTGTCGTGTCGTGTCGTATAGTATAGTATAGTATAGTATATATAGTATAGTATAGTATAGTATAGTATAGTATAGTATAGTATAGTATAGTATAGTATAGTATAGTATAGTATAGTATAGTATAGTATATATTCTTACAGTATTCGTATAGTATATGAGTGTGCGAGTGTGAGTGTGAGTGTGAGTGTGCGAGTGTGAGTGCGTATGTATGTAAGTGTGTGTAAGTATGTTTATGTGTGTGTGTCAATGCGTGTGAGAATGTATGTATGTGAGTATATTTGTGATAATGTGTTTGCGCACGCATGCACCTGTGTGTGCGTGTGTGTGCGCGCGCACGCTCGCGTGTATGTGTGGCTAAAAGGGTGGGGACGGAGGAGTGTGAATGTGAGAGAGAGAGTGTGTTTGTGTGTGTGTTTGTGTGTGTTTGTGTGTGTGTGTGTGTGTGTGTGTGTGTGTGTGTGTGTGTGTGTGTTCATGATTGTGTCTGCGTGTGTATGTATCCACGTACACGCGCGCGTAAGTGTGTGTGCATATGTGTGCACATGTGTTTGTGCGAGCGTGTGTGTACGTGTGTTTACGTGGTGCGTGCATTCGTGTGTGCGTGTGTATGTGATTGTGGGCGCGCGCGCGTGTGTATGTGTGTATATGTGTATGAGAATGAGGAGAAGGAAAGGGGAGGCTTCTGTGCTCATATTGAAAGGATCACGATACATTGAGAATAATTATAGTTGTCTGAGAAATAGAGAACAACAAGTTTGTGTAACTTTCTGGTGCAAGTATTTACGCATATAGACGCACACACAACGCACGCACGCACGCACACCACACACACACACACACACACACACACACACACGTGCAAACATACCAAAGGAGACACATCAAACACATATGCGCGTAAGCATGCATGTGTGCAAACACACACACATACACACACCTGTATAAATGTACATACACACACACACTCACTCACTCAAAACACACACACACACACACACACACACACACACACACACACACACACACACACACACACACACACACACACACACACACACACACACACACATTGTGTGCCGGTGGGAACAGATGACAAAATTTCCAAAACTGCATACACACGGGGACTGTATGTAAAAAAAATACATGAATGCTTATCCCATTATACTCGATACAAAGGAATAACTAATGAAATATATACATAAATAAATAATAAACACATGTATACATACTTATACAAACACGAAAAGAGAGTGTGTTTGAGAGTGAGAGGAGAGAGAGAGAGAGAGAGAGAGAGAGAGAGAGAGAGAGAGAGAGAGAGAGAGAGAGAGAGAGAGAGAGAGAGAGAGAGAGAGAGAAGAGAGAGAGAGCAGACAGACAGAGACAGAGACAGAGACAGAGACAGAGACAGAGAGAGACAGACAGAGAGACAGACAGACAGACAGACAGACAGACAGACACAGACAGAGACAGAGAGACAGACAGAGACAGAGACAGACAGACAGAGAGACTGACAGACTGGACAGACAGACAAACAGACAGAGACAGAGATATAGGGGAGAGAAAGTGACAGACAAGGCAGACAGGCAGACACACAGACACACAGAAACACAGACACACGGGCACATCGACACACAGACACACAGGCAGACAGTCAAACACACTGACTGACAGACAAACAAAGGAAGACAATCGGAAAGACACATGCATAGAGACCGAAAGAGATATACACGCAAGCAGCTTTAACTACAGAGACAGAGAGACAAACAAGCGAACAGACGAGCAGATAAATAGGCGTGGGCGTGCTGACACAGGAAGACAGTACGAGATGTGACACTATAATAATGGAATGAACGGTCGTGGCACACCTTCATTCTATGCAATGGACCATTGCGAGTAAACAAAACAACGTTTCAGTTTTTGTTATATGAACATAAAAGAAAAATAAGGGGGGAGAGAGATATGGGGAGTGGGGAGAGAGAGAGAGAGAGAGAGAGAGAGAGAGAGAGGAGAGAGAGAGAAGAGAGAGAGAGAGAGAGAGAGAGAGAGAGAGAGAGAGAGAGAGAGAGAGAGCTATGAACTCTGCACAATTGTACTTTGGCTTTGGCTACTATTTACTTTTTTAGAGGATAAAAGGAATAAGCGTCCATGTGCTTTTTATCGCTGTAAATTTTGTCATCCATTCCTATACGCAAACAATGGCCTACTCTTTTGAAACTCTGTGTGTTGTGTGTGTGTGGTGTGTGTGTGTGTGTTGTGTGTGCGTGTGGTGTGTGTGTGTGTGTGTGTGTGTGTGTGTGTGTGTGTGTGTGTGTGTGTGTGAGTGTGTGTGTGTGTGTTTGTGTGTTTGTGTGTGTGTGTGAGTATTGTGTGTATTGTGTGTAATGTGTGTGTGGTGCGTGTGTGGTGTATGTGTTTGTGTACGTGAGTGTGTGTGTGTGTGTGTGGTGTGTGTGTGTGTGTGTGTGTGTTGTGTGTGTGTGTGTGTGTGTGTGTGTGTGTGTGTGTCGCGCGCATGTGTGGGTCTATGTATGTGCGGTAAATATAAGCTTATAGGGTGTATACTTGTAAATATATGTATGTGTGCAGGCGTCTGTTGCTGATATACGGATATCTAATTTTAATGCGTATATCATTTTTAAAGTGATTTAGGTTACAAGCGTCTGTAAATAAGGTGGATTAGTTACTACAATATTCATTATATATCATTTGAGCTCTGGAAAAAGGTAAAAATAAAGGTGTCCCATAACCTATGGGGTCGCAGGGAAGCAAGGCGTCAGAGACCTCAGCTTCTCTAGGGGCCAGCATTTTAAGGGCTGCACCCATCTTCTGTCATTCGCTGCTTTACCTTTCCTGAGCCTAAAGATTGCAGGTACCCGTTTACAGCTGGTAAACTGGGGGACTGCTGCAGCTGCTGCTGCTGCTGCTGCTGCTGCTGCTGCTGCTAGCTGCTCATACTACCATTTTCTGCTACTACTACTACTACTACTACTACTACACTACTACTAACTACTACTACTACTACTACTACTCTGCTGCTGCTGCTGCTGCTGCTGCTGCTGCTGATACTTACTACTACTACTACTACTACTACTACACTACTACTACTACTACTACTACTACTACTACTACTACTACTACTGCTGCTGCTGCTGCCGCTGCTGCTGCGCTGCTGCTGCTGCTGCTGCTGCTGCTGCTGCTGCTGCTCGCTGCTAGTACTACTACTACTACTTCTGCTACTATTACTACTATCATATTACAACCACACTATCACTACTACCAAAATTCCGCCGTGTAAAGCATACCGTTTTTTATCATCATTATCCCTGTTGTTGATTTTAGATAGTATCAGCACTGACAATAATCACTGAATCATAGTGAATCATTGCAGCTTTTTGCCAAACCTTTAACACAAAGAACAGTTTACAGCTGCTAGGTGTGAGGCAGACAAAAGCAGTTGGTTGTGGTGTGCACTTTAGAATTCGTGAAAAAGTAGAAGGCCTATTGTCTGTACAAGCTTTCGTTTAAATGAAAAAAAACCCCATAAAACAGAAGTGTAAAAGATTGAGTCACCCAACGCAGAACAAGAGAATGGCATTGTGCTCTTAACACATCGGAATGATAAAAGAATCAAAGGTATTAAATGCAATTAATTACTAAAAAAGATAAAGAAGAAATGTTAAAAAACCCAACAACTTCTGTATGAGTGCAGTGATTTCGACTATATGTTTAAACGTTTAAAGGGAGAAGTAGCATATTAATGGGATAGGCATATGGTTAAACAAATAAGGATTACATGTTTTAAGAATTGCATTTACAGCAGAAAAATCCTTACAAGAGTTATCATTAGTTTTTGGCATTTAGCGTAGATGTATATTCCATTATTGAGATTTAATTCTTGTCAAGTTAGCGATACACTTAAAAAAAACACAACCAACAAACAAGTAAGCATAACTACTTTTGATAGGTGATTAGAAACGCGTCAAAGATAATGCTATAAAACGCTGTAGTAGTATATCAAGCATCATAAACAAAATAGCAAATCATTAAAAAGCCAGTAATAGCCCTTTATATAATTCTCAATTATCTAAATCATATCATAGGTTCCCTGAAAGTAAGACAAAAGCCACTGTACATCATTGTCTAGAACTTTGGTTTCAGAACAAAACAGGACAACATAACTATGCGCTACACTGCAGTTAGAAACTGACATTCTTTGCCTGCTTTTTGGCAGTTGGAAAGACAACACAAGATGCACATTATTTTGCTGGGTAGAATGAGAAGTGTCACATGGAGGAAAATTAGTATGTGTTTCACACATTTTGACACCATCCACCCATCCACTTTTTCTTCCCCACTCCCTTTCCAACCATACTCAATTTCACTTCCGCGAATCAATTTCTCTCTCTCTCTCTCTCTCTCTCTCTCTCTCCTCTCTCTCTCTCTCTCTCTCTCTCTCTCTCTCTCTCTCTCTCTCTCTCTCTCTCTCTCTCTCTCTCTCCTCTCTCTCTCTCTCCACACGGGGACTGGATGTAAAAGAGCACAAGAATGCTTACTCCATTATCCTCGATATAAAAGAATAACTCAAATCAAATAAATCAAAATCTCTCTCTCTCTCTCCTCTCTCTCTCTCTCTCTCTCTCTCTCTCTCTCTCTCTCTCTCTCTCTCCTCTCTCTCTCTCTCTCTCTCTTCAGCCCCCTCTTTCCCTCTTTTATAGCCTGTGACACTCTCCTCCTCTCTACCACTTTTTAATTCAGTTTAATGACTGTTTCCCTCGTTTTGTCCTTAGTACACCTGCCCTTCACACAACCGAACCCTCCAAGAGACAGCCTAATCCAACTAAACCAATCTTCTTGTTTATAGTCCCACCGACCAGAGGCCATAGTGGGGCTGTCACGTCGTAAAATTTCATATCTCAAAATAAAACTGCAAATAAATACAGGTTAAAACATGTAGAAAATCAAGTCTCCTCTCGTTCCTTGTATCTAGGCCCTGGGCAGCCGTAACCTTGGGCCAACCCAGGACGGTTACTGCGTTGCGGGAGAAACCGTATCAACCACGTATAAAATGAGATTAAAAAAAAAAAACCAGGTTCCTTAAAACAACCTTGTTCTAAGTGACTAGCTATAACATCTTTGCTCATATCAGACTTTAGAGACAGTCTGTGACCTTCAATGTTGGGTAATGTACCTCTGTCTGATCCTCCCCGCTACCCTACCAAGGAATGCATTCTTGTTTTAGCTTTTTTTTCTTTATAGATATAGTGCTAAAAATAGAGGGCAACAGTGGTTTTGTTTTTTTCGTTCGTCGGACAGAGTTCCTGGGTTCACAAATGGTGCTATTTTGCGAGTTTTACCAACCATACAGGTAGCCGCATTCCAACTTTGGGGATAAACAGTTGATAAGAAGAAAAAAATATAACCACGTCCAAGTGTAAACTGAATTAAACAAAATCAAAATAAAACAAACAAAACTAAGCAAACACTGCTTCTATCACGATCTACAACACAAACAGCAAAACAATTGGTCAGTTAAACCTATGGCAAAGCGCACAGAAAAACCAAACAACAGCAACAAACCCCAAAACAGAACAAACATCAGAACAATAGCACAAAATAGCAAAGAAAGAAAACATATTAACTACATAAAGATAAAACTAATAGCCCCATGAAATCGGTTTAACAGCTGGTTTTGACAAACAAGTCACAAGCCTTGATGTTCTATTTAAAATATGGCTAGTAGTTTTGCTTCGATGTACAGAACATTAAAGAGATCTTCTTTAATTCGTTTGTATAGTTATTTACTGTGGCAGTGGCTCATTCATTTACTCATTCGTTCAGTCACTCCCTCACCCACTCGCTCGTTCACTCACTCACCGACCCATTCACTCATCCATTTATTTATAAATTAATAGGGTGATTGATTCAGTATTTTCTATAATATATGTATGTATTTAATATATTATACACACTCACACACACACACACACACACACACACACACACACACACACACATATATATATATATGTATATATATATATATATATATATATATATATATATATATATATATTATATATATATATATGAGAGAGAGAAAGAGAGAGAGTGTGTGTATGTGTGTGCATGCATGCGTGCGTGTGTGCGTGCGCGTGCATGTGCGTACATGCGTGTGCGTGTGCGCGCTTGCGTGCATGTGCGTGGGTGTGTATGCGCGCACGTGTGCGTTAGGTGAAGATAGACTAAACTTATAAATTATGTTATGCAGTAGAACACTGCATCTGAAAATATACTATTTTCCAATGATCAAACAAGACAAAAATATTTTTGGTAACAAAAACTGGTACTGTGGCACTATGTAGCAAGGAAGACAAATTCTGTCAGACCCGAGTCGTGAGGGTGAAGCTACCATGATAATCACTAAATCAAAATATGATACGACACTATCAGTACTCCAAATAGCTGCTGCCATTATCGTTTCACCAATTGTTAGTGCCACAGGCCCTCATCACTCTAATTTTTCTACTATTACTAAGAATTATGATTACTAGTATGATTGTAAATGCTGCTGGTACTACTGCTGTGGTTGCTGCTGCTGCTGCTGTTCACTGTTTGCGAGGATTGTTAATGTTTTTCCACCTTGTAACTAGTTGTCTCATCACACCAATACTATAAGTAAACTAGATCTATGACGATAACCCTTTTAGATTACTTTCACAGGTGAGCAGCAAGCAAATAAACAACAGCATAGGGAAGAAAAATGATGCAAAAAGCTAATTGGAGACTGAGACCTGGGTTTGAAGAGCAAAAAAAAAGGAACACACATATGCTGAAAATCAGAATATTATCAAAAGAGCACCTTTCCCCTTGTTACGATGGGGTTTTTTTTCTTCAAAACATCTCACCTGGAATTAAACAAACGGTATGTATAAAGTTCCAGATTTCAAAGTCACATACTTCCAACAATAAAAGTGCCTCTTACCTTGATATGCTTCGTAGTTTTTGTTTGCTTGTTGTTTTTTCCCCCTTGTAGAAATGATCACCACTTATCACAGCACATAAACAGCTTTGTATACATATCCAACCGATCACGAACTGTCACACATTAGCGTAACATAATTTGGCAGATATATCACCATCCAAAATTAAAAATTCACTGACATGATCATTATCACTGTCACTTGGGAATTTCTTCGCGTTTGAAAGAAATGCTGAGCTGGGTTATTTTCTTCACGAATCCTGATCGCACACACACACACGCACACGTGGGAGTTTTGCGACTCTTCGCTGTGCGGAGAGGAACACAGCCAGTGGAATTTGTGTGCCGTGGTGCACTTTCTCAACCCTTGTGCCAAAGTCAGTACTGTCGTCTGCGCTGGACACAAAGTGACAAGAGTAGGCTGCCCGCTCGCTGCCAAGGGAGACAATTGCGTTTCGCTATGCTCTTCGTCTCAAACCTTTGCTGAGGAGAATGGAATCTGTTTATGGAGTGTG
>CM060333.1:33309110-33329110 GCA_030674155.1 Stramonita haemastoma | reverse complement strand
CCAACTGACAATTCAACAAACCAGCTAACTAAATAGAAACCTAGTAAACCAGCCAGTCGAGACACCAACCAAATATAGCAACAGACCAACCAATAGAGGAACCAAACCATCCGCCCAAACCAGTGATCCAACGATCTGATCACAAGCCCATCCACTTATCCACTCAGTTCAACCAAGCAAGAAAGCAAGCAAGAAGCCAGCCAGCCGAGTCAATGAACCAAGCAAGCAAACAACCAACTAGCTAGCCAGTCAATGAAAGAACCCAACCAACCAGCCACCCATCCATAATCCAACCAACCAATCAACCCACTACCCCCTATCTCACACGCCAAAGCACAATCCAATCGACCTACCAACCAGCCAAGCAAGTAACCAGCTATCCCACTGATTTAACTACAATCAACACAACCAGCCAACCAAAAAGGCCACCCAAACAAAAAAACTTCCAACTATTCCTCCCACCAAACCATAATTCAGCCAGCCTACCAATCAACAACCCAATCAACGTACCAATAACCCAGCCAGTCAACCAACCAACCAAACCAACCAACCAACCAACTAACCAACCAACCAATCAACCAACCAACCAACCAGCCAGCCAACAAGCTAACTAATCTACCACCCGCCCACCCGCCATCCCACAATCCAACCCACCAACCAACCAGCTAAGCAACCAATCACTCAAACAACCCCACCCCACCTCAACCCCAATCCCCCTGTCTCCCCCCTTTCAAGCCAGTCCATGGCAGAATAATGCTTCAACTTACTAACTCACTCACTCGCTATCGTGACATGAGGGGATGAATCCCATAAAGAGGTCATTCCCGCCTGGGGTGACTCACAGACTGATGATGTTGTTGTTGATGATGATGATGATGATGATGATGATGATGATGATGATGATGATGATGATGATGATGAGATGATGATGATGATGATGATGATGATGAGACGACGACGATGATGATGACGACGACGATGATGATTATAATGATGATGACGACGATGATGATGACGACGACGACGACGACGACGACGACGACGACGACGACGACGAGACGATGATGATGATGATGATGATGATGATGATGATGATGATGATGATGATGATGATGATGATGATGATGATGATGATGATGATGATGTACCTGTGGTAGCCATGAACTTGAAAGAATTTGACACAAGCTGATCAACCTGTCAACGAGAGAGAGAGAGAAGAGAGAGAGAGAGAGAGAGAGAGGAGAGAGAGAGAGAGAGAGAGAGAGAGAGAGAGAAGAGAGAGAGAGAGAGAGAGAGAGACGGGAAGACAGACAGACAGACAGACAGACAGACAGACAGACAGACAGACAGACAGACAGACAGACAGACAGATAGACGGACAGACAGATACAGAGAGACAGACAGACAGAGGGGTCAGAGAGAGAGAGACAGAGAGAGAGAGAGAGTTGGGGAGAGAGAGAGGGGGGAAGGTACAGAGACAGATAGAGAGAGAGAGACAGATAGAGGGGTCAGACAGTGGTTCAGAGAGCGAGAGCGAGAGCGAGAGCGAGAGCGAGAGAGAGAGAGAAGAGAGAGAGAGAGAGAGAGAGAGAGAGAGAGAGAGAGAGAGAGAGAGAGAGAGAGAGAGAGAGAGAGAGAGAGAGAGAACTGAACACTGAACACTGAACACTGAACACTGAAATGATTTAATGTACATTGGCCTTGGACCACAATACATTTGATGGGCTTGGGATTTAGCAATAGGTTCATTCTTCATTGGCAAAACAAATGAGAGAGAGAGAGAGAGAGAGAGAGAGAGAGAGAGAGAGAGAGAGAGAGAGAGAGAGAGAGAGAGAGAGAGAGAGAGAGAGAGAGAGAGAGAGAGAGACAGACAGACAGACAGACAGACAGACAGACAGACAGACAGACAGACAGACAGACAGACAGACAGACAGACAGACAGACAGACAGATAGAGGGAATCATAGAGGGGGCAGAAAGAGAGAGAGAGAGAGCGACGGAGAGATAGGGGGGAGAGAGGGAGAGAGAGGGGGAGAAAAAGGACAGAGAGAAGAGGGGGGGGGAGATCTGGTAAGAATCAATACAACATTGTCGTTACCACGCAAAGCTCTGTCACGATCATGTAGAGCAAAGAGCACCAGGAGAAGTTAAGGGCTATGATTGGTAGTGATGAAAGAGTAAAGGAAGAGTAGAGGCTATCGTCTATGTTTCTGCTTCACTGCTTAGTACTAGTTTCTTTTTTTTTCATCATCATATTATCTGTCGTAATTTATATCGTTATAGTTATTATCACCATCGTCTTTGTCATCATCATCGTCCGCATCGTTGTGACCATTATCATCATCGATCATCATCATCACCACCATTATCATCATCGTCGTTGGCATCATCGTCGTCATAATCATTATCATTGTCGTCATCATCGTTATCATCATGGTGGTTGTTGATGTTCTTGCTCTTCGTCTCTTTCTTTTTCGTCTACTTCAGATTTTTAGAAAAAAATCCTCTTCTGAGTTCGTTATCTTCTGCATTTTTCCGGAATTCTTCTGAATTTTCAGAAATTGTTCTTCACTATTCCTTTTCTTCGGAATTGATCTGAATTCTCCTTCGGACTTCTTTTATTTGGAGAACTTTTCTTCGGAATTCGTATTCTTATTTTCGGAATTCTTCTTGGGAATATTTCTTCGGAAATGTTTTGAATTGTTGGATTTTGTCTTCTTCTTACCTACTTAAGTGTGTGTGTTTGTGTGTGTGTATGTGTGTGTGCATTTTAGTGATTTATTCATTCTGTTATTTTTATAATAATGCAGTGAGCACTCAAGTTTGTATGTGTGTGTCGATGTGTGTGCGTGCTTGCATGAAAGAATGCTCTTTATATTATCCGGTGTGCATACGAGACTGTGCGTGTGTTGTGTTCAAGTGTGTGTGCGTGTTGTGTGTGTTTGTTGGTGTGTGTGTGAGTGAGTGTGTGGGAGTGTGTGGGTGGGTGCGCGCGCACTCGCGCGAGCACGCGCCTGCAACTTGTTTTCATTGGCTGTTCATATATTAAAGGTAGACAAAACACACAATCTTCGTTTATTAAATTAGGCTTTGTACCGCACTTCTCTCCCTTGCTGTATTGCTTCCGTTACATTCAGGCTGTCTCCCCTCACTCAGTACTGACTGGTAGGCCTAGCGTGCTGTGCTGTTCGATTCATGCTCTGTGTGTGTGTGTGTGTGTGTGTGTTGTGTGTGTGTGTGTGTGTGTGTGTGTGGTTGTGGTGTGTGTGTTCGTGTGCGTGTGCGTGCGTGTGTGTGTTTATTTATTTATTTATTTATTTATTTAATCTTTATATCGAGGATAACAGAATAAGCAATCATGTGCTTTTTTTCATCCGTCCCCGTGTGTATGCAGTTTTTGTAAATATTGTCATCTGTTCCCACCGGCACACGATGGCCTACTCTTACGAAAAGCGGAACAGGATTTAACGTGTGCGCAAGATGTTCTGCGTGCGTTCGCACACGGGGCCTCGGTTTAAAGTCTCATCCGAAGGATGTGTGTGTGTGTGTGTGTGTGTGTGTGTGTGTGGTGTGTGTGTGTGTGTGTGTGTGTGTGTGTGTGTGTGTGTGTGTGCGTTTGATATCTGTTCGTCTTATTTATGGGCGATGGCACGCATGTGAAAGAATGATTTCAGTATAAGAGTTATGGTTTATTACTTGACAAGATTCAGTGCTATGTAAATCCGAAAATCATCATTATTATTATTACTACGTTCTTTTTAGATTGGCCATTTGTCTGGGTAGCTTGGTGAATGGATGGGTTGGTCGGTAGGTGGGTGGATGGATGGATGGATTCCAGGAAGGGTAGATGGATGAATGGATGGATGAATGGACTGAGGAACGAATAGATGGATGAATGGATAGATGAACGGATGGATGGATTAGTTAGTGAGTGGATATGTAGGTGGATGGTTTGGATGTGTAGTTGGATGGGTTGAATGGATGGATGTGTGGATAAATCACTATCGTCATCATCCAGATCATTATGAGTGTTATCTGTAAAAGTCTGGTAGAGTCAGCAAATAGGGCAGTGAAGACATCCGTTGTTCACTCAGCCTTTCTTTATGGATGCCAATAAATGACACAGATCATCACTATAGTCTGCCTTATTTTTATTTCTTTTTTTTTTTTTACGAAGGAGACGAGTACGATGCATTTTGTCCCTTTTCTGTCCTCTCTCTCTTAGGTATCTAAGTAAGATATCTACTGATGTGGCTGGTCAGTTTGATGTGATTGGTGGTGATGATTGTTATTTTCAGAGCTAATAAAATCAATATTAAAAAAAATATATTTGTTACATTCTTTTATTTTTTAGGATAATGGAATAAAAATGCATGTGTTGACTTTTTTTAAAAATTTTGATTTGTTTTTTTTGTTCTTGTTTTCTTTTATTATTTCTAAATATAAGAATTGATATATCATTTGGTCTAAAGAAGGTTTTAGATAAACTGAAACTTTTTTTCCAAGCACTTTGGTATTTTAATTTATTGTTTGCTCTTATCATTTTAAGAATAATGGAGTCAAAACTCATGTGCTATTTGTTTTACATCAAGTCCCCGAGTGCATGCAGTTTTGTAACAAAAAATTATCCATTCCCACTGGCACACAATGGTCTACTTTTCCGAAAAGTGGAACGTGTGCGCAAGATGTTTAGCGTGCTTTCGTGCACAAGGCCTCCTCGATTCATAGTCTCATCTGAAGGACTTTTGGGAGGAGTGGAGTCACAACTGATGTTAACTCCAGGAGGGAAAATTCCCTTGAATGGGGTTTGAACCCAGACGACAGATCGCTAACGCACTTTGGTCCTGTTATCGACAGTTTACGTTCGCTTTATTGCGATTTGCATTGTGTCGTTGCTGTTGGATCAGTGGTTTAGAGGTAATGCACCTGCCTAGGAAGCGGAAAGTCCGGGTTCGTTCCACGTTTGTGTCCCCAACTTTTCCCCAGTACACTAGACGTGAATGGTGGTCTGGGTGTTATTCTTTCGATGAAACGATAAAACGAGGTCCCGTGTGCAACACGCATCTAGCTAGCACAGTTAAAAGAACCCACGGCAACAAGAGATTTGTCCTTGACCAAAATTCTGTAGAAAAAGCCACCCTGATTGAAAGGCAACTACACATGCAGACAGGAAAAAGAAAACGAAATAAATGGCGCTGTTCCTGTGGCGGCACTCTTTCCCCGCTAAGAGCAGCCCGACTTTCACGCAGGAAAATCTTCTGTGACTTAAGAGGTATACGAATACATTTTTAATGCAAATACTGCTCTGCCACGCCGTTCCTTTCCTTTTCCGTGTCATCAATTTTGTGCCGTTCCTGTTCTGCTGTTCCCACGCTGCTCATTCCCATCTTCCCTCCACAGCCATACCCAGATTCGCTCGGTCTCATCCTCAGGGTGGAGGAAGCTGGTTGCAAAATCTTCAAGGGTGCCCCCCCTCCAACAGTCTTCTCGGGACTACGAGATAGGTGAAGGTGAAGAAAGTACTCTCTCACTCAGTGCAGTGTGGGTACTGAGCAAATCTGTGTGGTTTATTTGGGGGGGTGGGGGGGTTGAGTTGAGTACTGTGGTAGTGCTATACATTAGGTAGGCTTGGTGTCTTGAAGTGGGGACGATACCGTTGGTGGTAAAAGCTGTGTCTGGGTTTTACTGGAAGAGAGGAGAGGAGATGAGGGTAGAGGTGGTTTTGGCTGCCGAGGTGTCGATTGTTCCTTCTTGTGACACCACTCTTGTCAGTTCTGCCTGCTCTTTCATCGCTCAACACCTTCTGTGTGTGTGTGTTTGGGGAGGGGAGGGTGGGTGGGTTGGTTGGGGGTGGCGAGGGTAATGGTGTGTGTGTGTGTGTGTGTGTGTGTGTGTGTGTGTGTGTGTGTGTGTGTGTGTGTGTGTGTGTGTGTGTGTGTGTGTATGTGTGTATGTGTGTGTATGTGTGTGAAATTAAACTCTCTTCTCTGTCTCTTCTCTCTCTCTCTCTCTCTCTGCTCTCTGTCTCTCTCTCTCTCTCTCTCTCTCTCTCTCTCTCCTCTCTCTCCTCTCTCTCTCCTCTCTCTCCTCTCTCCTGGGGACAGGATAGCCTAGTGGCCAGAACATTGCGCTCGCAATTTGACGACCCGGTTCAATTCCCGTTCGAGGGGATTTTTACCCTGGTTATCAGTGCTGACTCCACTCTCCCCAAAATGTCCTTCGGATGAGACTTTAAACCGAGGTCCCGTGTGCGAACGCACGCAGAGCATCTTGCGTACACATTAAATCATGTTCCTGCTTTTCCTAAGAGAAAGCCATTGTACGCTGCTGGGAACAGATGACAAGATATACAGAAATAAATACACACGAGGACTGGATGTAAAAAGCACATGAATGCTTATTCCATTATGATCGGTATAAAGAATAGATACATGATAAATAATAGTTCCTGTCATACAGTCATACTTCAGATGACAAGATCTACAAAAACTAAATACACACGAGGACTGGATGTAAAAAGCACATGAATGCTTATTCCATTATGATCGGTTTAAGAATAGATAAGTGATAAATAATACTTCCTGTCATACAGTCATTCTTCACAAAGTGTTCAGTAGTCTAGGAATGAAATTCAGAATGATATTTACTTTGCTATAGGTTTTGAAGTCAACATCTTATGGACTCATTTTGTGTTATATGAATACCATTTTTTAATTAAAGAAAAAACATAGTTTCGATAAACACAAAAAAATGACTCAGTAAAAACAAGAAAGAGCAAAACGACGAAAACAAACAACAATAAAAATCAATAGATAGAGAAGCATTCATTTTAAGATGTCAAAATCTAGGAAGTCTAAAATGCGTAAAGACAAAACCTGGTGATCGCTAAGGGAACATGATTATAAACTGAATAAAAACATATTTCTTAAAATACTTAAGAAAAAATATGCACTTACACATAAATACAGTGTTTTTAAACGTTTCCTTGGCTAGAACTCCTGAGGTTCACAAACGGACAAGGTTTTAGTACGCGGCTGTTTTTACCCTCAGTTAAAAGTAGCTGCTTTCTGACCTCGGGGAAAAGACACGAATAAACCAGCAAGTTATGGCGCTACACAGTCTCCTGTATTTTCAGGACAAGTCTGTTGGTCCTGAATGATCTGAGCAAGATAATAATGGTGGTAATGATAATGATGATGATGATGATGATGAACTACTACTTACTGCTTCTACTAGTTACTACTACTACTACTACTACTACTACTACTACTACTACTACTACTACTACTACTACACTACTACTACTACTACTACTACTACTGATAATGATGGTGGTGGTGGTGGTGATGGTGTGATGATGATGATGATGATGATGATGATGATGATGATGATGATGATGATGATGATGATGATGATGATGATGATGATGACGACGACGACGACGACGAGACGACACGATGACAATACTACACTACTACACTATAACTAACTACTACTACTACTACATACTATACTATTACTACTACTACTACTACACTAACTACTAACTACTACTACTAATACACTACTAACTATATACTACTATCTATACTAATGGCAATAATAATAATAATGGCAATAATAACTGGCAATAATAATAACAATAATAACTGGATATCTAGAGTGCTGAATCGTGTAAAGCAAGATGATTCGATACCATGGATCGTAGCCTTTTGATCATGTTCTTTTTATCGAAGTATCTGCACGTGTAATATCCTGTTATCTGAAAGATAGTCCATGTTAGGAACCCTACAAAACGCAATATTAACTGTATGAGACAATGTAAATATCATTATATAAATTAGGTCTATACATAATATTGATTTTCACAAAAAATCCCCACCTACCAACCCCCCCCCCCCCCCCCCCCTGTACAGTGTTAAGAACGATTTAAACAAATTTTAACCCAGATCAAAAAAGCGAGCTAAGACGTAATGATGAAAAATAAAATCAGGATGTACAAAATTAATAATAAAAACCTTTAGAATAAAGCTAAAGAAAAGAAGGCAAACTCCACATTACATAAAACTGTTTAGAAGTTATCAATAAAACTAATGCACAAAATACTGCAGTATGTTCTAAAAAATTGTGTGTTAATATTATTATCATTGGTATCATTATTCGTATTTATTCTTTTATTTCGAGGAAAATGAAACAGAAAAAAAAATCCCTGAAACACCACCAACAATGAAAAAAACCCTTACTAAATGAAATAAATTGACTAAATGAAAAGAGCTAAAGTTCAATTAATCATCCTGTACCTACGTACAGTGCTGTGGCTGTTAGACCTGTGGTCTAAAGCCAGCGCACCTGCCTAGAAAGCAAAAAGTCCTGGTTTAAAGTGTGTAGTAGCTCGATTCCCCATCCACTAGACCGTGAGTGGTGGTCTGGATGCTAGTCTTTCGGATGAGACGATAAACCGCTGTCATGTGTGCAAAGCTCATTTTGTGCGCGTAAAAGAACCCAAGGCAACACGAGAAGTGTCCCTGGCGAAATTATGTAGATATAAAACGACTCTAAATGGAAACCAAATATATCATGCAGACAGGAATCGAAAAGAAATGGCTTCTACTGCTCATGTGGCGAAGCGCTCTCCCAGGAGAACAACCTAAATTTCAAGCAGAGAAATCTGCCGTGACTTAAAGTGGTATACAACGCAATACAGTACAATACAATACAATACATTTTTTTCAGAACAGTAACATCTGTAAATCAAATTACGAATTTCATAAATAGTTTCAAAAAGTGTAATGGAATACATCTCTTGTGCCTCCTCAGGCCTTTCAGAAAAAGGGCAAAAATAAAATGACTTATTGAAAAAATCTATTTGAAAACGCCTCCAAAATTTACAATAAAAAACAAAGGCTCCACTTAGAAAAAAAAACACCCCACACTAAACACACGCAGGCACGCAAGCACGCAGGCACACACGCACGCAGCGCGCGCGCCGCCCGCGCGCGGCGCACACACACACACACACACACTCACACCACACACACACACACACACACACACACACACACACACACACACACACACACACACACACACCACGAAAATAAAAAAACCAAACAAAAAAGCAATTTTAAAAAATCATCCCTTTAACTCCATCATCACCACCACCATTATCACCCTCCCACCTAACACCCATTTCCCATCTCCTCACTCTCCTTCAAGGAAATCATCATTTGCCGAAAATCTCTAAAATTAGCCAGAGAGAAAATTCGCCTGGGGTCCTCTCTGTTTTACCATGGTCTGGATCTCCTCCCGAGCTTTGAGGAGTTCTTCCTCTTTCTCTTCTTCCTCCTGCTCCTTCTGGAGACCAATGCCCACGGCGAAGATGTTTGGAGACATTCCGGAGATCTTCAGCAAAGGTGTAGACTAGGTCTTCGTGGCAGTTAGAGTGACCGTCTGTGAGCACAGTGTGTCCCTCTGCACTTGTGCTCTGTTGTAGGATGACAAGCCAAGTCAGTCAAGTCAAACATTTTGATCATCCCACGAAGGCATTACAAACTGACAGACATTTTGATATGAATCATAATCTCAAAACGACACAAAAGAAATCTACATTTCAAGTTGGTTTAAACTCTCCAAGATGATTCAAAATAAAATAACACACACACACACACACACTACACACAACAGCACGACGCGAACATCACCAACACACACACACACACACACACACACACACACACCACCACACACAGCGCATTATCCACGATATAAAAGAATAAATAAATAAAAATAATAAATAATAAAAACGCATGCACGCACGCACACACACATACCAATACAGGAATATCATGTTATTAAGACTATTGACTAGAAAAGACACAGAAACATTATTTAAGAGTAAAAAGGATAGGAGACAGAACACTGCCTTGAGGAGAGCTATAGGTTTTAATATCGCTTTTTGGAAACCTGGCCCCCTCTCTCCATACAACTAGCTAGAAAGTCCATAATTCAAAACACAAACCGAAGGACAGAGTGAAGTCTATGAAAAAAATTCCGGTACTAGGAGATGGGGCTGGATTGTATTGAAGGCAGAAAAAAGTCAACAAAGAATATTGAAACAAAAGAGCAAGGCTTTTTTTCCAGATAAGAGTATGCAAAGTGCGCCAGGTAATAATAGCATCATTTGTGTCACGCCCTGTTGCTCTTTAAAAATGCAAATTTGAGAGGATTGAATAGAAAGAAGCGCACAGGAGATTACGTTTTAGAATGATGCATTCAAAGCATTTCATAACTATTGGATTCAGAGCGACAGGTCTGTTACAATTCTGAGACTTAGTGTGGTAATTTTTAAGTACAGAAAAATAGTGATTTCTTCCAGAGGCTGGATAGGATACACAGCGTGTTTTGGATATAGAGAGAAAGAACACTAAGATCATGACAGTAAATCATGAAAACAGAACACACTAAAATCAATGAGATAGAGAGAGAACACAGTACACTATAATCATGAGATACAGAGAGAACAAACACTTAAAATCATGAGATAAAAGAACCACAACACTAAAATACATGTAGTGATATAAAGAAAGAACACTAAAACATGAGTTTTTGAGAGAGTAAGAGAACACTAAAATCAGTAGTAGAGAGAATCACAATCTCTATAATCATATAGTATAAGAGAAAGAGAACACATAAAATCATAGTAGATAGAAGATAGAACCACAACACTTAAAATCATGAGATAGAGAGAGAATCACATACACTAAAATCATAATGAGAAAAAAGAAAATAAAAATCATGAGTATACAGAACACAACACTAAAATCATGACACAGCTTCAACAATCATCCGCCAACACCACCCACAGTACACACCACAGCTTTCTTCACATGCAAATTCTTAAGCACCAATCTCATGTCTTTTGATTCGACAGTAAAGTTACCAGTATCACCGGCATTATTTCTTCATTTTTTATTGCAGATGAAAAAAACACACATTTGATTTGGAGATTAAAATCAGTTCACTCTACGCGGCAATATAGTGTACAAAGTAGCATATTTTTTGTATACATGAACCCCCCCCCCCCTCCCTCCTCAACAAACATGTTTTTCTAAGTCTCCCTTCTTAGCGCTGGATGTAAATACGTTACATATTTATTCATTTGGTCACTTAGTCAGTTAGTCAGTTAGTCAGTCAGTCTTTCAGTCAGTCAGTCATTTATTGGTCAGGCACTCATTTAGTCATTAATACATTTATTCACTTACTTAATACATTCACTCTTTTATGCGTGATTTATTCGTCTATTTAGATTACATCTTGTTTGTTGATGCAGCTGAACACTCATCCACCTATCCGTTTATCTGCAGTTTCGCCCGTTGGTGCTCTCTTTTCTTGGATTACGTCTCACTCATTCATTACCTAGACACATTACTTTATCTTTTTAACCATTGAAAAAAAACCCAGACAAATTAAACAAAGCCAATTAGTAAACAAACAAACAAGAAACTAACAAAAAAAAAATCTCACCAGATTCCTCATCGAACAAACGTCGAGCCAGCTCGAGCGCTTTCTCCGTGCACGTGTACCCGTACATAGGGTAAAGACTGTCCACAGCGCGTGCCAGTGCACTGGACGACTGGTCCTTGTGGAAGGTGTGGACGGCAGAGGCGTCATTGGAGAACTGGACAATGGCCAGTCTGTTGTGGGAGGGGTCCTGACCAAAGTCTCCACAGAACAGCTGTACCATTGCCTTCAGAGCGTCTTGCAGTATCTGTATAATATATATATATATATAATATATATATATATATATATATATATAATATATATATATATATATATATATAAAACGATTTTTGTTTACATATACACCTACCTACTCAAGCAGCGTACAGGAAACACTTCTCCATCATTTTCAAAATGATCTATCAAAGACTTATTTAAAAAAACATATTTATATCTGTCAATGACAGCATTTAAGGCATTTTATTCTTCGTAAGGATATGCCTTTAGCCTGACCTGACTCGAGTTTTCGCTCCTTGATGAACCTTCGTTAGAAGCCTTGGCGATTATTAAAGCTTCATTTCTGTGGTACCTTACCAAAACTCTTCAGAATTAAGAAGCGCCAATTCTATTCACACAAATATTTTATATCACGTGGCCTTTTTAAGCTGCCTTTGAAAGGCGAGTCACATAAAGAGAAACAAAAACATGCTTAAAATAGTTATATGCTGCAGAAACACCCCGGATGTAAATAGAAGAAGATACCCACCTAATGAATCTGTGTGCCTTAGACAGAAGTGACAGAACGAAAAAGGAACCAGGTAGAAACAAATAAACGTGATAGAAAAGAGAAATTATTGCAAAGAATTTCTATAAAAAAAACAACTGAGGAGGGGCTAAGTATTGATCACCTCGAGTATCGCCATGGTGAACTTTTGAAAATGAAGCCTTCTATGGCTTTTATTAGTTTGTTTATTTATTTGATTTCTTATCTTCTTAAGAAGCGCTTAAAGTAGATTACCGTCATTTCCGTGGCATCAATACTGCCAGAGGCATCCACAATGACCATGATGTCACGAGGTTGTCTGGTTCTCTGGAGAAAGCTGTCTCTGAAGTTGTCAGCCACTCTCGCCACGTTCTCATAAAATGGTGTCTCTGTAAACATAAAAAGGTAAAGGTAAAGGTGTCCCATAACCTATGTGGTCGTTAGGGAGCGAGGTATCAGAGACCTATACTTCTCTGAGGTGGCCACAGCACATTTGAGGACATCCGGCGGCCCTATAGCCTCACTTTCTCCCATTTTGCTTGCGCCTTCATCCTCTCCTCCGTACCCTAAAAAGGGCAGGTACCCATTGACAGCTGGGTGAACTGGGGAACTGTACTGAAGGCCCAAAGGCGCACAAACGGTCACCCATCCACTAGGTAACCACACTTGATGCTGCTTAGCCTTACTTGGGAAAGCGAGTGCTCTGACCACTGACCGTGCTGGCCTTCCCTCTGTAAACATAGGAGTATGCAAAGGCATGCACGCTTGCTTGCATGCATACAAGCATTCACGATATATAAAAGTCAACAAGGATGCATGTGAGCGAATAAACACACACACACACCACACACACACACACACACACACACACACCACACACACACACACACACGCACACAACAGCACACACGCACATACATACACACGCACAGAAAACAATATAAAATTCCAGCCTACCTCCTTCAGCTGGCACAAAGGCCTGGTGTCCAAGGTGTTGTGACTTTGCGGACAGGTGAGGCCAGGGTATGGATGCTTCTCTCTCTCACCTGCACCCAAAGCCCACAGGGGAGACCACTCACTCCATGACGTCATCGTACACAGAGAGGATGATGTCCCTTTCTGCTGGCGCTACAAGGAGCGTGACATTGGATGTGTGATGCGATCATGTTGGATAAATATACACGCCTACCTAGATCATCATTATCATCATAACCACTACAACCATCATCACATCATCATCATCATCATCATCATCATCATCATCATCATCATCATCATCATCATCATCATCATCTCATCATCGTCATCATCATCTTATCACCACCACCCCCACCCACCACGCAACACCATCATCATTATCATCATAATCATCATCATCGTCGTCGTCATCTTTATTACCACCCTCACCCCACCACACCACCACACCATCATCATTATCATCATTTTGTTCATCAGTCACCAGCACCACCTTCACCGTTAGGATAATAACTGTCATTATAATTTTTGTACTGCTTTTTGGTGTTTCTAAAAGGAAACAAACAAACATTGATATGAAATCAAAGTATTTCTAGATTATTTTTACACTCACACACATACATACACACACATAACACAACACAACACACACAGGCACACACACATAAACACACACGCACGCACACATACACACACATAGATATGCACCACACGTGCACACACACATGCACACACACACACACACGCACGCACACGCACACATACATACACGCACACACACATACACACATACACACACACACGCGCGCGCGCGCGCGCACACACACACATACACACATATATATATGCCCCCCCCCCACACACACACACACATTGGATTTAACATCAGTGCTGACTCCACTCTCCCCAAAAGTCCTTGGGATGGGACGTTACACCGAGGCCCCGTGTGCGAACAAACACAGAACATCTTGTGCACACGTTAAATCCTGTTCCGCTTTTCGTAAGAGTAAGCCATTGTGGTCCGGTGCGAACAGATGACAAAATTTACAAAAACTGTATACACACGGGGACTGAATGTAAAAAACACATGAGTGCTCATTCCATTATCCTCGATACAAAAGAATAAATAAAGAAATAAGATAAACACGCACACACCACGCACGCACGCACGCACACACACATGCACACACACACACACACACACACACACACACACACACACACACACACACACACACACACACACACACACACACACACACACACAACCTGTTGTTGTTCTCGTTGCAGGAGAAGTGCTAGTCACACGCTCTGGTTCACCTGTAGTTGTTTTCCTGTTGTCACCTTTCTGCTTGTGACGGCAGCTGTTGTCATCCTTGTAGTCCGTGAGGACCCTAGGTTCAATTCCTCGGTGGCGTTTGTCTGTTCTTTCGCAGTCATTCTAGTTGCTGCTGTAGTTGTAGCTGTCTCTACAGTTATTACAGCTTCTGTTGTTGTCGTTGTTGTGATGGCGAAGTTATTTCTGTTGTCGTTGTTTCTGCCGATGTTGCTGTTTATCTAACGGTGTTGATACACTAGTCTCTGCAGGTTTCGTTGCTGCTTTCGGTGTTGTTTCTTCTGCTGTTGTTTCTGCTTTTGTTGTTTCGATATCATGCGTTGTATCAGCACCAGTACTAACCACGGCAGATGTGAGGGAAACATGCGCGGTAGTCTCTTTTGTAGCTGCCGTGGTCGATACCCGTGAATCAGGATCGCTACTTGCCGCTCTGCTAGTTTGTGTTGTTGCTGGGTCCACAGAAGTTTTCAGGCTAGCTTCAGTGCTAGAACTCCAAGAGTCTGGATCTCTAGGAGTTGTGTGTCTTTCAGAGGTGGACATCTGTTCACGAGTGGCCGTCCCTCCTGGAGTTTTTGAGAAGGAAGTTGAGGTCGATGTAGTTGAAAACGTTCCTGAGGTGTGTTTGTATCAGAGTTTCTGAGAACGAAGTTGAGGTCGATTTGGTTGAAAACGTTTCCTGGGTGTCTTTGTATCAGGAGTTTCTGAGAACGAAGTTGAGGTCGATTTAGTGAAAACCGTTTCCTGAGGTGTTTCCGTTTCTGGAATTCGGTCTGTACCCCTTGAACCTTGACCTTTGCCGATCTCAGCAGAAGTTGTTGCTGGTACCGTGGTGAAGCTCTCCGAGGTTGATGCTTCTTCTGTATCTGCCGTTGTTGTTATTTTCGTTGTTGTTGTTGTTAAAAGATGCTGTGTACTTGTGGATTTGGGTGTCGATTGTGAAGTTGTGGGCATGGTTTTAGCCGTCGCGGTGGTAGTAGTAGCAGTCTTGTGTGGTGTTGTTGATGAAGATTGTGCTGTAAAAGAGCTTGAAGATTGGGGTTGAAGGGTCGGGCTGGTGGCTGCGGTGACTGTGTGTGGAGACGGAGGTCAGTCCTCTTCACGGATGGTGGCGTGGACCTTGCAGATGGGGTGAAAGTCCAGAGGTCCTCATCCATGTTAGCACAGAGCGTCAGCAGAGGAGAGGCAGTGGGCTCCCGGATCAGGATGTCGATGATGTGCTCAAAGTACAGCTTCATCCGCCTGAGACTGTGCTCGTACTGCGCCCTCAGCAACAGCAACTGCGGGTCAAGGTCAAGATGGTCGCCTTGACCGGTCAAGGTCGGGCACTGGGTTTTAGCCAGGTGACATTGCGCTGGTGTCAGCTGAGGCATAGCTCCCCGCAGAGCTGAGTGTCTGGGAGTTTTGTTGTAGCTGCTGCTGTTGCTTTTGTTGTTGTTGCTGTTGTTGCTTTTGTTGTTGTTGCTGCTCTTGTTGTTTCTGCTGTAGTGGATAAAGAGGCTGCTTCAAGTAAGGGAGCCAGCAGCAGAAGAAGGATGAATACTTTACTGGAGTAGAGTTCAGTTCCCATCTTTTGTGTTCTGAAAAGAATAAGTTGAAGGGTTATGAAAATTGTGTTTATAAAATCTTAATTGGATGCAAAAAAGGTGCCTGCGGTATCTAAAAGATTGAACTTGGCGGCACCTATTTTAGGGGATTTTTCAACAGAAGTTAACGCCATTACTGAAGCCACTCCCCTTGAAAAAGTCTTTCGAATGAAACTATAAACCACAGCCCTGTGTGCAAATGAGCGCAGAGCATCTTGCATACACGTTAAATAAAAATACTTTTGCGCCTTTCGGAAGAGTAAGTCCATTGATTTTAGTGCTGGTAGTCTCTGGATGAATGAATGAACAGCTTTACTAGTGATACAACACCGAAATCATGTCATCACAAAATTAATGTCAAATGCTTGTCAATATTTGCTAGCAAGTGATTTTACATACAAGGCACAGGACTAGTAAACATACGATACATGCTAACTCTCTCACTATTTGAACATGATTGTTTTTATACTGAGAGAGAGAGATGGGGGAGAGAGGAGGAGAGGAGAGAGAAGAGAGAAGAGTATAATTATGCATGTGTGTGTATGCGCTACATGAGACTATAGTGATTACTGCAAGAAGAAGAAAAAAAACAAGTAAGAGAAAAGACTGCAAGCGAAATCAAAAGAAAAATATTCGGGTTCTCAAACAAAAAACTGAAACCAAATAATAAAGAACGAACATAAAAAAACAGAACAATGTAAAAAAAATCAATACACATCCCTCAAAACCAAACCCACTCAACTATTACAACAAGAAACTAAATAACCAATGTGCTGAAATACTTACGTATCCACAAACTGTTCTCTCTACTGTTTCTCTCTCTCTATTTTTTGTAAAACGAAACAAACAACACGAACAGTAAACTAAACGTATTGTCGTATGAGTTGTTGAATTTAACAAATGAACAAAACCACCGAAAATTACCCACCTATAAACTTGGATTGTATGGCTAATCTTCAATGTTTTTTGTTTGTTTGTTTTTCACAAATACTTTGATCCGTAACAACAAGAAAACAAATAATCACCGCATGAATATATTAGTGACGATACACCTTTTCTTATTACGACAAAAACTAACAAAATAATCACCAACATGAATATGGTACGCATGAATATAGTAGTAACTGGCTACACCTTCTCTTCTTACTAACAAAAACTAACAACTGACCCTTCTGAATTCCTCTGTACACCGACATGTCACTCTGCAAGATTTGCGTATCAAGCCCCGCCTAGTTGAAATAAATGATATCCTGTATTGCAAACTCGCCGTCTGGTCTTGTTTGTGATCCGTCAACTTTTTCTCTTCCTGTCACTCCTTTTTTACTTTAATGGGTAGGTTTTTTTTTTCTGTTGAGAAAAAAGAGGAGAGAGAGAGAGAGAGAGAGAGAGAGAGAGAGAGAGAGAGAGAGAGAGAGAGAGAGAGAGAAGAGAGAGAGAGAGAGAGAAGAGACAGAGACAGACAGACAGACAGAGAGACAGACAGACAGACAGATAGAGAGACGACAGAAGAGAGAAGAGAGAGAAGAGAGAGACAGAGAGAGAAGAGAAGAGAGAAGAGAGAGAGAGAGAGAGAGAGAGAGGCAGGCACACAGAAACACAGACAAAGCAGACAGACAGAAACAGAAAAAGACAGCTATCATTTTACGTAGATATGTCTTGTTTTCAGATTTTATAATACAACCGCCCAATGATCACTTTAGTGTCTGTGCAATACTATTTGATTTCTGGTATGTTTAAAGTTGAAGTATACTACTTTCACCTGTGATCATTATTGTTCTTGATATGCTTCTTCGTCAAACGCTCAGACAGCAACTATTGTTGTCTGTCCTATGAACAAAAAATGTGTTTGCCTAATAAGTCAGGTCTGGCATATCCGCATTCGGCGTGGAAAATATTTGCTCTCTTTCTCTTTTATTAAGTCTGTCTGGAAAAAAATATCAGGAGAATGGACCAAGAAGACAGAGGTGGACAATAGGGAGGTGACAGGAAGAAAAAGAACAAGGCAAAAACAAAAAAAGAGGGCTAGAAAACAGGGAATTCCCTGCACGGAATTTCCAGATGGTGATGCTATTGATACTGCTCCCCACCATCCGCACAGGGAAAGTTTTCGGTATGAAATCCGTAACACTGAACCATTGTTAATCTGCATCACAATAATACTTTCACGATTTGAAAGGTAAAACGCCATAAGTTCGCTTCTTTTTCTTTTCAATTTTTAGGGGAAGACAAAAAGAGACGTAAGCTAACCTTTATGTATTATATGACATGTGGTTTGGTTTGGTTTGGACTGGATTTCAATTTAGTGTGGTCATTTTTGTATATGAATTGTCTGCCTCGTAGCATGACAGTAGGCCACATGCATGTTATTCTTAACAAATACAAAGCAACAAGTCATAACCATCATTAAAGTGATACAGAAAAAAGTTGGTCTCTATTGTCTTCTAACTCTTAAAAAACGAAATTGCCCACCAAATCTTGTTGATAAAATACCAACGCATTACACTAATTAGCCAGACCGACCCTGAATGTTCCTTTTCTTTGACAACACCAGCAACACATTATATTTAATTTATTGTATACCACTTCAGGTCACGGCAGAATTCTCTACGTAAAATTCGGGCTGCTCTCCACGGGGAGAGTGCGTGACCACAAGAACAGCACCACTCATTTTTTTTTCTTTTCCTTTGTGCAACTGTATTTGTTTTTTCCTATCAGAGTCGTATTTTCCCCATATAATTTTGATAATGACAACTCTCTTGGTGCCGTGGGTTCTTTTACGTGCGATAATAATTATGTGTAACACACAGGACCTCGGCTAATCGTCTCATCTGAATGACTAGCCCCTAGACTACCACTCATGATTTAATGGAAAAGGGGGGGGGGGGGGGGGGGGGCAAAAGTTTTGAGCCCAAACGGGGATCAAACCACCACACACTTCCGACCCAGACATTTTACTTTCCAGGCAGGCGCGTTACCTCTAGACCACCGAGCCACATCTCGCTCAGCAGACGACAAATCGCCATCCGTTGCTCTCTGAAGCAGAAAACCAGGACTGTCACCTACAGACAACTTGTCAATTACCTGCCACCCCCATCCACCTCCCCCCCCCCCCAAAGAAACCTCACGTGGTGCAGAGGAATGGACGCAGTCAACCTTGTGTACAATAGTCTCCGTCATTTTGGGGGGTAAAGAGTTCGGTTCTGGGATTGGCGAGTACGCGTTATATACATCCAAGGAGCCATCGTCGTTTTCCCTCTGTGTGTGTGTGTGTGTGTGTGTGTGTGTGTGTGTGTGTGTGTGTGTGTGTGTGTGTGTGTGTGTGTGTGTGTGTGTGTGTGTGTGTGTGTGATGAGAGAGAGGGGATGAGAGGAGAGAGAGAGAGAGAGAGAGAGAGAGAGAGAGAGAGAGAGAGAGAGAAGAGAGAGAGAGAGAGAGGAGAGGAGAGAGAGAGAGAGAGAGAGAGAGAGAGAGAGAGGAGAGAGAGAGAGAAGTTTGTTCACGGTGTATGAGAAAGGGAAAATAAGTCTGTCAGTCAGCAAGCCAGTGACGTAGCAAATATAGTAAATGAAAATCGTTTCAAGCAGCAAGCATGCGAACTATTATGCGATCAATGCATTCAAAAAAGTCATGATCCAACTTATAAATCAAAATCTACTCTCCCCCCCCCCGGCATCTCCACAATTTTCTCCACTGTACATTAACCTGCAACCTAACTTTCTTCCCATGTCAGAAAGAAAACCATTCTTTTCTTTGCTGTGTCCATTTCATAAGAAAATTTTGGTTGGTTTTCATTTTTTTAATAAAGAAATATCATGTAAAAATGAATGGCAAAGAAACGAAGG
>CM060333.1:33294110-33299110 GCA_030674155.1 Stramonita haemastoma | reverse complement strand
GCCCTTTTTAGGGTCAGGGAAGGTAAAGCAGCAAGAGAGAGGAGAACGGCGCTGCCCTCAACATGCTGGCCCCTAGAGAAGCTGAGGTGTCTGAGATCTTGCTCCCCATTGACTGTAGAGGTTACGAGAACACCCCACCAGGCAGAAATGAATAATGCATAAAAGTGGGTGACCTGTTTCTAGTTGCTGACACCAACAACACACACACACACACACACACACACACACACACACACACACACACACACACACACACACACACACACACACACACACACACACACACACACACACACACACACACACACCATAGCGTCATAAGTTAGCTAAGGGTTATGTGGGTTTTTATCGTGGCTGCAAAGATTAGCTTAACACAGTGTGTATCCATATCATGTCATATTGATTAACTGAACATTTCTTGTTTAGCCTAGACTTTTAATATCACAGTCACATAGAATGACTTTTTTCTTTAGACAGTTAACAATGCTATTACATAGTGGTAAAGTGGCATTTGCAAAGCAAACAAAGAACACCACATACATATTAGATGATGACTTCAGCGGAATACATGGGTATTATTCCTAGTGTAGGTTTCCTTGTTAATTTCAATTCAAACATGTTTTTGGTTTCATAAATAGATTCATGCGAGTTACAAGCCTTATATAATAAAGTAAATGAAAAAAAAACCTGTTGTCACAGAAGAGTAACACAACACAGGATACAAACATCACCTCCAAAACATTTCAAGATAATATCTATACCCATGCTCACAATTAATGATATGATGCCCTTTGATTGTCTGATACATGTTAAATGAATAAGCTAAACAAGGGACAGTGTTTGACAAACTTGAGCTATTGTATTTTAGCGTAGCTTCTTTCTTTTTTGCGTGCACTCTTGTATTTCGAATAGAATGAATAATGGATTGTTCATTTCTACATCCAGTCCCCAATGTGCATGCAGTTTTGTTGTAAACATTGCCATCTTTTCCCACCAGCATATAAGGGGCTACGTTTCCAAAAAGGCTGAACAGTTTTACTGTGTGTGGAAGATATTTTGCATGCGTGTGTCCATGGGACCGCAGTTTCTAGCCTCACCCGAAAGACTTTCTGGGGAGTGAAGTTTTCTCACACGGATACCGATGTTAGCTCCAGTGAAAAAATCTCCTTGAATGGGTTTCTTGGTGGTGGGTCGAACCTGGGCTGTCATATTGTGAGTATAACACTCTAACCACCCGCTGTCCAGACCCATCTCACGACATTACATATTTCAGAAATATTGTGCCACGTTCATAAAATGCCTTGGCGAATTGCAGAAGCATTTGTGTTAAGCTCGTGTCCTGTTCAATCCAATCTTGTTGTGCATAGCGCCTATGACCAGAGAGGCCTTAATATCAGGGCTGTCACTTCGTAAAATTATATATCTCAGTCACGGAATGGTAAATTGCAGAAACATAGTGTTAAGCTCGGGTCACGACTCCAGGTTTTGCAAAAACATTGTGTTAAGCTCTTGTCATGATTTGGCAAATTGCAGAACCCTTGTGTTTCGCTTGTGTCACGTCTTTGCAAATTGCAGAACACCTGTGTTTAGCTCGTGTAACGTCTTCACAAATTGCAGAACCCTTGTGTTTCGCTTGTGTCACGTCTTTGCAAATTGCAGAACACCTGTGTTTAGCTCGTGTAACGTCTTCACAAATTGCAGAATCCCTATGTTTAGCTTGTGTCACGTCTTCACAAATTGCAGAACCCCTGTGTTCAGCTCGTGTCACGTCTTTTCAAATTGCAGAATCCCTGTGTTTAGCTCGTGTAACGTCTTTGCAAATTGCAGAATCCCTGTTACGCTCATGTCACAACTTAGCAAATTGCAGAAGCATTGTGTTCAGCTCGTGTCACGACCTCACTCATTAATGCATGATGTTTTGAATTCATTTCCCTTCACAAACTGCAGAAACATTGTTTTAAGCTCGTGTCACGACTTCAATCATTAAGATGTGTACTTTTTTAGTTCGTTTCACTTCAAAACATGTACAAATATTGTGTTAAGCTCGTGTCGCGACTTGACAAGTTGCAAGAAGCATTGTGTTAAACTCGTGTCACGACTTGGAAAATTGCAGAAGCATTTGTGTTCAGCTCATCACGACATTCAGATATTGCAGACGGCGTTGTCACGACTTCACAAGTTGCAGAAGTATTGTATTAAAGTCGTGTCACGAGTTGGTCAGCTGTAGAAGCATGTGTGCCAAAAACGTGTCATATTTTCAATCATGAGCAAAGCAGTGTTTTTAGCTAGCCGTCTTCTTAGTTGGTGAACCATCGTATTCAGACCAAGCCACGACCTCAAAAGCTGGCAAAGCATTGTGATCTGAACTCCGTCACTGACAAACGCTAGACCAGTGGTAAAGACATTTCGACTTCAATCCCATAGGTCCAAGAAGTCGTACGTTCGAATCTCGACGGCTTCTGGAGAATTAGGGGTGAGGTCTTTTCAAGATAACCCAGGTCAACTTAAGTTACAGACCTGCCAGTGCCAAAATTTGCTTCGTATATGTACACATTAAGAAGATCAAAATATGCATGTTCAATATCATATAATTCAAGGCGGAGTTTAGTAGGTTAAGGAAACACGAACATTCCCAGCATACTTTCCTGAAGTCGGTATGCGGCTACCTTCATGGTAGGCAAAAACGGTCGCATGCACAAAATCTCACCATTGGTAAACCTCAGAGCTGTAGCTGAGGATGGACTAAAGCCAACTTTTTATGTTGTTCTTGATCATTGGAAGTTCGTAAAGCACAGTGTACAACTGGCATCGCTTTGCAGGTCTCTTTGTAATGATAATACATGGAATTTATATAGCGCTATATCTTGTAAAAACAAATCAAAGCGCTTGCATTCGACCTATACAACACACAATCAATCAATAACCATTTACAGCTTTAGCAAATTCGAATGTACACACACACGCACATGAACACACACTCGCACACACACACACACTCACACACACACACAACACACACACACACACACACACACACACACACACACACACACACACACACACACACACACACACACACACACACACTCGTGCGCGCGCGCTCTTTTCATGTATTGTATTCTTTCATCTACAATTCCTTCTCTTTTCTTCTTTATGTTTACTTTCTTTATTCGATTGTCTGTCTGTCTATATGTGTGGTCGTCTTTACCTTTCTGTCTTTATGCTTCTTTTTAAGGCCTTTTTAATTTCGTCTGCGTCTCGTCGTTTTCCTACATTTTTTCTGTCCTTTTTGGCTTTAATTAAACAAACAAACAATTTTTCTCCTTCCTTTGCAAAGTTCAAGAACATAGTATTCTTCTTCTGAGTACTTGTTTTTTTCGAGCGAGCGAGCGAGCGAGCGACCAACCAACCTATCTATTATCTATCTATATATCTATCTATCTATCTATCTATCTATCTATCTATCTATCTATCTATCTATCTATCTATCTATCTATCTATCTATCTATCTATCTATTATCTATATCTATCTATCTATCATCTATCTATCTATCTATCTATCTTCCTACCTAACTGTCTGTCTGTCTGTCTGTCTGTCTGTCTGTCAATCTGTCTCTATCTATCTGTCTATATGTCTGTCTTTCTATCTGTATCTATCTTTTTCTTTTTTTTCTTTTCTTCTTTATTTTTTCTTGTGTTCTCTCTTTTCTGTCCTTTTGTTTTTTGTCCTGTACTTCCTTCCTTCCTTCTTTCCTTCCTTCCTTCCTTCCTTCCTTCTCCTTCCTTCCTTCCTTCCTTCTTCTTCCTTCTTCCTTATTTCGATCACTGCTTTTATTCTTTTTTGTTTCTTTCTTTTTGTTATATTTTGTCTGTCTTTTTTCCCTCTGTTCTTATTCTGTTTGTCTTTCGTTCTCTGTTCTTCTTTCTGTCTTTCGTTCTCCTTTCTGTCTTTCTTTCTCTCTTTTCTGTCTGTCTTTATTTCTTTCTGTCTTTTTTCTGTCTTTATTTCTTTCTCTTTTTCTCTCTTTTCTTGCTTTCTTTTTTTTCTTTCTTGTCTTTCCTTTTATTTCTTTTTTCTTTCTTTTTTTTTCTTTTTTACTCTCCGTTTTCTTTCGTCTGTCTGTCTGTCTGTCTTTCTTTCTTTCTTCTTTTTTCTGTCTGTCTGTCTGTCTGTCTGTCTGTCTGTCTGTCTGTCTGTCTGTCTGTCTGTCTTTCTTTCTTTCTTTCTTTCTTTCTTTCTTTCTGTTTCCCTCTTTTGTTTGTTTTTCTTTCTTTCTTTACTTTCTTTTCTCACGTTTTCTCTTTTTTGTATTTCTTTCCTTCCTCCCTTTTTTTCAGTATTGCTTTTGTTCTTTCTATTTATCTTTGTTTTCTTGTCTTTATTTTTTTGTCTTGTTTTTCTTTCTTTTCTTTATGTCTTTTTTCTTTCGTTGTTTCTTTTCTACTTTCCTTTTTTCTTTCTTTTGTCTGTCTTTATTTCTTTTCCGATAAATTTCACATAACTGTGTTTCCCAAACACGCATTCTGCCTGTATTAGGGTGCTTATTCTTGTTATGTTAGGTCAGATTCTTTGGTTGTTGTTTTTTAAAATCCTTTTGTTGTTGCTGTATCTCTTGTGGGGTTTAAGTTATTGTTTGTTTTTTTAAAGGTGAATACACTATGAAAGGCATACCTTTATCGTGGTTTTCTTTTTTTATATTTTTTTTTTATTAAAAAGCTTTATCTCATGCACAACGAATAAAGATATTTCCAAAACCTGTGCGGTCATTAGGGAGCGAGATGTCAGAGACCTCAGCTCTCCAGAGGTCAACACATTGAGGGCGGTGCCCATCTCCTCTCCCTTGCTGCTTTACCTTCTCTGGGCAGGTACCCATTTACAGCTGGGTGAACTAGGGAACTGCACTGAAGCCACGGCGTACAAACGATCACCCCTCCACTTGGTAATCAAAGGCTCAATGCTGTCTCACCTTAGCTTGGAGAAAGTGCTTGCTCTGATAACC
>CM060333.1:33261610-33289110 GCA_030674155.1 Stramonita haemastoma | reverse complement strand
TAGTAGTTGTACTATTTTTTTGCTTTATTTGATACCAACTTAAGTCACAGCAGATTTCTCTGCGTGAACTTCTGGCTGTTTTTCAAGGGGAGTGCGCGTCACCATAAGAGCAGCGCCACGCATTATTCCTGTCTGAAACTTTATTTCTTTCCCCTATCAGAGTATCTTTTTTTCTACAGAATTTCTCCAGGGACACCTCTCATGTTGCTGTGCGTTCTTTAACGTGTTTCAAATAGTATTGCCGAACACACGGGACCTCGGTTTATTGTCTCATCCGAACGATTAGCACCCAGACCACCATTCATGGTCTAATCGATAGGGGAAAGACAACCCAAAACACGAAAATCCGACCTTAAACACCATCAAAAAATGGACGAATGTTAACAAGTTAAGCATTATCTCCTTATTGCTCAGAACAGTCAGTGAGGGAAATAGTCATAATAATTACTGGGCCGGAAGGCAACATTGTACACTGACAACTATAATGATTTGCATTTCCCCATAGAAATGCGGAGAGCCTGTCAGTATGAATAGCACTCCCACCTTCTGGAAATTCTGTGCTGGGAATTCCCTCTTTTCTATCCCTCTCTTTGTTTCTGCCTTGTTTCAGGTTTTCCTCTTACTCCCTCATTCTTGTCTATTTTCTGTCTCTTGGTCCATTCTTCTGCTCCCCCCCCCCCCCCAGAAAGATTGAAACGAAAACAATTTTCTCCCATGCTGAAGTAAGGTGTGCTTGGGCCTGATTTTGTCAGGCGCTTAATGGCAGCGCAACGCATTTTCACTCCATATGAGAGACAACAATGCTATCTGTTTGAGTATTCGGAGAGGAAAAAATACCTGGACCCCTAAGATGATAAATCAGACTTGTGTCAGTTGCACACAGCCAGCGTGATTCTATTGATCGTCTGCCAAAGAGAAGGGGACAAGGCTGCAGTGAAATCTAAACTGTCCCTTCAGAATAGGGATCTAACTGGCCGGGATTTTTCTTTAAAATTCCAAAAAACCAGCAGAAACCCATTATAGAAAAAAAATCTAAATGATGCAAAATATTTCAGACCCCTAAAACAACGAAAACATGTTTTCCCCCAAAAGCAATATCAAACGAAAACAAGTTAACCACACACACACCACACACACACACACACACACACACACACACACACACACACACACAACACACACACACACACACACACACACACACACACACACAAACACACACACAACACACACACACACACACACACACACACCACACACAAACACACATACACACACACACACTCACACACACACACACACACAACACACACACACACACCACACACACACACACACACACACACACACACACACACACACAAAGACACCCCCCCCCCCCCCCGCCCTCAACTAAACCAAAGGAGTGACCCCCGCGCTTAAATCGGTGAAAAATTTGACATACCGACAGAATCGAGGTTGAACATGTTTTTCGTTTTGTTCATAAAAACAGCGCTTTAATCCACTGCATGGGAATTTAGAGAAGGGGAGGGGGTAAAGAAAGAGAGGTAAATGGGGAGGTAAAAACGAAAGAAAGAAAGAGAGAAAGAAAAAATATGAAATAAAGAATGAAAGGGAAAATGGAAGGAAGCAAGAAAGGAAGGAAGGCAGAAAGAACGAAAGAACGAAAGAAAGAAGGAAAGAAAGAAAGAAGAAAGAAGAAGAGAAAGAAAGGAAGAAAAGAAAGAAAAAAACAAAGAACGAAAAAGAACGAAAGGAAGAAAGGGAGGAAAAAAATGAAAACAAAAGAAAGGAAAGAAGGAAGGAAGGAAAAAGGAAGGAGGAAAAACAGAAAGAAACAGACATAAAGATGCGAAAGAAAGAAAGAAAAAGATAGATCGAGCGAAAAAAAAAAGGAAAGAAAGAATGCAAGAAAGAAAGGAAGAAAGGAGAAAGTTAGACAGACAGACAGACAGACAGACAGACAGACACATAGTTAGATAGATAGATAGATAGTAGATAGATAGATAGAAGATAGATAGATAGTATAGATAGATAGATAGATAGATGATAGAGTAGAGATAGATAGATAGATAGATAGATAGATAGATAGATAGATAGATAGATAGATAGATGATAGGTAGATAGATAGATAGATAGATAGATAGATAGATAGATAGATAGATAGATACATAGAGATATAGATAGATAGATAGATAGAAGATAGATAGAGAGAGATAAGAGAGAGAGAGAAAGAGAGAAAGAATAATAAAAGAAGAGACAGGAGAGAAGACGAGAAATACAGACAGTGAAAGTGAAACAACACAAAAACAACACGAAACACACACATACACGACAGACATATACACAACACAACACACACACACACACACACACACACACACACACACACACACACACACACACACACACACACACACACACACACACACACACACACACACACACACATACAGGAAACAAAACAATACCAATCAAAACAAACCAAACAAACATAACCAACAACACTTTACAAAAAAGCAAACTTGAAACCATTTTGTCAGCGAAAAAAAAAAAACAGAAAAGGAAAAGAAAAGAAAACACCCAACAACACTGAATTAGCGGAGACCCTATGTTCGAAAAGAAAAGGGCAACAGTTAACATGGCATGACCGTCCTGATGGTTCCAGAATCGATCGAGCCAATGTCTCACAACGTTCCTCTTCTGTTTTTCCTGCCTGTCACCCCTGTGTTCAGGGAATACTTAGAACGGGGGAGGGGGGGGGGGGTAAGGTGAGGGAGGGAAGGGGGTGGGGGTAAGGGCTGATGCCCGGGGGGAAAGGGGAGGGGAGGGTTAGGAGGGAGGAACAGGGGGGAAGTGGGGGAGGGAAGAAGAGCAGAAGAAGACTAGGAAAGATGATTCTGTGTGTGTGTGTGTGTGTGTGTGTGTGTGTGTGTGTGTGTGGTGTGTGTGTGTGGTGTGTTGTGTGTGTGTGTGGTGTGTTGTGTGTGTAGTGTGTGTGTGTAGTGTGTTGTGTGTGTGTAGTGTGTGTGTGTTGTGTGTGTGTGTGTGTGTGTGTGTGTGTGTGTGTGTGTGTGTGTGTGTGTGTGTGTGTGTGTGTGTGGTGTGTGTGTGTGTGTGTGTGTGTGTTGTGTGTGTTGTGTGTGTGTGTGTGTGTGTGTGTGTGTGTGTGTGTGTGTGTGTGTGTGTGTGTGTGTGTGTGTGTGTGTGTGTGTGTGTGTGTGTGTGTGTGTTTGTGGTGTGTATGTGTGTCTTGTATGTGTGTGTGTACTATGTCTGTGTGTATGTAGTATGCGTTTGTGTGTGCGTGTCTCTGTGTTTATGTGTGTGTAGTGTGTGTGTAGTGTGTATGTATTCAAATTTAAATTCAAAAACACTTTATTATCTCATGAATAGAAAGAGAAATTCAAGCGGGTACAAAGCCATATATTAAAACGGTAAATACGTAAACATATCAATATCCCGGGAAAAAACCCCACAAACCCCCAAATTCCCACAAGACAGTGGCCGCAAATCAAAACGCACGCATCACAATATAAAAAAGCATCCACAAATCGGCAATACCTCAGCCAGTCATGGACACACCCATTTAAAATCACCCTCATACTCGGACCTGAATGGCAACGTATCCACACGCGCACATAGCTCCCTCGCGGGCACACACACACACACACACACACACACACACACACACACACACACACACACACACCACGCGCGCGCGCGCGCGCACACACACACACACACACACGCGCGCACACACACGCACACGCACACACACACACACATATATATACAATATTCCCCCCTCTTCTCTCCCCTCTCTATCTCAATCTCTTTCTCTCTTCTCTCTGTTCTCTCTCTCTCTCCTCTCTTCTCGTCTGCTCTGTCTCTTCTTCTCTCTCTCTTCTCTTCTTTTTCTCTCTCTTCTCTCTCTCTCTCTCTCTCTCTTCTCTCTCTCTCTCTCTCCTTCTCTCTCTCTCCTCTCTCTCTCTCTCCTCTCTCTCTTCTCGCTCTCTCATACTCTCTCTGCTGTCATAATGTATCTTCTTCCTCTAGATTTTCCTGTTGCAGCCCGAGTTTGTCAGCATGGTCTGTAGTTATTTTTGTCCTACTTTGATTATGATAAAGTCCCAGCAGATTTCTCCGATTTAGGGACAGTGCCAACTACACATCACTACAAAACATCCCAGACTATACTGACTTCTAAGGGTTTCATTCTAGCTTTTAGTCATATCTGTTTGTTCGTCTGTCTCTGCCTGTCTGTTTGTCTGTCTGTCTGTCTCTGTCTTTGGCTTTTAAAATGTCTGTACTGTTTCAAGCTATTATATTTGTTTTTTCATGCCATACATTGCATTGTGTATACTACCATATTTCATTTTTGGTTTTTAACATTATTATAAACTTTTGGAGAAAAGAGAACAACGAAGTTATACAACACAATACACGTCTAGAGCAACAACGAGATTGGAACTCTTATCGCGCTCGACGAATGCTCAAGCCGAGTGGTTAAAACCGTTTGATTTTATCCCATAGCTCCATGAAGTCGTGGGTTCGAATCTCGGCGGCAATTTCTCAGTTAAGAAGGAGCATTTTTACTATCTCCCATGTCAACTTGAAGTGTAGACTTGTCAATGCTTTAACTTTCTAAGTGTTTGACAAAGAAGAAGTAAAAAAAGTATGAATGACTCATTTTGTCGAAGCACACAAAATGACTTGATTCCAGATTTAAAAAGGTAAAAGGTAAAGATTTCCCATAACCTAAGCGGTCGTAGGGGAGCGAGGCATCAGAGACCTCAGCTTCTCTAGGGGTCAGCATATTGATGGCGGCGCCCATCTTCTCTTCCTCGCTGTTTTACCTTCCGTAACCCTAAAGAGAGCAGGTACCCATTTACAGCTGGGTGAACTGGGGGGGGGGGGGGGGGGACTGTACTGAAACAAAGGCGCGCAAGCGGTCACCCATCCAACTGGTAACCACGCTCGACACTGCTTAACTTGACTTTGGGAAAGCGAACGCTCTGACCACTGAGCTATCCTGCACAATTAATTCCAGATTCCAGATTAAATTTCACAAAAAAATATATGCCTGTGTGCTGGACAGTTTACGTTTTTAATTGAAAAATAAAAAGTCAGAATACAGTCATGATCAATGATCGAGAAACGATCATTTGGTACAAGCGTGTGTGTGTGTGTGTGTGTGTGTGTGTGTGTGTGTGTGTGTGTGTTGTGTGTGTGTGTGTGTGTGTGTGTGTGTGTGTGTGTGTGTGTGTGTGCGTGTGTGTCTGTGTCTGTGTCTGTGTCTTTGTATCTGTGTGTCTGTGTTTATGTGTGTGTTTTTGTGGAGGTGTGCGTGTGTCTGTGTCTGTGTGTCTATGTCTGTGTGTACATGTGTACATGTATGTGTGTATGTGGACTTGTGTGCGTGCATGCATGCGTGCAAGAAAAAAGAAAGAAGAAAAAAATGCAAAGAACAAGAAGAATGCAAAAAAAGAAGAAAAAAATCAAAGAATGCAAAGAATGCAAAGAAGAAGAATGCAATGTGCGTGCATGCATGTGTGGAAGAAAAAAAAAGAAGGCAAAGAATGCAAAGAATGCAAAGAAGAATGCAAAGAAGATGAAGAAGAAGAAGAAGAAGAAGAAGAAGAAGAAGAAGAAGAAGAAGAAGAAGAAGAAGAAGAGAAGAAGAGAAGAAGAAGAAGAGAGCATCCTCCTCATAAAGGAATCGATAGTGAATAGTGCTGGTACTGTCGCATGCTTGGCAAGGGTTAGTCACTTTGATGACAGCGGCATCATAAAAAAGTAGGGGAGGATGTTTCTCGCTAATTAGTCGCTTGGTAATTATTGAGAGAGAGAGAGAGAGAGAGAGGAGAGAGAGAGAGAGAAGAGAGAGAGAGAGAGAGAGAGAGAGAGAGAGAGGAGAGAGAGAGAGAAGAGAGAGAGAGAGAGAGAGAGAGAGAGATTTAATAGATTGATTAATTTCTTTATTCTTTTATATCGAGGATAATGGAATAAGCACTCTTGCGCTTTTTTTACATCCAGTCCCCGTGTGCATGCAGTTTTGTAATATCATCTGTTCCCACCGGTTCACGATGGCTCACTCTTACGAAAGCGGAACAGGATTTAACGTGTGCGCAAGATGTTCTGCGTGTGTTCACTTACGGGGCCTCGGTTTATAGTCTCATCCGAAGGACGTTTGGGGAGAGTGGAGTCAGCACTGATGTTACCTCTAGGAGAAAAATCTCCTCGACCGGAATCGTACTCGGGTCATAAAATTGCCAGTCAAATCAGTCAATGCCACTGGACCCATATTCCTTCTCTTCTATCTTTTATTGATATAAGCTTTCTTTAATTTGCAAATAGCATCCTCATTGAAAAAAAGAAACAAAAGAAAAGAAAAACGAGACAAAAGGTATGTAAAAACATGTCCATAATCTATGTGACTGGAAAGTACGGGAGAAAGAGGGGGTGGACCGGAGAAAACGAAATCAAATGTAAAGTCTTACACACTTTGCATGCAACAAGGACGATCTGATCTTTTTTATATTGTTTTTGTCATTATGCAATTAACTTTTAACAGGTTTTCTTTGGGTGTTTTCTGTTGTGGCTTTTCCTTTTGCTATGGATTTTTACAAAGTACATTTCGTGATGGCTACTAGTTTTCGAAATAATTTGAAATTCGAACTTTTGAAATGTGTCTTTTTTTGTAATTTGCAAAAATATGTCTTTTCGCGGCATTTTTAACCATATTCCGAATGCATAATGTTCAATATGTCATGTAGTGTGTTGAAAAAGATTTTCCTTTTTAAATGGAAAGGAATATAGTATCAGATACTTTCATTGAGTCCCTCTCCTCCTCCTCTTCTCTCCTCTCCTCTCCTCCCCTCCTCCTCCTCCTCCTCCTCCTCCTCATATCATCATCGTCGTCGTCGTCGCGTCGCCGTCATCATCACCACATCCATCCATCATCATCTCATCATCATCATCATCTCATCATCATCATCATCATCATCATCATCATCATCATCATCATCATGTTATCTATTATCATTCATTATCATCATCACAGGTCGTCGTTGTTGTCGTCATCTTCTTCTTCCTCCTCCTCCTCATCATCATTATCATTATCATCTTCATCATAGTCATCATCGTCGTTATTCCTCAGCACTACAATCACCACCACCACCACTACCACCTGAACCGCCAACACCAACCACCACCACCACTACCACAACCATCACCATCACCACCACCATCAGCATCATCATCATCATCACTGTTAGAAGAAGAAACAGCAGCAGCAGCAACACTAGTAAGTAGCAACACTAGCGACAGCATCAGCATCAGCATCGTTGTGCTGATAGCTGAAGTGACTATGGCCTGAACAGACTCACACGGCATATGGCCGTTCCTGAGGAAGATCACAAGCCCTGATCTCCTGGAGCCTTAATGAAGGGGACACCCTTCCTTTTTGTACCTGACAACTTGATTGAAATCCGATCACTGGATCACCCTCCCTCCGTCCCTCCATCCATCCCCTCCTCCTGTCTGTCCGTCTGTCTGTCGCTCTCTGTTGTCCACTGTGAGTGTATGTGTGTGTGTGTGTTTGTGGGGGTGGGGGTGGGTGGTTGGGGGGTGGGGGGTGTCTGTGTGTGTGTTTGTGTGTGTGTGTGTTTATGTGTGTGCTTATCTGTTTTTTGTTTATTTATTCTTTTATTTCAAGGGAAATGGAATACATACTCATGGGCTTTTTATATCCAGTTCCGTGTGTATGTAGTATGAGAGAGAGAGAGAGAGAGAGAGAGAGAGAGAAGAGAGAGAGAGAGAGAGAGAGAGAGAGAGGAGAGAGAGAGGAGAGAGAAGAGAGAGAGAGAGAGAGAGAGAGAGAGAGAGAGTGTGTGTGTGTGTGTGTGTGTGTGTGTGTGTGTGTGTGTGTGTGTGTGTGTGTGTGTGTGTGTGTGTGTGTGTGTGTGTGTGTGTGTGTGTGTGTGTGTGTGTGTGTGTGTGTTGTGTGTGTGTATGATAGTCCAGTCTTTGTCTTTTTCACTTATCCTTCTCTCAATATGTATACAGGTGGGTAGATGTAATGTTTGAAAAGAGATTCTGTTGTTATTCTGTCGTGTCTTCATGACCTCTCTATGTATTTATCCGTTTATTTGTTTCGTTATTCATTGTGTATTTAGTATTCATTTATTCATTCATGCATTCGTTTATCAATGTATTTGTCTACACTTTTTTTCAGTGTTTCAGTTAGGTGCACCTATTAGCAGCCTATTGTTTTTGCACATCTATTCAGATTTGTCGATACTTACTTCTTTCCGCTCCTTTCTATCTTTATTTTCTTCTCTACCTGTCTGCCTGTTCGTTTGTCTGTCTATCTCCCTGTCATTTGTTTCCCTTTCTTTTATTCTATCTATCTATCTATCTATCTATCTATCTATCTATCTATCTATCTATCTATCTATCTATCTATCTATCTATCTATCTATCTATCTATCTATCTATCTATCTCTTCTCTCTTCTTCTCATCTATCTATCTATCTATCTATCTATCTCTCTCTCTCTCTCTATCTATCTATCTATCTATCTTCATCTATCTATCTATCTATCTATCTATCTATCTATCTATCTATCTATCTATCTATCTATCTATCTATCTATCTATCTATCTATCTATCTGTTTGTCTGTCTATCTGCCTGTCTGTCTGTCTGTCTGTCTGTATGTCTGTCTGTCTGTCTGTCTGTCTAACTCATCTATGTCATCACACGAATACACAACTCATATTCCATTCCATAGTTTGTTCTTATTATTTATAGTTTTTGTGTTTTACCAATGATGATATTTTTGCGTATGTTACCGCTTTTGCTCCATATGAAGGTAGCTGCATTCTGATTCGGGGATTAGATGTTCGATATAAAGTAGGTTACAATTGGAAATCTCAACACGTTGTCCCCCGTTTTATGGTTCTGTAAGTTAATGACAGATTTCCGCTACTTCTGAGGGGCATGTGATTAAAAGTTTGAAGGTTTCTTTTTGTCTGAACATATTGCCAGTGAATCAGATAGTTTACCTGAAGTGCTGCTACTGGAAATTACAAAGTTTATTCCTGTTTGCAAACGCAACAACAATAAAACAGTTACTTAAACTGCCATGCTAACACCAGAATTTACAAGGTTTATTTCTTTTTTTATTACTTATTTATTTACCTATTTATTTGTTTGTTTATTTATTTATCCAATTATTTAGTTAGTTGTTCATTTATTCTTTTATTTCGAGAATGATAGAATAAATGTTTTATTCCATATACAGCTAAAAATATGTTTTCTTTACGTACAATGCTATTACTAGAAATTACAAAGTTTTTTTTTTCATTTATCTATTGAATCATTCATTCATCTGTTTATTTATTCTTTTATTCCGAGGATGATAAAATAAACTCTTTTTTCTATCTACAAACATAAAATATGTCACTTTATATGCAATGCTGCTACTAGAAATTACAAGGCTCATTCCTGTGTGCAAAGCACAACACCAATAAGACAATGACTTTATCTGTCGTGCCGTTATAAGAAAAAATACAAGGTTTAATTATTTGTTATTAATTCATTTATCTATTCATTTACCTACTTATATGTTTATCTATTTTATCTTTTATTTTGAGGATGTTAGGATAAACACTTTAGTCCATCTACAAGCACAAAATATAATTTATTTCTTTACGTGCAATGCTGATACCAGAAAATTAAAAGGCTTTTTTTCCTGTGTGGAAGCACTACGCCAATAAAACACTTACTTTACCTGCCATGCTGCCACTAAAATTTGCATGGTTTATTCTACCCACAAGCACGCAAATAAAACAAGAATTTTATCTGCCCTGCTGTTACAAGAAATTATATGGTTCATCTTACCTGCAAACACTAACATAAAAAAATCAGTTACTTCAGCTGCCCTGATGCTACTATAAATTTCATGGTTGATTTTACCTACAAACGCAACCTATTTAAACAGTTACTTTCACTGCCCTGCTCTTATTCAGTCTCAGCTTTCAGTCTCAAGACACCCAGCAAGTGTTGTATGACTACTGGTTTAAACAGCAGCAGCCGAGTGGTTAAGACCGTTCAGCTTCAACCCCATGGGTCCATGAAGTCGGGGGTTCAATCTCGGAAGTATCTTGTGAATGAAGGATCTGCATTTTTTACGATCTCCCTCGCCAACCTCAAATGCAGACCTGCTAGTGCCGTAATTCCCTTCGTGTATAGACATACATACAGAATGTCAAATATACATGTTTAAGATCCCATCATTTATGTCAAAATTCGGTGGGTAATGAAAACACAAACATATCCAGCATACATATCCCGAAGTCGGAATGCAGCTACCTTTCTGTTGGGGGCAAAAACAACTCGGTCACAATACGCAAATTCATAATAGGTGAACCTCAGAGCTTTAGCTGAGGAACGGGCAGAGAAATGATGAAAATGTGCCAGAAAAGAAAGGGTTTGTCTAGACAGTAGTGGCTTGAAATCAACACAGAAGTCAGGCACAGTTTGCTGTGAGAAGAATGACGTGCGGTGTGGTCTACATAGATAGTGTGTTTGAACAATGTCAGAATGAAGGGTTTGGTTCTTATCTCTGTCCGGAGCAATTTTCATCAACAACTTTCATCTTCAATTAATCAGTTGGCTGTATGCTAGGGGTAGTAAGTTTAGACAGTGGATCTACAGCAGCAGCAGCAGCAGCAGCAGCAGCAGCAGCCGCAGTAGCATAGTAGTATAGTAGTAGTAGTAGTAGTAGTAGTTAGTAGTAGTAGTAGTAGTAGTAGTAGTAGTAGTAGTAGTAGTAGTAGTAGTAGTAGTAGTAGTAGTAGTAGTATATCATCATCATCATCATCATCATCATCATCATCATCATCATCATCATCATCATCATCATCATTTTTTATTATTATATAATAATAATATTACTATTATTCTACTTTATAAATAGCCACACTGTGCCCACCGATGCTCATGAATCTTTCTCTCTGCTTTGTTCTTTCCTTTCCCTCCCATGGGGACGGGACAGCTCAGTGGTCAGAGCACTTGCTTTCCCCAAGCCAATGTTATTCAAGCAGCATCAGGCGTGGTTACCAAATTAATGGGTGACTGTTTGGGCACCTTGGCTTTAGTACAGTTCCCCATTTCACCCAGCTGTCAATGGGTACCTGCCCTCTTTAAGGTCATTGAAGGTAAAGCATCGAGGGAGAGGAGATGGGCGCCGCCCCAATATGCTGGCCTCCAGAGAAGCTGAGGTCTCTGACGCCTCGCCCCCTACGACAACATAGGTTATAATGATACACTTTTACCCTCCTTCCCCTCCCTACTCTCCGTATTTGTACATCAGTAGTTCATCTATCCTTACATGCAATATTTTTGTCTTCCTCCTAACCTGTCCCCCCTCCAATTTCCCTTCCCACCTTCCCCCACGCGTGATGTATGTATGTATGTATGTATGTATGTATGGTATGTATGTATGAATGTAATGAATGTATGAATGTATGGATGGATGGATGGATGGATGGATGGAGGGAGGGTGGGATGGATGGAATGGAATGGATGGATGGATGATGTATGTATGTATGTATGTGTATGGAATGTATGTATTGTATGTATTTTTTTCATGCATTTTCTTGACAAAAATCATCTGCTTTTGAAATTTAAGAAAAATATTTAGACGCATATAATGTAAAATAGAGACAGTTTCACAGATTTTAAGCAATGTTATTGATTTATCTTAATCTTTTAAAGTGTTAACATGAATAAGATCGGAAATGTGAGTTTTGCAGACCCGCATTCACACGTCTTTTTGTTTTGAAAATTACACATGGGGTAACTGGACATACCACATGATGTAACTCGGCATAAGCAGACAACAAAACAAACAACAAAAACTCAACCAAACAAAAAAGCAACAATTAACATGAAAAACAATACTGTACCATTTTGTCAACAAATTGCTTTTGAATGAACGAGCTCTGAAACAAATTATTTTCAGGAGATAAACATTTCTTTCTAAAACTTTTCATTTTGCACCACCCTCTCTCTCTCTCTCTCTCTCTCTCTCTCTCTCTCTCTCTCTCTCTCTCTCTCTCTCTCTCTCCTCTCTCTCTCTCTCTTCTCATCTCTCTCTCTCTCTCTCTCTCTCTCTCTCTTCTCTCTCTCTCTCTCTCTCTCTCTTCTCTCTCTTCTCTCTCTCTCTCTCTCTCTCTCTCTCTCTCTCTCTCTCTCTCTCTCTTCTCTCTCTCTCTCTCTCTCCTCCTCTCTCTCTCTCTTCTCTCTCTCTCTCATCTCTCTCTCTCATCTCTCTCTCTCTCTCTCTACTGACACAATCTTACCCTACCTGCATTCACTCAGCGATTTTTTTCACATAAGTCTTACTTCCATCTATCCTAAATCGTATCTCTCTCTCTCTCTCTCTCTCTCCTCTCTCTCCTCTCTCTCTCTCTCTCTCTCTCTCTCTCTCTCTCTCCCTCTTCCTCTCTCCTCTCTCTCCCTACCTCTCTCTCTCTCTCTCTCCTTCTCCTCTTTTCTTTCTCTCTCCTCCTCCCTTGCCTGTTCTCTCACCCTCTTCCTTTTGTGTTCTCTCCTCTCTTCCCTTCCTCCCCACCCCTTCTCTCTTTGCCCCTTCTCTTTCTCAACCCCCCCCCCCCCCCCGTATAGCTGCTATCTGCGTCTCTTCTAGGCCATTGAGCCTGAAGATTCCCCCATCTTCCCCAGGGAATGGGGAAAGTGGGTCATCTGTGGGGAATGGAGAGATCAGCCCTAGGCAGTTTGCATAAAACTGAGTGCAGCCATTAGCTAACATGCTCAGCACACATTAGGTTTTTTTGTTCTTCTTCTTTGTTGAAGCTCAGACAGTACGCACGTAATCATTGGGGTTTATTTTTTTTCTTTTAGTCAGAGGACATCGATACTAATTCAAATAGTTCTCCCTGTGTTTTGTTCCCTAGGAAAAGTGCAACTGCATCCAACATTTCTATGCACAACACTGGTACGTGCAGACAGAATGTACTTCTGCTATTAGTGAGGTAGTATTTGTCTGAGCTGGTTGTCAGACCTAGGGTTAATCAAGCTTAGGGTGTAACGCTGTCTGGCTTCTAGGCGTTATGGACATGTCTTCACATAGTGTTAGAACAGCATGCAGCAGCCACAGAAGCAATGCTAGCAATTCCTGACCCCATCTGCATGTCAATGATTCTGGTGCAGAAAAATATGAACGTAGGGAGACTATCCTGCCAGTATACAGAAAAAATGATTCTGCATTAACAATGTAATGTTGTAACAGCAGATTTTTTTCTTCATACCATTCTGGCTGCTCCCTCCTTCACTTTGACAGAGTGTGTTGTCATTATATGGTGCTAAGTTATGTGACAGTGACAAAGTGGTTTGCAAAATAATTTTACAAGGGAAATAGTTATATAGCTAAAAAAGTAGTCAAGGCAGATTTATCTGTGAAAAAACTAATAGGTATGCTCCCCCTTGAACAGCACATCCCATCAAAAGCAACGCCACCTGTAACTGATTTTTCCTATGTGTGTGTTTGCTTCTGTATCAGAGTGCCTTCTCCTAAGGAATAGTTTCAAAGAAAACTTATTTCTGAGGGTTGTTCTACTGCCTTGAAAGCATGTTGCACACAGGACCTTGGTGGCCATCTTGTCCAAAAATTTTATATTAGCACCCACACCACCACTAACTGTCTAATGGATGGAGGGGAGGGAGGGCATAGGCACAAACAGGGTTCAAGACACCCACACTTTGAACCCATACTCTTTGTTTTTAAGCAGATGCATTTGCTCTAGTCAACTGATCTACTGTCGTTAGAGGACATCAATACTTACTGCATTACTCTTGTGGGTTTTGGGCAGGAAAAGTACAAACCACATTCAAGGTTTTTAGTCACAACACTGGTACGTGCAGACATGATGTACTCCTGCTTTTCATTGAGGTAGTATTTGTCTGAGATGGTTGTCAGACGTAAGTAGGGTGTAACATTGTCTGGCTTCCAGGCGTTATGAACATGTCTTCGCATAGTGTTAGAACAGCAGAAGACACAGAAGCAATGCTAGCAATTTCCTAACCTCCATCTGCATGTCAATGATTCTGATGCAGAAAAAAAATGAACTGGGAGTAGATTCTGCTAGGATACCAAACAAAAATGATGCTGGGCTGACCTGCCAGGTGCTGAATGGAAGCATAGCAGATATTCGCTCATCACAGAGTAGTTGCTGTCTCAGCGTTAGGGGTGAAAAAAGGAGAGATGATCAGCTTTCTGCGCTGGCACAAGACATTGAAAGAAGTTTGTTGGGTGGAAACATGCAGCCAAGATAAACACTTTCTATCCACTGGCTGTGCAGACAGAGCTTATTGCCACCAGCAAAGCAGAGCAAAGAAGGTAAAGCAAGACAAGGCAAGACCAGGTAAAAGCAAGACCTAATGCTGTATTTTTTTAGGCAGAGGCTTTCACTTCACTTCACTTACCTTGTAGTCGCTGGGTTGTGGGGGCACCAATTAAGATTTGGCTTTACATACTGAACATCTCAAGGCACCAAGGCAGCAAATAAACAGCCACAATGACAGCAAATTCCTTAATGATCAAGAAGTCCCACATTCTCTCTCTCTCTCTCTCTCTCTCTCCTCTCTCTTCCTCTCTCCTCTCTCTCTCTCTCTCTCTCTCTCTCTCTCTCTCTCTTCTCCTCTCTCTCTCTCTCTCTCTCTCTCTCTCTCTCTCATTGCTTCTTTCTTCTCTCCTTCTCTCTTCTCCCTCTTCTCCCTACTCCCCCTCCACTACGTCCACTACCTCAGCTCTGTCCCTTTCTCTCTATCCCAGTCCGTTCGCCCATCCCAATTATCTGGGACCTGTCAACCCATTAATTTGTGGAAGCAGACGAGGTTCAGTTAAAAGCTGGGTATTTAGGTGTGAAGTTCTCTTTGTTTTACCCTGCTCCTTTTCTTCCCTGCCATCTCCTTTCTCTGCCTTCTTGGTCCATTCTCCTGCCTTTTTTTTCTCTGGAAAGGCTTAAAAACAATCACCTCCCAATTTTCTGGGTAAGTGTCAATTCCATTTGTAGAAGCATAGGTTAAGTTGATAGCTTGGGATTTAGGTGTAAACTTTTCTTTGTTTCTGCTCTGCATTTTGTTATTGTTCTTTCTGACACCTCCTTCTTGTATAGATTTTATCCTTCTCGGTCCGTTGTCCAGCCTTTTATCCCAGAAAGACTCAAAAACATAACCATTTTCTTCTTTGCAGAAGTTGGCTATGTTAAAGTGACTTGTCAGGCGCTTTACAGTAGTGGAAAGCATTTTCGCTCATATGAGAGACAACGATAGTTGCTGTCTAGCGCTTATGAGAGAAGAAGAAGAAGAAGAAGAAGAAGAAGAAGAAGAAGAAGAAGAAGAAGAAGAAGAAGAAGAAGAAGAAGAGAAGAAGAAGAAAAGAAGAAGAAGAAAAGAAGAATGAAGAAGAAGAGAATAGAGAAGAAGAAAAAGAAGAAGAACAGAGAGTGTTGGAGCAATAAAGCGCTGTGATTTTAATTGTATACGAGAATGACAACTAGTTCAGTGAAACAACAGTAGCATAATAAACTGTATAAGATAATTCCATATTTAACAATAAACAGGTGATGAATTGAATGAATCCATATTCGTTCTCACTTATTCTTTTCAATAAAACATTTCAAGGTTTATTATTACACTATTGAATGGATATATATATATATTATATATATATATATATATATATATATATATATATATATATATATATATATATATATATATATATATATATAAAGTTTGATAAGCCGACCACCACTATTGCCTATAAAGCAGTTTGGGTCGATAACGCCATGGGAATATAATCCTGCCTGATGACCCATTTTTAACTTTCGAAATGGGAGAAGAAAGAGAGGCCACTCATTCTTGAATTGGCCAGAGAAAGCCCAGTTGTTACGAGCGGGGGAAAAAAAGCAACACACGTTTTATTACTTAATTCCCTGCACAGCCTTTCCCGCTACACTTCGTTCATGATACTCTCCTCATCTCTTCCCATTCTTAGGCCTGATTGCTGAAAATGTGTGATTATGTTCAAACCGTAAAATTCTGTCGTTGATGTTTCAAAGCAAGTTTAAAATCCTGGAACATAGCTGCAAAGGTTCTAGATTTTAAAAAAAATGGTTTGATAGATTGCTGATCATTGGAGCATTGCAGTTGGTTAGATGATAAGGAGATAGATAGGAGACATGCCAGAGAAGGTCAGGCCATATGCAGATTGACAGACAGACATGAAGGTTTATATTTTATTTTATTCTTTTATATCGAGGATAATGGAATCAGCACTAATGTGCTTTTTACATCCAGTCCCCGTGTGTATGCAGTTTTGTAAATCGTGTCATCTGTTCCCACCGGCACACGATGGCCTACTCTTACGAAAAGCGGAACAGGATTTAACGTGTGCTCAAGATGTTCTGCATGCGTTCACACTCGGGGCCTCGGTTTATAGTCTCATTCAGAATGACATTTTCTTTTATTTTATAGGAAGTGGATATTGTTTATCTACGGCATAACTCAGACTAGCCATTAATGAGTGTTTCAGGGTGATTTAAACAAAACATTAGTGTGACAGTAATATCACCAGATAGGAACATTATATCTTAACACTATAAAAAAAAAATGTTTTTCTTCTTCAAACACTCAGACAGCAGGTAGTGTTGACTGTCACATGATCGAAATGTGTTGTGCTACCCAGCGCATCTGACTTCAACGTGGGGAAGAATTTTGTTTAATGTATCCAGGATAAGGCAGGAGAATTGACCAAAGAGGCTGAAAACAGACAGGAAAGAGGCGACAAAAAGAACAGGAACAAGGCATAAACACATAGAGGGACGTACAGAAAAGAGGAATTTCCTATCGCAAAATGTTCACAAGGTGGGGGTATTATTTATACTGCCAGGCCTCTGGCATCCCCACGGGAAAAGGCAACAGTGGAATAGCGAAGTAATCCTAAAAGAAAATCCCAATAGTTCAGGTCAGGCGGAGCACTTTGCATGGTGCTCTGAACTTGTCCATGCCCAGGTTATCAATTGTGTCATCGAGTTCATTTCTAACATGAGCTCTGCATCAACCCCATCATGGATGGCTAGGTCGAACCAGTCTTCCACAACGCTGAACAATGCTAGATTGGGTTTAGATCGACACACAGGGAGGCAGGACAGCCTCATGGTTAGAGCATTGAGCTCGAGATCTGATGGCCCAGGTTTGAGCCCTCACTGAGGCATCTGTTCAAAAAAAAAAGTCCCTGGAGTTAGGATCAGTACTGAATCAACTCCCACGCAAAAGTCCTTTGGATGAGACGTAAAGCAAGTTCCTCTGTGAGCACATGTAGAACATCTTGCCTGGCCCATACGTTTAAAAACCCGTTCCATCTCTCGGAAAAGTAGGCCATTTCGTGCTGATAGGGACAGATGGCAAAGGTTAAGGAAACGCATGCACCCTGGTGGCGTGTTTAAGCATCATACCCGAAGTCGGAATATGGTTGACTTGGTGGATAAAGGCAAAAACTCCCCATCGGTGAAGTTTGGGGTTGTAGTTAACAACTAAATTAAAACTGACAGCAATGTTACCAGTTGCTGACAGAAATTTCATTTTCATACTCCATCTTGGCTCACAGTTTGGAAGAACCCCCCCCCCCCCCCCAAATATTTGATTTCTGTTTTGATATTTTAGTAAACTGACATTAGAAAACCATTCAAGCTCAACTGCTGATGCTTTTAAGAATGCATGCAAACACAGTATATATTTTTTAAATAAAAAGTGTAGTGCATATTTCATTCCATGCTTGAAAGCGAAACAAATTCAAACGTGTCACGAAGCAGCACTATTAAATAATAAAAAGAAAGAAACAAAATCAATGAAGCAAAACAAACTAGCACCTTGATGACAGAATGAAAATAACCTGTCACTACTTGTACAATATGCAGAAACTTCATTCTTTGCTTCTGTGTATAGTATAAGCAGTGACAGGCTATTTTGAATTCGTCATCAAAGTTATTACTTTACCCTGCTGCCATTGATTCTGAACAAATGTTTATCCTAAACGTATTCCACATTTTTGTCTGATTCCGAAAATATGAAAAACGACATTCCTAGTACAGTTCAGGAACACTGGTAAAGAGAAAAACTGGATCGATGACAGCAAGCGAAACGTAACCCAGCCTGATGACCTACTTTTTCCTGCAGAACAGGCAAACGAGAGAGAAGGGAGAGATTACCCTTGAACTGGCAAGCAAACATCAAATGTCACTTTGGGAAATGGCGAGAAAAGGTTCCCTTCCCTCCTCCCTTACACACTTGTCCACATCCTTCTTTTTTACCCCCCTCACCTTACCCACCCTCTCTTCCTCTTGCCTCTGCATGAATCTCTTGGGATGCTTAACTCCATTGGCTAGAAAGGCATGATACGTTGAAAGCTAGGGATTTCGCTATTGAGCACTTGGAAATGGCTTTTGCATTGCCCAGTGTCAGCTTTTCAATTGGTAAGGTGAAGGAGAGATGGAAAAAGCGGAAACTAAACAAAACGGTCAAACCATGATATATATATATATATATATATATATATATATATATATATTATATATATATATATATATATATATATATATATATATATATATATATATACAAAGTTTCGTGAACATTATCGAAAACTTGGTAGCTAGGTCTAGGAAGGCTAAGTATATGATTTTTTAAACTTTGTCTTATGCAAGGAGCTGTCTGGAGCGCGCGTGCGCGCGCGCGCCGCGCGCCACACACACAACACACACACAACACACACACACACACACACACACACACACACACACTTAATCACCTTCACCTATCCTATAATCCCATGGACATTGGGGGCACCAATGAAGATTTTGCAGCCAGCTTCCTCTACACACACACACACACACACACACACACACACACACACACACACACACACACACACACACACACACACACACGACATATGTAATGAAAGGAAACAGCTGAGTTGAAAAAAAAGAAAGAAGAGTGTATGTTTCTCACATCAATAGTCATTAAATGGTCGGTTCCTGTATGGCTTGATAAGAGAGAGAGAGAGAGAGAGAGGAGAGTGAGAGAAGAGAGAGAGAGGAGAGGAGAGAGAGAGAGAGAGAGAGAGAGGAGAGAGAGAGGAAGAGAGAGAGAGAGAGAGAGAGAGCAGACAGACAGACAGACAGACAGACAGACAGAGACTCGTAGTAGTCACTGTTCGTGTGTGTGTGTGTGTGTGTGTGTGTGTGTGTGTGTGTGTGTGTGTGTGTGTGTGTGTGGTGTGTGTGTGTGTGTGTGTGTGCCTGTGGGTGTATTAAGCGTTAACTGACTGGTCAGATTAGCCAGTGTCCTGTTGCCGTTTGACTATTCAAGTAAATGTAAGCAAATGTCTGCTTGAGGTATGATTGACCAATCATAATTATGTGAATGGTGGCCATCTTGGCTTATGATTGGCCAATAAAATACCTCTGGTTTCCTTATGGTTTGTGATTGGACAGTTAAGCACAAATTAATGCCTGCTTAACATTTGAATAGAAAATAGAAGATAGTGGTTGGCTACCAGTAATAACAGTGGATTGGACCAGCAAACCTGATTAAGCATTTCCCAGGTCTTGACTACCCGATAAAACGAAAATAAATGTCAGCTTGTCATATACAAGAAAAAGAAACAATGACATATTGATGACCAAATTTTTTCTTCAGAAAAACAAACTCAGAAAGAATGGAAATAGATCTATCACCCTTCAACTTGCTGCAAAAATCAAATTTTAGAAAGAAAAAAAAATGTAGGGAAGATATAACCCTTGGTTAGAACGTTGGGTATACGATCTGACAGCCCAGGTTCCAGCCACCACAAAACGCGCTCGTTCCGCAGGAATTTTCCCTGTAGAGTTGACATCAGTGCCGATTCCACTTCACTGAAAGTTCTTTTGGTTGAGACGATAAACCGAGGCCTCATGTGCGAACACACAGAGAATATCTTGCACACACTATAAAACATGTTCTAGCCTTTGGTAGAGTAGTCCGTTGTGTGTCGATAGGAACAGGTGACAATAATACAAGACCACAGGCAGACTTGCATCGTATTTAGATATCCCCCCCCCCTGAATTCAGAGCACAGCTGCCTTAATGGTAGATAAACGGATGCATACGCAAAATCGCACCTGTGATGAACCTCAGAGCTCTCGGCGAGAATTCCCCTCCTCTAAAAAAAACCCCAAAATCCCAAGCCACCCCCCCCCCCCTCAAGAAAATCCCCAACAAGAACACATCTAAAAGCTGTAACAGCAATAGCAACAACAATGACAACAACAACAACAACAACAACAACAACAACAACAATAGCAACAACCCAACCAAACCAACCAACTAAACGAACACACCCCCACCACTATCCACAAACAAGTTTTCCCTTCCCACAATCTTTCTACGCTTACAATAATTACCCTCTTTTTTTATTTAGCCTTTCTGCAATCCCTTCTTCCCCTCTTCTCCGGGTTCGTGTGCACTTATTTTTCCATTTCACATAATGGCATGCATGCCATGTTGATTGGTTACAGTTCGACAGAAAAGCTATGGCAAGAGATTACTGCAATGCTGAACAATCGCAATTTGATCATTTCACGAAGACACGAGAAAATAACATGGAACAGTACAGGGTCAACAGACACAAATTTTTTCCCCGTTCCCTGGATAGAGCTTGGAGGTTCACCAATGGTGAGATTTTGTGTACGTCACCAGTTTTGCCCATCATGAAGGTGGCCGCTTTCCGACTTCGGGGATGTAGGCGTAGCTAAATTCGTGTTTTTGTAACCTATCGAACGCTGACATGAATAACATGATCTTTAACGTGCATATTTGATCTTCTGCATATGTATACATACAGAAGAAATTAAAGCAGCGGCAGGTCTGCACTTAAATTTCACATTGGAGAATGTAAAAAATCCCGCTCTTAATTCGCCAGATGCAAGCGAGGTTCGAACCCAGACTACATAGACCCACGGGATTGAAGTAAAACCGTTTTAACCACTTCAATATAGCGGGTATCAGGCCACAGTTTAATAGAGAAGCAGAGAGACAAATATATGATAAGAAATGGTGTAGGTAGGTAGGGAGGTAGGTAGATAGCTAGATAGGTAGATAGGTAGGCAGGTAGGTTGGTAGATAGGTAGATAGGTAGGTAAGTAGCTAGGTAGGTAGGTAGGTAGGTAGGTAGGTAGGTAGGTAGGTAGGTAGGTAGGTAGGTAGATAGGTAGGTATGTAGGTAGATAGGTTGGAAGGTAAGTAGGTAGATAAGTAGGGAGTTGGTAGATAGGTAGGTAAGTAAATAGGTAGGTAGGAAGGTAGGTGGGTAAGTAGGTAAGTAGGTAAGTAGGTAGGTTGGTAGGTAGGTAAGTAGGTAGGTAGGTAGATAGATAGATAGATAGATAGATAGATAGATAGATAGATAGATAGATAGATAGATAGATAGATAGATAGATAGATAGATAGATAGATAGATAGATATTTATTTATTTATTTATTTATTCTTTTTATATCGAGGATAACAGAATAAGCAATCATGTGCTTTTTTTCATCCGGTCCCCGTGTGTATGGTATGCAGTTTTGTAAATATTGTCATCTGTTCCCACCGGCACACGATGGCCTACTCTTACGAAAAGCGGAACAGGATTTAACGTGTGTGCAAGATGTTCTGCGTGCGTTCGCACACGGGACCTCGGTTTAAAGTCTCATCCGATAGACTTTTGGGGAGAGTGGAGTCAGCACTGATGTTAACTCCAGGTGAAAAATCTCCTCGACCGGACTCGAACCCGGGTCGTCAAATTGCCAGCGCAATGTTCTGACCACGAGATAGATAGATAGATAGATAGATAGATAGATAGATAGATAGATAGATAGATAGATAGATAGATAGATAGATAGATAGATAGATAGATAGATAGATACATAGATAGATAGATAGATAGATAGGTAATAGATACATAGATAGATAGATAGATAGATAGATAGATAGATAGATAGATAGATAGATAGATAGATAGATAGATAGATAGATAGATAGATAGATAGATAGATAGGTAGGTAGGTAGGTAGGTAGGTAAATAGGTAGGTAGATAGGTAGGTAGATAGGTAGGTAGATAGGTAGGTAGATAGATATATAGGTAGGTAGGTAGGTCAGTAGGTAGATAGGAGAATAGAAAAGTAAATATCCAGGTAGGCAGACAGGCGTGCACACAGGAAAGTGCATGTAGGATGACAGAATTGACAAAACCGTGTGCACACTGATATAGCGTTCAAACATCACCTTCGAAGGCGGAATACAGCTCCCATGGCGAATAAACGGTCGCGGACACAAAATCTCAGCATTGGTAGTCAAGAAAGCATTTAGGCAGATAAACAGGTACCAGGACAGGTTATAGATCACTTGGTAGGTGGTGAGCAAGGAAGGAAAGTAGTTTTGCCAAGTAGACAGATAAGTAGGTATGTAGTTATTTTGGTTATAGAGGGTTGGTGGAGAAGTAAGGTCTTCAAGTTTCTGATTATTAAGTAAAGGTAATCGGACAGACAGTCTAGAAGATAGAGAACTGAACACACGAGAATCAAGCTGGTATGCAGTCTAATGTAAACAAAAATAATCATTCAGACAGGTATCAATACATTGGCAAACGGACAGACAGACAAATTGGCGGAAGAAAAGAAAAGAAAGACAGACAGACAGATTACGCACGCACGCAACACACACACACACACACACACACACACACACACACACACACACACACACACACACACACACACACACACACACACACACACACACACACACACAAACAAACAAACAAACAAATAAACAAACAAACAACCAAATACACAAACAAACAAACATACATACACACAATAATAAACATACGCACACACGCACGCACATGCACACACACACACACACTTACATACAGATTTTTCCTCTAGAGTTGATACCAGTGCTGACTCCACTCTCCTCACAAGTCCTTCGAGTGAGACTATAAACAGATGTACCGTGTGCGAACGTTCGCAGAACATCTTGCGCACATGTTAAACCCTGTTCCAATTTTTGTAAGAGCAGGCCATCGTGTGCCGGTGGGAAAAGATAACAAGATCTACAAAAATGCATACACACGGGGACTGGATGCAAACAAGCACATAAGTCTTTTATTCCTTTATCCTCGATATAACAAAATAAATAAACAAATAAAACACGCACGCACGCACGCACATACACACACACACACGTACACACACACACACACACACACACACACACACACACACACACACACACACACACACACACACACACACAGGTCACTAGTTTGTCCGAAGGTTCCCCACTCTCATTTTTGTCAACCCCATCCTATTGCCACAGGCACTGCTGTCTTTACCGATGCCAAAAAAGCCAATTAGGTTTTGGCCAGCAAAATGCTTTTGGTCACGTTTACCCTGAGTGGCTGGGGGCCTGGTTATGGCCCTACATTCATGTAGAGTCAACAGTAAGTACAGGCTTCCCTGATGTGTAAATGACAATCTTGCTTATCGATTGGCATAGTTATGGAAATAGAACTGAAAGCTATGCATGCTTTACAAATATTTCACAACCTCATCTCATCTGAAGGACTAGTACACAGGTCGCTTCTCACAGTCTACTGGATAGGAAAAGAGTCTTGGGCACAAGTGGGGTATCAAACCACCATGCACTTTGTATCTGGACTGTTTGCTTTTTAGGCAGATGCCTTATCTCTAGACCACTGAGCCAGTTACATAAGGCTTAACAATCGGATGTAATCACCTACTTGGAATATCACCAATCAGTTAGAGGTACCAGTGTCCTGCTACAGTGTAACTGTCCAATTGATCACATGTCTTTTTAGGGCTTTATTGACCAGTCGAATGGAAGTGAATGCCGTAATGCCATATGATTGGCCAGTAAAGCCTGAACATCTTCCTGCTTAGCATTTAATTGGACAATAAAGCGGCAAAAATGTCCCTGCAAAGCATTGTAATTGGATAAGAAAATGTAAGACTGGACAGTACCAATTACCGAATAATGATGTTATGTATAACCATGAACAAATAAACCCTGCAAAAATAATTATCTGCTTCTTGTGTGATTTTGGATAATAAAACGTACATGAGCATCTGCTTTGAAAGCAATGGCACTAACGAATCTAAATTTGGAGATTGCTGATTAATCTTACATTAGATTTTGCGATATATTTAGAGACTTTTTGTCTCATACAATCTGTAATGAAACAATTCTACCACTTTATGTAATCCTGTGACTTAACTTGAGACTTGTTTGCAGATTAGAAATAATAAGCACGTAGTTGTGCTTTATGCGTTTATGCGTGCCTGCTTGCATGAGTATGTGTGCTTATCAAATAAGCTATACGTTAAATGATGCATTTCGAACTTTCTACAGTGTTTATTTATATTCTATCCTAATAGATCTTACACAAAAAGTAATCATTGTTATAATCATTCTGTTAGTCTGTGAATGAAAAAGTCAAAACGGTGTCGCCAATTGACCTTTGATGCTGATGGTCTTTAATTGCTGTCTGTTACACAGGGGTCATTGAAGCGACTGACCTCTAGCAGTGCCAGCCAGCCAGCCAGAAGTGTCTGTGGAGTAAGGGAAAAATCAGCTTTACCTGGGACGACTGGAACCAAGGTATTTTCATGTGGTATGTTCACATACATCTCAGATATGGTTCCAATGAGTGCATGAATACATGCGCCGGTTTCTATTTGTGGATGGGTGGGTGGGTGGAGGGGAAATATGTGTGTGTGTGTGTGTGTGTGTGTGTGTGTGTGTGTGTGTGTGTGTGTGTGTGTGTGTGTGTGTGTGTGTGTGTGTGTGTGTGTGTGTGTGTGTGTGAGTGTAATTGTGAGTGTCTGGATGTAGGTTTGTGTTTGTGTGTGTGTTTGGATGGGTAGTGTGGTGGTGGTGGCGGTGGTGGTGGTGAAGTGTGTGTATGTATGTGTGTGTGTGTGTGTGTGTGTGTGTGTGTGTGTGTGTGTGTGTGTGTGTGTGTGTACGCACTTGTTTGTTTGTTCGTTTTACTGTCTATCCACAAAAATGACATTGTAGACAGATATGTGTGTAGGTGTGAGTATATGTGAGTGTATGTGTGTATATATGCGTGTGTGTGGTTTACCGCTGTTCCACCATTTACAAACAATACCAGACCAAAACATTCCAAAAAATCGATGCAAGAGTTCCAGACACAGAGATTCAGGGTTCTGATAGTCGCGTGTCAGGGATTGTGTGTCAGGCGTGAGCGATGGGGGGAACTAAAAAGAGGAGAAAAGCTGTGGAATAAAAACAAAAAGAAAATCAATTAAACCAGCACAGAAATAGGGATCAATAAATTCTGTTACTTGTCTTGTCTAGGGTTCTTCACAATTTGTAGATTAATTTGAGGTTATAGTTTTACTTGTGTGCTTTAAATTATTGTTGTTGGGAAACCTGCATAAGTTGGTTTTTTTTTAATCTCAAAGACATGTTTCTTCATCATCAAATGCTCAGACAGCAAGTATTGCTGTTTGTCATAATTATTAGCTTAAAACGGGTTGTGCTGCCTTTAAGCGCCTAACAAGTCCGGATCAACGCATTTGACTTCGCTTTGCATAGGGGAGAATTGTTATCTTTTAAGTCTTTCTGGGGAAAAATGCAAGAGAAGGGACAAATAGGTAAAAAGTATACATAAAGGGGCTGATAGGAAGAAAAATAACAAGGCAAAAACAGAGAGAGGGATAGAAAAGAGGAAATTCCTGGCACAGAACTTCCAGAAGGTGAGAATGCTTTTTACACTGTCAGACCCCTGGCATCCCCAAAGGAGAAAAAGTAATGTTTGAAATCAATACTTACCACCACACAGCAATCCCACCCCCATTTCCCATTGTTTAAAACAGAGAAAGAAATCTAAACGTGTAGTGATTGAAATGCTATTCTGCTGTAAATCCCCATTCTTGATTGGTTTAAAGTAGGGAATAGAGAAAGAGAAACAATTAATGATTGAGATTCGTTCTGATGTAGTCCGTTGCTTTTGACTGCTTTAAAGTAGCGAAGAGAGGGGGGTGTGTGTGTGTGTGTGTGTGTGTGTGTGTGTGTGTGTGTGTGTGTGTGTGTGTGTGTGTGTGTGTGTGTGTGTGTGTGTGTGTGTGTGTGTGTGTGTGTGTGTGTGTGTGTGTGTGTGTGTGTTTATGTGTGTAAGTGTATGTATGTGTGTAAGTGTATGTATGTGTGTAAGTGTATAATTGTGTGTAAGTGTGTGTGTGTGTGTATGTGTGTGTGTGTGTGTGTGTGTGTGTGTGTGTGTGTGTGTGTGTGTGTGTGTGTGTGTGTGTGTGTGTGTGTGTTCGTGTGTGTGTGTTGTAGAAGTATATTGTATTGTTGTTTCGGGTTTTTTATATATTAGAAATATAATCGTTACGGGTTGTCGTAGTCATGTTGTGGTTAACTATTTTTATGAAATTGTTTTTGCTCCTAGACAAATGGTTTGACAAAAAAGCTAATCGTTGCTTATTAAGATGTACCAACCGGAAATCAAAATTTGGCTTGATGGACTCCATACACACACAAACACACACACACACATACACACACAAAATAAACAACAACACATATACACAAACACACACACAACCACAAGCAAACACACACACACACACAAATGCACACACATACACACAGATACACAGACACAGATACACACACATACACACACACAAAAACAGACACAGACAAAGAGACACAAACACGCTAAGACCTATAAAGAAGCACACTTACTATCTCTTTCTGATCAACGAAGATTGGCGGTATCATAGTACGTGATTCGAAGTCTCTCTACTCCAAACTCAGTAAAAGATGAAATTCTTATGGATCAAGACACTGATTATCCAAAACGAGCATGCGATATTTCATTTCTACTGCCAATTAAAAATATACTGAATCATTAATGAAAGAAAGTGTCATTGACATAGCAACGATTCCAAATTTACCGATGTTCCCCTAATGCCTCCGTGGGAACATATATTAGCTAACTTTGACATTGATTACACGGATGTAAAAAAGAATAAAGATCAAAATCTTCTCACTGTTGATGTAAAAAGCCACATTGAATGTAATGATTTCAATCATTTAAAAGTGTATACTGATGGATCTGTATTGGAATCAGGCAGAAGTGGGGCAGCATTTGTGATTCCTGCTTTAAAAGTGCAAAAGTCGTTTCATTTAGGAGATCATTTTTCTATTTTTACATCTGAATTATTTGCAATTTTTATGGCCTTGAAGTTTTTGTCTAATTTGGCTCTTGATATTTACCACATACTTTTTTGCATTGATTCAAAAGCAGTATTGATGGCACTAAAGA
>CM060333.1:33251610-33254110 GCA_030674155.1 Stramonita haemastoma | reverse complement strand
AGTGAGCAGGCATCTACAAAAAAAGCAGAGAGAAAGCAATTCCAGAAAATAGGGCTTCACATGGCGACCTTTCAAGTTAACAAGCCAAAAGAAATGGGGGCATTTCAGAGGGGTGTGTGTGTGGGGGGGGGGGGGGGGGTGTAGGAGCTGAAAAAAATGAAAAGATTGTAAGAGTTAGTGTGGTATTCTGACAGGCCTTAATCATATTGCTTCGATTAGATTTTCGTAGCTCTATTTGTTATGAAAAGCATACGGACATAAACTTATTGTCTTGCTTTGTTTGTATGCTTGAAGAAGAAAAGGATGGGAAATAAAGAAAGGAAGAGTAAAAAAAAAACAATAAATAAAAAGGAAAGAAGGGAAGAATAGAAAGGAGGAGAGGAGGGAGGGAGGGGAGAAAAAAAAGAAAAGTGAAAATATCTTTTATTGAACATCAGCCTTGGGCCATAATTCAAATAGGAATAGGTGGGACAATGTGGAGGAGGTGGATGAGAGAGAGAGAGAGAAGAGAGAGAGAGAGAGAGAGAGAGAGAGAGAGAGAGAGAGAGAGAGAGAGAGAGAGAGGAGGGAGGAGGAGGACGAGAACAGAGAGACAGAGAAAGAAGGGATAGAGAGACAGACAGACAGACAGACAAAGACAGAGAGAAAGGGAGAAGAGATAGAGAGTAAGAGAGAAGAAGAGAGAGGAGAAGAAAAAACAGATGGAAGAACAATGCAGTTCATTGAAACAAATCAAAATTCATAGAAGCAGAACAAACAGACAAGCTTTTCAGAGAAAACACAAAATAAACATGCAGAGCCAAGTGACATGGAAAAACGAACAACAGCAAACAACACCAAAACAGCCACACATCACACACATGCACACACACACAATATACTCAACCCCCATACATACATACTACCGTACGTGCGTACGTAACGTACGTACGGTACGGTACGGACGGACGTACGTACGTACGAAAGTACATGCATACATACATCATACATACATACATACTACATACATACATACATACATACATACATACATACATACATACATACATACATACATACATACATACATACATACATACATACATACATTTATACATACATACATACATGCATGCATACATACCCTACAAACGCACCTGCGCACGCACGCACACATACAACACATGACAACACACACACCTACCCCCCCCCCACACACACACACACACTCACACACATGCACTCACACACAAACACACTCACACACACACACACACACACACACACACAGTCAACACCACACACACACACACACACATACACACGCAAACACAACACACACATACACAACACACACATAGCAACCAAACAAACAGCAACAAACAACCATATAAACGAACAAGCAACAAACAAACAAACAAACAAACAAAATCCTAAGGATTATTCTGCGCAAACTCACCACAAGCGTCAAGGCTCAACTCGAGAGACAATACTCCAGAAATAGGTCTACGTCAAGAACTAATCAAGCAACTTGGAAAAAAAAAAGAAAGGAAAAAATCGGTACGTTTGCATGGAGAAAAAAGTGAATGATAAAGAGACAAAAAATAATAAAAAAAAGGAGAAAAATAGTGGGATTCCTGGAATAATAATGATGATGGTGATGGTAATGCAGCGTGAGTCAGATTTTGTGGCATTATTATGATATCAGATGCATATGGGCGGAAGTTGTTAAGTCTTTATGCTTCTATGTTTACAGAAGCATTGAGGAAAAATAGGTGGACAGACAGACAGACAGAAAATCAGGAAGAAAGAAAAAGAAAGAAAGAAAAAAGAAAGAAAGAAAGAAAGAAAGAAAAACTCACTACACATACTTAACCACACCACACATACACAAACACAAACACACAAACACACAACACAGCACACACACAAGACACACACAAAACACACATACACACACAGACACAGACAAAAGCATACACACAGACACACACAATACACACACACCACCCAACCACCACCACCATCCCCTCACACACAATACACAACACACACAACACACTCACACAAACACACACCACACACACACACACACACACACACACACCACACACACACACACACACACACACACACACACACACATCGCAAACTGAATCAAAATAACAAAACACAAAATGAACACAAACACGGAGAAAAAGCAGGATGGGGAGGGTTAAGAGACAAACAAACGTGCATAGAAATAAAAATAACATGCTGAAGCAAATTCAGAAACTGACATCTTGAAAGATGACGCTCCATAAATAGCCATACCCTAGAGAGAGATCTGGGAACTAAAAGAATAAGAAAAGGGACGTTTGAATGTGAGGAATAGGGACTCTGGAGAGAGAGGGGAGAGAGAGAGAGAGAGAGAGAGAGAGAGAGAGAGAGAGAGAGAGAGAGAGAAGAATGAATGAATAATGAATGAATAATCTTTGAATGAATGAATAATCTTTATTTTTCAAGGGTAACAGAGTAAGTA
>CM060333.1:33248442-33251510 GCA_030674155.1 Stramonita haemastoma | reverse complement strand
GAGAGAGAGAGGGAAGAGAAGACGACAGACAGACAGACAGCGACAGAAACAGAGCAGAAGAGGAGGAGGGGAGAGGGAGAGAGGATAGAGGAGAGAGAGAGAGAGAGAGAGAGAGAGAGAGAGAGAGAGAGGAGAGAGAGAGAGAGAGAGGAGAGAGAGAGAAGAGAGAGAGAGGAGAGAGAGAGAGAGAGAGAAGAGGAAGAAGAGAGAGATGAGAGGGAGAGAGAGAGAGAGAGGGGTGGGAGAGAGAGAGGAGAGGAGGAGGAGAGAGAGGAGAGGAGAGGAGAGAGAGGAGGGGAGAGAGAGAGAGGAGAGAGAGAGAGAGAGAGAGGGAGAGAGAGAGAGAGAGGAGAAGAGAGGAGAGAGGAGGAGAGAGGAGAGAGAGAGAGGAGAGAGAAGAGAAGAGGGAGAGAGAGAGAAGGAGGAGAGGGATGAGAGAGAGAGGAGGAGAGAGAGAGAGAGAGAGAGAGAGAGAGGAGAGAGAGGAGAGAGGAGGAGAGAGAGAGATGAGAGTGGTGTGAGTGTGTGAGAATAATAGACAATCTGTGAGATTGATTACAATGAAAATGGACCCAATACCGTTTTTATCTACAGCCGAATGGTAAAGACTGTTACACTTGAATCCTCGGTGTCCGTCAAGTCGTGGGTTCGGATCTCAGCCCCGGCGTCTGGTGGAATTAAGGATGGAGGTAGTCTTTTACGATCTCCCAAGTCAATAGCAAGGGAAGACCCTAACATCTCGGTGGCGATTTGAAAACCCTGGTTCGATCCCAAGCCTTAATTCCCTTCTTATTTATATGCATATACAGAAGATTATCTACGCACGTTTAAGATCCAGATTTCATAACAATGTTCGTTAGGTTGTGGAAACACGAACGTACCGAAGATGGCATCCCTGTTGTTTTTGTGGCGACGCGCTCTCTCCGGGGAGAGATGCCCAAATCTCACGCAGATAAATCTGCCGTGACTTAGAGTGGTTTACAATACAGAACGATTATACATGGGGATTATTCTATACCGACTCAGCTCCCCCCCGAAAATCCTTAAATGAGACTATAAAACATGACTGCGGGCATTTTTTAGCTGAAAAAAATGTTTTCAAGTAGCTTTAGGATCAAGACTGAATAAAAATGATTTTTTTTAAAATTAAAAGAGCAGGCAAAAATGCATAAAAGGACAGAAAAGGTTTGATTTATCATCAAATATATTTTCATAATCAGTTAACCATTCACTTCTTTAATTACGTGTCTATTCTCTTGTTCAGTGAATCGATCTTTCTGTACAAAGTTCATGAATGGTGAAAAACTGCGATAGTTAAAAAGTCCCTGTCTGGTTTCTAAGCAAAATGGCCGCCGCGCCGATAAAACGGAAGCGCTGACGCCGTTATTTTATTCACCAGGAACCACCACTCTTCATACATTTTCTGTACTTTCTACCCCCATCTTGTATAGGCTACACTACACCTTTAGCTGTTGGGTCGTGTAGCATCTTCTGCAAAGTGCTAGTCAGGAAAAAAAAAGTTATTCAGATTTTCACCGATTTTTTTTTACAAGTAGAATAAAATATACTATGTACTTTATTTAGGGAATGAAGGACATACAGTAACACCAGGTAGTCACGAACAACTTGAAATAATCCTCAAATGAGCATTGCGTATGATTATACAGAGTTGAATGCCTTCATGCAATTGCAGTTAAGAAGCTAGGAGACGACAAAGGACTGAGAATACAGCGTTTGCTGGTTGAGTTTTTGCTTTAAATCAAACCTTTAAAATTTGTACAAAATACCATCAGTTTTGAGACAGAACTAGTCTTTCACAAAAAGTGGGATTTTGTTTCTTGGTGTTAACGTTTAAAACTGACCACAAATGTGTAAAATCAGTCCTTCGGGTGAGACTATAAACCGAGATCCCGTGTGCGAACACACGCACAACATCTTGCGTACATGTTAAAACCTGTTCCGCTTTTCAGAAGAGTAGGCCATTGTGTGCCCGTGAGAAGGGATGACAGAACTTACAAAACTGCATGCACTTAGGGACATGGATGTAAAAGAAAAAAGCACACGAGTGCTTGTTCCATTATCCTCAAAATAAAATTAAAAAAAAGAAAAAAACAGTAATAAAAAGTAAATGGACAGTGAGAGAAAAGCTCAAATTCCAAGGATGGGAGGCGGGGGGATTCAAACCCACGATCTCTCGCTTTCTAGATCATACATCTAATCTCTATAAACCGCTGAGTGGGGACGGGATAGCTCAGCGGTCAGAGCACTCACTTTCCCTAAACCAAGGTTCAACAGCGTCGAGTATGGTATCCAAGTGGATAGGTAATCGTTTGTGCGCCTTCGCTTCAGTACAATCCCCAGTTCATCCAGCTGTAAATGGGTACCTGCCCTCTTTAGGATCAGGGGAGATAAAGCAGCGAGGGAGAGGAGATGGGTTCCCGCCCTCAATATGCTGGCTCCTAGAGAAGCTGAGGTCTCTGATCTGATACCCCACTCCCTTACGACCACACAGGTTATGGGACACCTTCACCTTTACCTTTACCTAAACCACCGACCCCCTGTCCCCCCTCCCCCTCCCCCAGCCCCCCCAAAAGAGAAACAATAGTGATAATAATGTAAATCAACGTAACCGCAGTGTTGTGACTTCTATTGTAGCAATGATTGGTTATTGAGAAGGCTCTGAACTTGAAATAGCACAGAGTAACTCCACAGGGTATGAGAACTGCGCAGAGACTGATTGTTTAAAGGAGAGAGAGAGAGAGAGAGAGAGAGAGGAGAGAGAGAAGAGAGAGAGAGAGAGAGAGAGAGAGGAGAGAGAGAGAGAGAGAGAGAGAGAGAGAGAGAGAGGAGGAGAGAGAGAGAGAGAGGTGGGGGTGAATGAGGGGAGAGAACTGGGGACGTACATGGCTGTTTGGCCAAACTATCGATTTTTGTGGAGAGGTTTGCCACCTAAACCGTTGCTCTCCCCGTCTGTCTGTCTGTCTGTCTGTCTATCGTCTGTCTGTCTGTCTGCCTGTCTGTCTGTATATGTCTGTCTATATATCCTTATCTATTTGTCTTCCTGTTTG
>CM060333.1:33230942-33240942 GCA_030674155.1 Stramonita haemastoma | reverse complement strand
TAAATAAATTCGAAAGGAACTAAAGAAAATACAATCATGATAATAATAGAAAAAAAATGATGATGATGATGATGATGATGATGATGATGATGATGATGATGATAACAAATTATACTAATTATAATTATAACATAATAAAAACAAGATAATGTACTGTAAGACTCACTCTTACACGTAAGCTACCACACATGCATGCACGCACGTTCGCACGCACGCTTGCACTCACTCACACACAAACACACACGTCCCTCCTTCACACAAACACAAGTATAGATACCCCCGCGCGCACATGCACGCTCTGGGTTTCAAAAAATCGTAGAAAATAAAGTTAAAAGATCATAAAAAGTCAACAGTTATATCAGGTTACAATATCCTCTATTCTCTGACACTGTACTTTATATGATAAAGAAATAAAAACAAAACAAACAATAAACAAAATTTAAAAAAGGAAAAAAAAAACAGTAACAAAACACCCTAACATTGCTATCCAATCCAAAACAATCAAACTAACAAAATTCCAAACTAGTAAATCCTTCATAACAATAATGATATAAATTGACAATAATATGATAATCACCCATCACCACTAACAACGATAACACAACAATGACTAAAAAGGCGATTAAAAAGGACCGGGAGGAAAGGGGTGGGGGGGGGGGGGTATGAAAGAGGAAGGGAAGAACATAAACAATCAGCCAAACAAAGATAATGATAATAATACAAGTTTTACAGACACTCAAGAACCGCTACATAATAATAAATTAGAAAATAAAACAATCAGCCAAAAAGATAATGATAATAATACAAGTTTTACAGACACTCAGAACCGCTACATAATAATAAAGTAGAAAAATAAAAACAATCAGCCAAACAAAGATATGATAATAATAAAAGTTTTACAGACACTCAAGAACCCTACATAATAATGAATTAGAAAAAATAAACAATCAGCCAAACAAGATAATGATAATAATACAAGTTTTACAGCAATCAAGAACCCATACATATAATAGAGTAGAAAAAATTATCAGTCAGCTAGACAATCAAACCAAGGCAGCAATAGTTTTATAATACTAATTATCCCATCATTAATAACAAAAAACAACATTCATAATAAAACCTGTTAAACTGGATTAAAAAAAGAATGAAAAAAGAAAAAAATTATCAAGTCACAGTATCATCACTTCATCTATTTGGTTTTCTCCTTTTCACACTTGTAAAATTTGCAATTATGCACAGGCTTTCATACGCATTATTAATAGCTTAAAAATTGAAAAAAAAAAAAAAGTCACTCACTCTTCCCCTGTCTTCCACACACACACACACAGCATGTAACTTAACAGTGCAATATTTCCAGTCCCTAAAAATCGCATCTGAAATATGTTCAAGGGATGCACAAAGCGCTGCTGCATTTGTTGTAATTTATGGTGTGTGTGTGTGTGTGTGTGTGTGTGTGTGTGTGTGTGTGTGTGTGTGTGTGTGTGTGTGTGTGTGTGTGTGTGTTGTATGTTGTGTGTGTCGTGTGTGTGTGTGTGTGTGTGTGTGTGGAGAGAGAGTAGAGAGGAGAGTGTGAGAGGAGGAGTGAGAGAGAGAGAGGAGGAGAGAGGAGAGAGAGAGAGAGAGAGAGAGAGAGAGAGAGAGAGAGAGAGAGAGAGAGAGAGAGAGAGAGAGAGAGAGAGAGAGAGAGAGAGAGAAACTTCCAATTTAAAATAAACACAACTTACTGCACATGGTAGGTTTCAAAAGCATATGATGTAACGAAAGTTTATTCAGTGGATGAAAAAATAAAATCATATTCAGAAGCACAGAAAAACAAAGTATCGTTCCATTTCATCACATCAAATAAAAAAATACACAGAACTTACTTTTAGAATTGTAATGACAAATTAAGATTATTATCACTCCAATACTAAAAAATATTCTTGCTTCAATTATTATTCTCTACGATTTCGTGTCACTGAATTTGAAATTTACTCCGGGCAGTGAACAAAGCAGGGTAGCATTTCACTTGGATGCACCCAAAATGATGGGGGATATGCAAAACGCCTGAGGGAGGCAGAGAGGGTTGGGGGGGGGGGGGGGAGGGTTAGGGAAATAGAGATGACTTAAGGGGTTTGGGCAGCCAGGAAAAAATCAATAAGGGTGTGTGTGTGTGTGTGTGTGTGTGTGTGTGTGTGTGTGTGTGTGTGTGTGTGTGTGTGTGTGTGTGTGTGTGTGTGTGTGTGTGTGTGTGTGTGTGCCTGGATGGTTTGCGCCCATTATGTCTTTTTTCCTGAGATAGCGTGTTTCTGAGGGTGTTTGGTATGGTGTGGAATGTATGTGTGTGTAGTGTGTATAGTGTGTGTGTATGTGTGTGTGAGAGTTTGTGTACAAATTTATGTGTGTAGTGTGTGTGTGTGTGCTTATGTGTGTGCGTCTGTCTGTTTGAGTATGTGTATTTGTGTGTGTATGCATGTGTGTATGTGTGTGTGTACATACACTTAAACGTGTAATCATGTTTCTGTATATATATATATATATAGATATAGATATAGAAGTATAAATATAGATATAGGATGTGTGTGTGTGGTGTGTGTGTGTTGTGTGTGTGTGTGTGTGTGTGTGTGTGTGTGTGTGTGTGTGACGCTCCACCACATAAGGAGTCCATTGCACCTGAGGTCAGTTTGTAGTTATTGACAAGTTATTAATCTGCACTAAAAAGCTATTTAATACAAAAAACAAATTGAAAATCGGACAATTCTGTGCAAAGTTATTACAAATTGAAATAATAGACTGCATGATGTGACAAAATGAGAAACTGGCAAGTTTATTTTCGTAACAGGTTGTCAGAATGAGGGCTTGGGTATTTTCAAAACACTTTTAAAAGCAAAAGGATTAAAATTATGCCTTGATTTTTTATAACAAGGAAGAATAACGGATATGGTTTAATAATCGATCAAAATCTCAAAATTGACAACTTGACCCCACCTGCTTTTAATGGCTCCTAGCACAAAATTGGGTAATATGCTAAGCCACTTATTTTGTGGTGGAGCCTTTTATATATATTTATATATATAGAGAGAGAGAGAGAGAGAGAGAGAGAGAGAGAGAGAGAGAGGAGAGAGAGAGAGTGAGAGAGAGAGAGAAGAGGAGAGATAGGTAGAGAGATGATAGAGATAGAGTAGAGAGAGAGAGAGAGAAGAGAGATACAGATAGATAGATAGATAGATAGATAGATAGATAGATAGATAGATAGATAGATGGGATAGATAGATAGATAGATAGATAGATAGATAGATAGATAGATAAGATAGATAGATAGATAGATAGAATATGCTTTTTGTAGGTGTAACTGCATGTCTGTGAATGCATGGGCACCAATCTGTATTCTTTTCATTTGTTTCACAACAGAACCCCCATCCCCACCCCCCAGCCCCTGCAAGACTGCCAAGGCCCCGACAGCATAAACAGTGTCCCCACCCTCTGGAAATTCTGCTCTAGGAATTCCCTCTTTTCTATCATCTCTCTTTGTTCCTGCTTTGTTCCCTTCTTCCTGTTGCCTTCTTCTTGTTTATGTTTTTTTCCCTTCTTGATCAATTCGCCTGCACATTTCTGAGAAAGACACAAAAATATTTATTCTCACCCATGCTAAAGCTGGATGTGCTGGAACTGACCAATGAGTTACTTAATTGCAGCTCAGTGCATTTTTACTCATATGACAGACAACAATATCTCCTTTCTGGGTATTAGACAAACAAGAAAAAAGAAAAATGTGAGGAAAAAGAAGAAGATTGCAAAGAAGAATGCAAAGAAGAATGCAAAGAAGAAGAAGAAGAAGAAGAAGAATGCAAAGAAGAAGAAGAAGAAGAAGAAGAGAAGAAGAAGAAGAAGAAGAAGAAGAAGAAGAAGGAAGAAGGACAAGTAAGAACAAGAAAAGAAAAATAGAAAAAAGAGAAAAGAAAACAGGGAAGTAATGTAACAGCTATTTTCATTGTGCTAGCAGCCCATTTTGACTATAGGCACTGTACATACAAACTGCAACATTTAATTATTACAAACCACAGATACAATTACACCAAAGCAGTAAAACCTGACGGACAATTGCACAAAAGACATAGAAACAAACACACACTACACATTACGAAACAAAAAATTCCAAAGCAGCCATCAGTGCACAAAATGCCTGAGGGGAGTATCAGCCATGGTGTCTGCAGACGACAATCTCCCCTCCTCCTCCCCATCCCCCTTCTACACCACTTCCTCTCTACTTCCTGCCCATTCTCCACCCTCTTCCTCCTCCTCCTCCTCCTCCCCTTTTCACCCCTCTTCCCATCTGCACAGGACTGTTGCAATTAACTACAGCTTTCCTTACCCCTGTGGGGATAGGCAGGCAGTGGATTCCTACAATTCCCTGGTCCCTGTTGTTCTTCCCTTCTCTGCTGTGTGAAAAGAGGGTGGAATATAGATAGCCTAGTGGGCAGAGCACCAAACTGGTAATTTGACTGCAACTCAGGATGCAGAATCAAGTCTCTGTAGGGCTCCCTTATTTTTTAGGGTTCAACCACTTAGGGCTAACAGCCAACTTTAAAAAAAGTATTGGCTACAAAAGGATAGACATTATGCTCAAACTTGTGAAATCCGCCATGTGACGTCATTTGTGTGTTGTGTGTTGTGTGTGTGTGTGTGTGTGTTGTGTGTGTGTGTGTGTGTGTTATGTATGTGTGTGTGTGTGTGTGTGTGTGTGTGTGTGTGTGTGTGTGTGTGTGTGTGTGTTGTGCGTGTGTGTGTATATGTGTGTGGTTGACCTACTTGCATATGACCTGGCATGATCTGTGAATGACATAGACTTTTTGCCATGTAATGTGTATGTGTGTAATCTGCAACAAAATAAGAGAGGTGAGGAAAAAACAAAAAGAAAAATATAAGAGGAGAACGATGGAAGGAAGCAGGGAAGGAAGGTGGAGATACATAGAAAAAAAGAAAGAAAGAAAAAAAGACAGAAAGAAAGACAGAAAGAAAGAAAGACAGAAAACAGAAAGAAAGAAAGAAAGAAAGAAATAAGAAAGAAAGAAAGAGAAGAGAGAGAGAGAGAGAGAGAGAGAGAGAGAGAGAGAGAGAGAGAGAGAGAGAGAGAGGGGAGGAGAGAGAGAGAGGAGAGAGAGAGAGTTTTATTTTATTTATTTATTTTTATTTATTCTTTTATATCGAGGATAACAGAATAAGCAATCATGTGCTTTTTTTCATCCGGTCCCCGTGTGTATGCAGTTTTGTAAATATTGTCATCTGTTCCCACCGGCACACGATGGCCTACTCTTACGAAAAGCGGAACAGGATTTAACGTGTGCGCAAGATGTTCTGCGTGCGTTCGCACATGGGGCCTCGGTTTAAAGTCTCATCCGAAGGACTTTTGGGGAGAGTGGAGTCAGCACTGATGTTAACTCCAGGACGAAAAATTTCCTCGACCGGACTCGAACCCGGGTCTTCAAATTGCCAGCGCAATGTTCTGACCACTTGGCTATCCGAGAGTGAGAGAGAGAGAGAGAGAGAGAGAGAGAGGAGAGAGAGAGAGAGAGAGAGAGAGAGAGGGAGAGAGAGAGAGAGAGAGAGAGGAGAGAGAGAGAGAGAGAGAGAGAGAGAGAGAGAGATTTGTTCTTTAATATCCAGTATAATGGAATACGCACTCATGTGCTTTTTTACATTTAGTCCCAGTGTGTATTCAGTTTTTGTAAATCTTGTCTTCTGTTCCACTGGCACACAATAGCCTACTCTTACATAAGGAGTAACAGTATTTAACATGTGGACAAGATGTTCTGCATGCATGCATTCATACATGCCACCTTAGTTCATAGTTTCTATATATAGAGAGAGACATATACATACACACACATGTACGCATGCACGCACACACACACAACACAAACAAACAAACAAACAAACACACACACACACACACACACACACACACACACACACACACACACACACAGACGCTCACAGACAGAGACATGGTAGAGAGAGAGAGGCAGAGAGAGGCAGAGACAAGAAGATGGGGAGAGAGATTTTTCCCACCATGAAAGTGACTGCATTGTAACTTAGGGGTTGGCCTACATGCTGGGTTTTATTGCATTTCCATAAACAACCATATGCTGCCATGAAACATAGGAGTATAATGTACATTATGTGAGAATTAAGGTACTATCAGGTCTGCACTTATAGTTGGACCTGGGAGATCACAAATATTCCCACCCATAATTCAACAGATGCAACAGAGATTCAAATATACAACTCATTGGAGCCATGGGATCAAAAATTGAATAATCATCACAATTTAGTTGTAGCATCCCTTTCATGTTGGCATAATAATTATTCATTTTGCCTGCTATGTGAAAGAAAAAACTTTTACTTTAATCACGGGGGGATAGGCTTCTTGTCTCTGAAATTTAGATGTATGCCCTGGCACTGAACTATACAGATGAACTTTTTGTTTAACTGAATCTTGGATGATGGTGAATTTGCAAATTGCATATGGAAGATAAGAGTAATGGAAATGGAGATGGTTGTAGTGGTTTTGTTAAGGACAAAAATCAATAAGCGTGTGTGTGTGTGTGTGTGTGTGTGTGTGTGTGTGTGTGTGTGTGTGTGTGTGTGTGTGTGTGTGTTATGTGTGTGTAACTCTGTGTATGTTTGTGTGTAGCTCTGTGGGTATGTGTTTGTAACTTTGTGTGTGTGTGTGTGTGTGTAGAGAGAGAGAGAGAGAGAGAGAGAGAGAGAGAGAGAGAGAGAGAGAGAGAGAGAGAGAGAGAGAGAGAGAGAGAGAGAGAGAGAGGAGAGAGAGAGAGAGAGAGAGAGAGAGAGAGAGTGTGTGTGTGTGTGTGTGTGTGTTAAATCTGTGTGTGTATTCTTCAATTTTTTATGTCCATGAGTGTGCATATCTGTGTATGCATGTGTGTGTATGTGTGTGTGTGTGTGGGGGGTATATGTGTGTGTGTGTGTGTGTGTGTGGGTGTGTGTGTTTGTGTGTGTATGTTTGTGTGTGCGCACATGTGTGTGTTTGTTTATGTCTGTATATGCGCACTTGCATGTTTTTTCTATGAAGATCAGCTTAATTAATGTGTAGAAAAAAATGGTATCACTTCGTTACCTACATTTTACTCTGAAAATTGAAGCCAGGTTAATGTGTACTGAAATAACCAAGATCACAAACTGACACACAACCAGGCAGAGAGACTGAGACACACAGACAACAAAATTGCAAGCCAAACCATCAGTACACAAAATGCCTGAAGGAGCATCAGCCATGGTGTCTGCAGACAACAATCTGTTCCCCCTCCTCCTCCCTTCCACTTCCTCTCTACTTCCTGCCCATTCTCCACCCCTCCTCCTCCTCCTCCTTTTCACCTCTCTTCCCATCTGCCCAGGACTGTTGCAATTAACTACAGCTTTCCTTACCCCCTGTGGGGATAGGCAGGCAGTGGATTCCTACAATGCCCTGGTCCCTGTTGTTCTTCCCTTTTCTGTCATGTAGACTGTGGAGTAGAACAAAGCTGAGTTCAATGATTATGGGCCCAGCATGTTTTCTCAGCAGCACTCTGCTAGGATGTAAAAAAACACACACAAAAAAACAGTCACAACCAGCAACAACAGGTCAGTAATTAGGTCTATAGTGTTAATTTTGTGATCTGACCACACTAAAGGTTATGGGTTTTTGTTTCCTGTAAGATTTATATTTGTGGGATATCTACCCCCTTCCAACCGCCACCCCCTAAGAAAAGAAGCCCCCAAACCCCACCAAAAGCCCAAAAAAATCCTGCCCCAAAACAACTCCTGGTGTTAGCATCGGTTTGGATATACCCCACCTTCTTTTCTTCTTCTTTCTTCTTCTTCTTCTTCTTCTTCTTCTTCTTTTCTTCTTCTTCTTCTTCTTCTTCTTCTTTTTTCTTCTTCTTCTTCTTTTTCTTCTTCTGCTTCTTCTTCTTCTTCTTCTTCTTCTTCTTCTTCTTCTTCTTCTTCTTCTTCTTCTTCTTCTTCTTCTTCTTCTTCTTCTTCTTCTCTTCAACTCCTCCTCCTCCTCCTTCTTGGTACTCATTGTCATTGAACATTCAAACAGCAACTATTGTTATCTGTCATAGGAACAAAAAATGCCTTGCCCTGCTGTTAAGCACTTAAGTCAGGCCTAGTACCCCTGACTTTAGCGTGGGAGAGATTTATTATCTATGAAGTCTTTCCCAAAAAAAAAGGGAGAAGAATGAGCCAAGAAGGCAGAGAATAGAACAGAAAGAGATGACAGGAAGAAACACGAACAAGCCAGCAACAAATAGAGGGCTAGAATAATCTTTCAGTCAAACTATTGATCAATCAGTCAGTTAAACTATCTATCGATCTATCTATCTATCTATCTATCTATCTATCTATCTATCTATCTATCTATTCTATCTATCTATCTATCTACACACACAACACACACACACACACACACACGCACGCACACGCACGCACACGCACGCACACACAAGCTGCCACATTCTCGCTAAGTGCTATCAGAAACACTCCACACTAAAAGACATGAGGGGAGAAAGCTATCCAAGTGCATAGAGGTTATCGATTTTCCACTCAACTTAACCACTTCGTTTTCGCCCCAGCCCTTAGCCTTATCTCCCTTTGGATATTTGCATATCTACCCTCGCTTACAGCACCATCAAGTAAACCAACCTCTCAATGAAAGTTGATACTAGTGAAAAAAAAATCTTGAATTCCGGAAATTGATTGTGCAATGAAGTACGGATTCTTATTTTGACAGCATTATGTCTTTGTCAGTTTAGTGGGAACAAAAGCTGTAGACAAGCTCGAACTGCCAAGTTTTGTTCTGCCTCGTAATTTGAATGAAGTTGAATTCAATTTAAAAAAAAAACAACTTGTCAGGCTTTTAAGTTTTGGTTTGAGGATAATCGATTATATGGTCCTTAACATGCTAAAAGACCATTATGAAAATATTGATTTCTGTTTCTTAATGTATAAATACAAAATGAAATCTGGACATCAGAAAATCGCCAATCTGTGTACGACTTGATGGCTTGTTCAATGTTTGCACTAGATGTGACTAACGGTTAAGATTGTTCTTGATACTGTCATTTGATTTCTTTGCCAGATATAGCGCTATATAAATTCCAAATATTATTATTATTATTATTATATTATTATCATCAATCATCATATCATCATCATCATCATCATTCATCATCATCATCATCTTTCATCATCATCATCATCATCACCCATCATCACTATTACTACTATACTACTACTACTACTACTACTATACTACTACTACTACTACTACTACTACTGCTGTACTATTTACTATTACTACTATTTACTACTACTACTACTACTATACTACTATACTACTACTACTACTACTATCTATTATTATTATTATTATTATTATTATTATTATTATCATTATTATTATTATTATTATTATTATTATTATTATTATTATCATTATTATAGTAATATTACTTATCATTATGATGATGATGATGATGATGATGATGATGATGATTATCATTATCATTATTTATTATTCATTATTATTATCATTAGCATTCATCATCATAACTATTACTACTACTACTACCACCACCACCCCACCACACCACCACCACCACCACCACCATCATCATCATCATCATCATCCTTTTTTTTATAGTAGTAGTAGTAGTAGTAGTAGTAGTAGTAGTAGTAGTAGTTAGTAGTAGTAGTAGTAGTAGTAGCAGCAGCATTTTTCTTCTTCTTCTTCTTGATGGTTGTTGTCATTTATCTGTTGGCTTGCAGCCACAGTTACCAAGCGAGGAGTTGTTGAAGTATTTGGCAGCAGTAGTGGGAGAAGTGATAATAAGTAGGCGTACACTGTAGCAATAATGATGTAATCCATCACAAAAAATACAAAGTGCAGTGTTGTAAAATGTACCATACTAATGACGCTGTTGTTGTGCTAACCTGGTGTAAATGGCTTTGGTGT
>CM060333.1:33215942-33225942 GCA_030674155.1 Stramonita haemastoma | reverse complement strand
ACCACCACCGCCACCACCACCACCACGCCATCATCTACCACCACCTTGTGGACTAAGGGGTGTGAGTGGCTCATGCAGTATGCATGTACACAGACGAGTCCGGGAAAAGAGTAGGAAGACTGGAGCAAAGGAGAGATGGAGGGGGGTGGTGGGGGGAAGGGGGTAAGGGGCGGGGAAGAGGGGGGTTGTGGGACCTGAGGGTTTGGGGAGTAGTGAGTGTGGAGGGGAGCATTAGGAAGAGACAAGTGTGTGTGTGTGTGTGTGTATGTGTGTGTGTGCGTGTGTGTATGTGTGTGTGTGTGTGTGCGTGTGTGTGTGTGTGTGTGTGTGTGTGTGTGTGTGTGTGTGTGTGTGTGTGTGTGTGTGTGTGTGTGTGTGTGTGTGTGTGTGTGTGTGTGTGTGTGTGTGTGTTTTCCCAACAGACTAAAACCGCGTTTACTTTTTTTTTATAACTTTCTTTCCCTTCTGTATTCCTATGAATATTTCTCTTGCATTCATACCACACGTACTTAAGCATTCACAAAAACCATTGTTGTGTGAAAGACTAGTTTAGGACTCAAAATGCATGTGATTTTGCACAAATTTGGGAAGTTTGATTTTTCCAGCACACACTGTACCACCCCCTTAGTCCTTTGTCGTCTGCTAGCTTCTAAACCGCAATATGCATACACGATGACAACATTGTACGTAGGAACACAAGCAGTCCTCATCTAAGGATCATTTCTAACTATCTCGTGACTGCCTGGTATTGCTCTATGTCCTCAATCCCCCAAAATTAAGTACGAAGCGCAGAATATCTTGCGCGCCCGTAAAATCATGTTCCGCTTTTCGTAAGGGTCGACCATTGTGTCCCGGTGGAAACAGATGACAAGGTTTACAATACTGCATACACATGGGGGCTGGATGTAAAAAAGCACATGAGTGCTTGTTCCATTATCCTTGATATAAAAGAATAGCTAACTAACTAATTGACTAACTAACTAATTGACTAAGCTACTAACTAACTAAATGACTAACTTACTTAATTACCTCTATAACTCTGCGAAACTTAGACTGGCATTCCGTAAAAAAAATTACTACAACAGACACAATCATCATCTGATGGTCATTTCCAAATTTCTCGTGACTATAAGTATTGCTTTATGTCTTCAATCCTTATCAAAAAAAAAAAAAGCATGAACACAGAGCATTATTTTTTTTTTAGTTTTTAAAAAAAATCTGTGGAAGATCAGACGAAAAATTTTAGTCTAACACTATACGTGATAAGATACTACACGACCCGCAAGCTAAATTAGGAGAGAGGCCTTTAGAGTGTTTGGTTTAAACATTGTTTATTGAATACTCATACATCATCAGCAGACAACGATACAGCAGGGAGACAATCAAAATTAGAGAAACAGAGACACACAGAGAAACAGAGAGACATAGCAAACATACATATGCAACAAGAACAACAACAACAACAATAGCAACAACAACAAGAGAATTGTTAGGGCTTTTCTTATGTCAGTAATGGCATGAAATTAATAACAAACGTATCAGTCGCTCAAAAGGAAGACAGCCTTACATGTAACCTACTGCCTCCTGTAACGCTTTTTATTTTAGCTATCAAGTGACGGGCATGTCACAAGATCATATGGACTTGCAAAAACAATACTGCAAGGCACTGTCCAAGGAGGAAGAAAAAGAGGCAGACCAAGGAAGAGATGGGAGGACAACATCAGCGAATGGACAGGCCTAGAACTCAACAAAACCCTGAGAAAGGCAGAACAGAGAGAGGAATGGAGGGAACTGGTTGTCAAGTCTTCAGGGGTGTCCCCACTGTCGCCAGACTACGGGATAGATAGATAGATAGATAGATAGATAGATAGATAGATAGATAGATAGATAGGTAGATAGATAGATAGATAGATAGATAGATAGATAGATAGGTAGATAGATAGATAGATAGATAGATAGATAGATAGATAGATAGATAGATAGATAGATAGATAGATAGATAGATAGATAGATAGATATAGATAGATATCAAGTGGCGGACGCTATCACCGAGTGGTTAACGCTGTTCTACTTCAATGCCGTGGGTTCATAAAGTCGCGTGTTCAAATCTCGGCAGTGTTTGGTGAATGAAGAAAGATGGGGATCTTTTCTTTTTTTTACGATCCCCCGGGTCAACTTCATGTGCAGACCTGCCAGTGCCTGAACTCCCTTCGTGCGTGCATATGTGTGTGTATGTATGTGTGTGTGTTTATTTATTTATTCTTTTATATCGAGGATAACAGAATAAGCGATCATGTGCTTTTTTTCATCCGGTCCCCGTGTGCATGCAGTTTTGTAAATATTGTCATATGTTCCCACCGGCACACGATGGCCTACTCTTACGAAAAGCGGAACAGGATTTAACGTGTGCGCAAGATGTTCTGCGTGCGTTCGCACACGGGGCCTCGGTTTAAAGTCTCATCCGAAGGACTTTTGGGAAGAGTGGAGTCAGCACTGATGTTAACTCCAGGAGAAAAATCTCCTCGCCCGGACTCGAACCCGGTCGTCAAATTGCTAGCGCAATGTTCTGACCACTAGGCTATCCGTGTGTGTGTGTGTGTGTGTGTGTGTGTGTGTGTGTGTGTGTGTGTGTGTGTGTGTGTGTGTGTGTGTGTGTGTGTGTGTGTGTTGTGTGTGTGTGTGTGTGTGTGTGTACGTGCATGCACGCGCGCGCGCGCGCGCGTGTGTGTGTGTATGTGTGTGTGTGTGTGTGTGTGTGTGTGTGTGTGTGTGTGTGTGTGTGTGTGGGGTGTGTGTGTGTAGAAGATCACATATGCACGTCAAAGATCTCGCGTTTTATATCAGCGTTCGGCGAGTTACAGAATCACGAAGATATCCAGCATAAGTTCTCGAAGTCGGAATGCAGTTGCATTTATAGTAGTAAAAATGTAAAGGTAAAGGTGTTCCATAACCTAGGCGGTCGTAGGGGAAAGAGGCATCAGAGACCTCAGCTTCTCTAGGGGCCAGAATGTTGAGGGCGGCGCCCATCTCCTCTCCCTCGCTGTTTTACCTTCCCTGACCGTAAAGAGGCCAGGTATCCATTTACAGCTGGGTGATTTGGGGAGACTGTACTGAAGCCAAGGCGCGCAAATGGTCACCCATCCAACTGGTAACCACATTCGATGCTGCCTAACTTGACTGGGGGAAAACGGACGCTCTTACCACTGAGCTATCCCGCCCCATTTATAGTAGGCATACACCAAAAAACAACAACAACAACAACAACAACAAACGGTTACATACGCAGAATCTTCACAATTGTTCAACCTCGGAGCTCTAACAGTGGAACGGAAAAACAAGCAAACAAAGAAACAAACAAACCAACCAACAAACCATTCAACAAACCAACCATCCAAGTAGCGAAAGAACAAACAAACAAACAAACAAACAAACAAACAAACACCAGCAACAACACCAAAAAAAGAAGAAGAAAAAATAAACCTCTGCATTTTCTGCGATCAAGGGTTTGGGTTATAGACTGTGTGTGTATATAACATGTTAGATTGCTTCTCTGTGTGCAGCGTAGGGATAAAGATACTGCATGCTAGAAAAGGGGAGTGGGGGGTTGGGATGAGGAGAGGGGGGCGGGTGGTGGTGGTAGTAAAAGCTGGCTAGAGGGATAGGTTTGTGGAGAGGGATGGGGGTGATGGTTAAGTGCAGGGAGGGGGGAGAGAGAGGGGAGGGTACTCATGTCCCTTAGAGCAGGCAGACAGACAGACAGAGGGTGTCTTTTGGTGGACCGCGTACCTTTAAGCCCTCATGTCTGCCCGTGTCATTTCAACTCCGATCAATAGTGCTGCTGCTGCTTGGCTACTTGCTGCTGCTGCTGCTACTGCTTGAGATGGCCAACTTTAGTATGGTCCTATATTTCTGTCAAAAGTCTGATAACATGTGTCTTTTAGAAGAAAACAAAAAGTCTGGATGCAAAAACAGAACCGAAAAAAGAAAGAAAACCGCAGTTTCTGGAACTTTGTTCAATGGTGCTGTACTAGGATTTTGCTCTTCTCCATGGTTAGCCATTCGCGTCAAATGTCGGAATTTGTTAGAAAGTGGAGAGGGGTGGGAGAGGGTTGGGGAGTGTACAACTTCTTGCAGCTAGACCAAGGTGACCTTCTGCCTATGGTTATCAGTTTGCATCAATAGTCTGAATAGCTATGAAACAGAAATGTAGTTCCTCCAACCTTACTTAATGGGGGCTAGTTTTTGTTGCTATTATTGTTGTTGTTGTTCTGTTGTTACGGTTGTAGTGGAGAAAAAAAATGCAAAGAAACAGAGTGCAAAGAAGAATGCAAAGACGAGTGCAAAGAAGAATGCAAAGAGACGAGTGCAAAGAAGAAGATGCAAAGAAGAAAAATGCAAAGAAGAAGAAGAAAATGCAAAAGAAGAAGAGAAGAGAAAGAAGAAGAAAAATGAGAAGAAGAAGAAAAAGAAGAAGAAGAAAAGAAGAAGAAGAAGAAGAAGAAGAAGAAGAAGAAAGAAGAAGAAGAAGAAGAAGAAGAAGAAGAAGAAGAAGAAGAAGAAGAAGAAGAAGAAGAAGAAGAAGAGAACACCGGTTTATTTCGTTGCTTACTTGCTTGGCACTGCCACCAGGTATTGTTCCTGTTCATTCTTGTTTCACTTTTAGCTTTCTCTTGCCTTCTCTTTGAAAAGAAACTGAGCATTCAAAATTCAAATAAAAATTACCGCTCCTGTTTCTTGTTTTTTGATGTGCATTTTCTGTATTCATTTTCTTCTTTGTCAAACGCTCAGAAAGCAACTATTGTTCTCTGTCATATAAGCGGAAATTATGTTGCACTGCTGTTAAGCTCCTGACAAGTCAGGCCCAGCACATCTGATTTCGGCAAAGGATAAAATTATGATCGTTTAAGTCTCTCTGAACAAAAAAGGGCAGGAGAACGGAACCCAATAGGCAGCCCCTCCCCTCCTCCCTAATAAAAAAGACAAGATAAAGGTGACAAAGAAAGAAACAGCTAGGCAGGAGGAAGAAAAAAGCTTTAGTATGAATCTTGAATTATTTCATGGTAATCCAGTTTTGAAAGGTTTTGTCAATTTTTTCTTCTTTTTTTGATTTTGCTTGTACTTTCTAGGTTTAAGTTTATAAATGCTGCGACATCACTGAACATGTACAGCCTTTTGTTGTTGTTTTTCGTTTGTTTTTTTTATATATCTTTCTGTGTTTAATCGGACAAAGTACTGACAGGCAGAAGTGGTTGTGACTCACACGTCAATGTCTAGACAGCGATAGGGGGTGGGGTGGGCTAGCAAAGGAATGAATTCAGCTTTGAGGAGGGGTTGGAGGAGGGGGGTCGAGATAAAGGAGAGGCAAGTCTACAGAGAATTGGATTGTAGAGCAGAGTGGGACAGTAGAGCTGGATTTAGAAAGTTTGGTAGTTGTGGGGTTGATAGGAAGGGAGGAGAGGAGAGAGGGAGAAGGGAGAGGGAAGGACTAGCAGTTCTGGGATAATGGGAAAAAAGCTTAGTGTTGATGTTGCAAAAAAGAAAAAAAAACTACCCCAAAACTCTTCTTCTCTGCATGTCTGTTCTGCAGATACACAAAGCTAATTTATATTTTCTTTCTGTATTTTTTTTCGTTCCTGGGCTAGAGCTCTGAGATTCACCTATCTCAGTGTTGGTTGGGTCAGAGAAACACACACATGCTCAGCATAAAACCCTGAAGTCACAATAGGGCTATCTTGATGGTGGGCCGAAAAAGAGGTCCCATACATAAAACCTCACCATTGGTGAGTCTTGAAGATTTAACCAGGGAACAAAAAACAAAACAGAACCTAGTAAAGACAAAACAAATATCATATCAAAACCATTTATTACAATTTATAGTTGATTAAGAAAATATGGTACAAAATTTAGATACAAGGTAGATGATGTGTCAGGACAGAAAGGAACATTGCAAAAATCTTCACGATTTATTTGGTAATGTTTGGGTTTTTGAAATGTTTTGGAGTTGGGGGTTTTCCTCCTACTCAAGTTTGATTTATAAAAGTTGTGACCTTGCTGTAAATATACAGCGTTTTTGCTTGTTTTTTGTTTAGGTCTGACAAAGTACCGACAGGTAGAAGTGGTCATGACTGACACATCAATGTCCAGACAGTGGGGGGAGGGGAAGGGGGGTTAAGGAAGAAAGTCAGCTGGGGGGGGGGGAGGGGGCGGCTCAGGGGGATCAGAACACAGAAGAGGCACATCTACAGAAAATTGAATAGCAGAGCAGAGTGGGACAGTAGGCTAGTGGTGGATTTAGAAAGTTTGGAAGTTGCAAAGCTGGTAGGGAGGGAGGAGAGGAGAGAGGGAAGCATTCAGCTATAGTGGATCGAAAAATAGGTTAGTGTTGAATTTGCCAAAAAATATCCAAAACTGTTTCTCTTCCTGATGCTTTGTAGATACAGAAAGCTGATTTTTTTTCCATTTTTTTGTTCATGGACTAGACCTCTGAGGTTGCACCACTCTCAGTGTTTGGAACGGGATAGCTCAGTGGTCAGAGCGTTCGCTTTCCCCCAGTCAAGTTAAGCAGTGTCGAGCGTGGTTGCTGGTTGGATAGGTGACCGTTTGCAGCGCCTTGGCTTCAGTACAGTTCCCCCAGTTCACCCAGCTGTAAATGGGTACCTGCCCTCTTTAGGGTCATGGAAGGTACAGCAGCGAGTGAGAGGAGATGGGCGCCGCCCTCAAGATGCTGGCCCCTGGAGAAGCTGAGGTCTCTGACGCCCCTACGACCACACAGGTTATGGGACACCTTTACCATTACCTTTTAATCTCAGTGTTGGTTGGGTTAGGGAAACATGAACAGACTCAGCATACAACACAGAAGTCGGAACGGAACTTTCTTGACAGTGGACCAAGAAAAAAAGATTCCATACGAAAAATCTCACCATTGTGAGTCTTGTTGATTTAACCAAGGAACGAAAAATAATCCATTAAATACAAAACAAAAAGTAAAACTATTTATTATAGTATACAATTGATTAAGAAAAGACGGGACAAACTTTAGATAAAAAAAAAGACAAATGGTTTGTTACGACAAAAAGTAACAAGGCCCACATCTTTACAAATTATTTAATAATGATTGAGTTTTTTAAAATGTTTTGAAGTTTGGCTTTTTCTTACTACTCTAGGTGTTTGTTTTTTTATTAGCATCGTTACATTGCTGTGCATGTACATCGTTTTTTTGTTGTTTAGATTGAGAAAATACTGACAGGCAGAAGTGGTCATGACTCACACATCAATGTCTAGACTGCAGGGAGTGGGGGGGGGGTAGGGGGGGGAGGGGAGGTGGTTAGGATGAATTCAGCTTGGGGGCAGGGAGTGGAGGGCTGGGGGGATCAAACAGAGAAAGAGTCTAAGAGAATTGGTGGAGAGTGTAGTCCACAGTAGTGGCGGATTTAGAAAGTTTGGCAGTTGTGGGATGGCCGGGAGAGGGGCGGAAAGGGAGGGAGAAAGAGAGAAGATAAAGAGAGGAGAGGAAAGAGGGAAGAGAACAGAGGGAAGGGCTAGCAGTTTTGAGATAATGGGAAGAAGTTTAATGTTGAGTTTGCAAAAATAAAGCCAGAACTCTTTTTCTCTGCCCCATGTTTTGTAGATACACAACGCTGATTTTATTTTTCATTCCTCAGCTTGAAGTTCACCAGTGTCAGTGTCTGATGGTTCACGGAACATGAACTCACCCAGCATACATCCTAAAGTGAATTGGGCTACCTTTATGGTGGACAAAAGACAAAAAGTCACATAGGCAAATCTCCCCCTGGTGAGTTTTGAAGCTGTAAGCAGGGAATGAAAACAACCCCCCCCCCCACCCCCCTAACCAAGCAAAAAAGAAAAAAAAAACATACAATAGCTGTATAGTTGATTTATATTTAAAAAAAATAAAAGCTTAGATACAAGACAGGTGATGCGTCAATTCGGCGTAGATTGCGTTGCTCACCTTTGAACTCTTTAGTTTTCAATGTGCCAATGGCTATTTTCTGCTTGAAATCTCAACGTCAGTAAATCACATCATTGTAACTGACCTTCACAGGATGGTTCAAGTATTTCTGACTTGACAGACATCAACACCCCCAAAAAACACCTCGTAAAGCATTTCATGATACTTTTCCTTACATTAATTATTCTCTGCTTTTCAGGGCTCAGTGTGGTGGTATTGTGCAGCAATGCTCAATAACACAGTGAACACATACCTCTCCCTTTCTAAAAAATGACAGTCAGCACTACATACCTCTGAATTCATCTTGAAAATATTGAAACGTTGAGATTTCAAGGAGAAAATAGTGGTCAGTACGCTAAACTTTACAGAGAGGTTAATGGTGATCAATACTATCTTCATCCAATTAACAGATCACTTGGACAGTACAGGCAGATTTGTGTAGACATAGGCTGCAGGGAAGACTGGAACTTGAAAACGAATTTTGTTGAGAGGTTGGGGAGGGGGGGTGAAAACATGATAGAGAAAACAATGACAGAAAATGTGATGGCTAGGTGGATTGATGGATTAGAAACTGGGAAATTTAGAAAGGAAGGAGAAGGGGATGATGAATACTATAGGAGACAGATGACGACTACAGTGAATTTGATGCACACACACACACACACACACACATACACGCACACACACACACGCACACACACACGTACACATACACACACGCACACACACACACACACACACACACACACACACACACACACACACACACACACACACACACACACACACACACACACACACACACCGAAACTTAAGGACAAAAACATTTGAAATATTAAATTAATGTGACAAGTTTAAGATCAAAACACATTTTCGCAAAAGGAAAAATAAAACGACAAAAAAGAACAACAAAACCGCCCGCCTCGATGACAAAAGTCTGCACTTGAGCTCTCCGTACAGTTTGTATACTCTACACAGTGTACACTAAATACAAAAACACATAAGAAAGAATTGTAACATAATTCTTTAAAACTTGCAACAGTGTCTTTCACGTCTATCATTTCTTCTTCTTCTTCGTCGTTGTTCCCAAACGCTCAGACTGCTACTATTGTCTGTCATTTATGAGCAAAAATGCATCGTGCTGCCGTTAAAGCACCTGGCAAGTCAGGCCCAGTACATCGGACTTCGACATTTGAGAGAATTGCGATCATTTAAATCTTTCTAGGGGAAAAAATGGGGCATGAGAATGGACCAAGAAGGTAGAAAACAGGCGAGAAGGAGGTGACTAGAAGAAATGGACCAAGGCAGACACAGGGGGATAGAAAAGAGGGAAATACTAGCAGACATTTTCGAGAAGGTGGGGATGCTATTCATACTGACCCCCCCCCCCCCCCCCCCCCAATTCCCTGACTCTCCACCGGGAAATAATTATGATTGACACAGAACATTGGTTCTTGGCTTCAAGCTGCAATATTGTAAAGTGCGTACGCTTTTATTTTGCTAAATTTTAACAGTAATTCGGGAACACACTTGGAGCATCAGCTTTTGAGCCTGTATTGATTTTTCGACAAGTTCAACAAAACAGAATTCGGTTAATCGTTTCAATTGAAGAGAGTCTATAGAGTGACTGGGGAAAAGTGAAAGTTTCGATTTTTTTTTGGAAAATGTGAGTCTTCATGTGTTAGTGTTAGTATTAATGTGTGTGTGTGTTTTCTTTAATATTGAGGATAATGGAATAAGCACTCATGTGCTTTTAAAACATCTAGTCCCCGTGTGTATGCAGTTTTGCAAATCTCGTCCTAGTTAAATATGTTTTTTGTGCCCAGTCCTCTTTCCACTGTCCCTTTGTGAATGGGCGTAATGCTTATCACATAAACTATTGTCATTGTCATTGTTATTGTCTCTCACTCTCTCCATCCCTGCACCCCAGCTTACCTCGTGTTTCCTAAAGCCTATTCACTGATGTTTGCCAAGTCCTATAATCATGATACATATTTGATTAACTTTGCTTTTTTTTCTATCTGTGTTCAT
>CM060333.1:33205942-33210942 GCA_030674155.1 Stramonita haemastoma | reverse complement strand
GCAAGTTAAAGATCCTGTAATTGACTTCAGCGTCTGAGGGGTTACGTAAACACTAACATACCCAGCATACTTGCCCGAAGTCGAACTGCGGCTATTTTCATGGAGGGCAAAGACAAACCCAACAAAATCTTACCCCTCGTGAATCTTGGAGTTGCAGCCGAGAATGCAAAAAAAACAAACAAAAACAAAACCCAAACATCACGCGTGCAAAACTCTAACCACTAGGATATCCTGGCCCTAGATGTGTACAGTTTGACAGTTAAGTCACAATGGCTTATTCCTATTAACTCTTTTGGGGGTTATAGAGAAACTAGAAAAGAGACGGGACCAGACATTTATACTGACCTTTTGCAACTTGTTTTGGAAACGAATAGTTAGCTAGAATATGCTGTGCATTGTATGATTGGAATAACTATACTGAAATTGTCATGCTTTTGATTGTGTTGTTGTTTGTGTTGCTGTTCATATTGTTGTTTTTGTTGCTGTCTATTTTGCTTTGTGTGTTGTTTGTGTTGCTGTTTATGTTGTTTTGTGGGTTGTTTGTGTTGTCGTTAAATGTTGTTTGAATTACTGGTTTTACAGTCGCGTCTGTGTCGTAGATCTTCAATCTATTACTGAGTAATACACCCCTGGCCCTAAAAGTGATATTTGATGATTAAGTAAAAAAAAAAAAAAAAAGTGTAGAATAAGAGCATGGGAGGGGGTGATGATAGTCATGTGTGTGTGTGTGTGTGTGGGGGGGGGATGTGTGTGTGTGTGTATGTATGTATGTATGTATGTATGTATGTATGTTATGTATGTATGTATGTATGTATGTATGTATGTATGTATGTATGTGTGAGTGTGTGTGTGTGTGTGTGTGTGTGTGTGTGTGTGTGTGTGTGTGTGTGTGTGTGTGTGTGTAGAATTCTTTTTATTGGAGGAATGATATTATCATTGTTGATTTATTTGCAACATAATCTGTCAACGAAAGCAAAAATTACTCTGGAAGGAGATTAATTGATGACATAAACGAGGCATGTGCAATTTTTGTACAAGTAGATTGAAGTCCTTAACTGATATTGGCCAAAATCGCACAGCGAAAATCCCTGATAACGGCACTAGTGGCGTGTGAAGAGTAATGTTGGTCTCTAGTTTCTTTTTAAAACATTATAATATATATGCAAACACATTGGAACAGTCTTTTAATAGCATTTTATCAATGAACATATAAACGAATAATGTAAACGAAACTAGCTTGATACGTTTGTGTTTAGAAACAAAAGTAAACTTCAAACACGCGTGAATAAACACTTTGTTTCTTCTTTGTAGTTGAACTCTCCGACAGCATATATTTCTGTCTGTCATATGAGCGAAAATGCGTTGTGCCACCCGTTATGTGCATGACAAGTCAGGCCCAGCGCATTCGACTTTAGCGTGAGGGAGAACTACTATCTTTGAGGTGATTTTGGAATGGAAAGGAAAAGAATTGACTAGGAAGGCAGAAAATAGACAAGAAGGCGGTGATAGAAAGGCAAGGAGCAAGGCAGAAACAAAGAGAGGGATTAAAAAAGGCGGGAATTTCTAGCAGAGAATGTTCAGAAGGTCGGAATGCTATTTATACTGACAGGCTTCTTGGTATCCCCATGGGGGGGGGGGGGGGACTTTTTACTATTGCAATAGAAAAAAAAACTTCATCAAGAGCAAAATATAAAATATCATTATAAACAATTCACTGACTAAGCAAAAAATAAAGTCAACAACAACCCCAAAACCAAAAGAAAAGTCCTGACCCACTTTCAGCACAGAATAGAACATCACTAATTACAGTCCATTCCACCCCATTTCATGTTCAACTCATATTTACACATGAAACAGCCCTCACATGTGCGAAACATATGTTACATTTTCCTGATTTTTAATTAAGTTATGACTAGAGCGCAGACTTGTTCATTTACACCTCTTGTGTTTACAATTTTTTATCACCTGTTTGCAAAGCGCTAAAATGAGAGGGAGACAAAGTACATGAAAGCAGAATGTTCATATTAGCATCTTTGGAAGAATGACGACTCATCATGCACATGGGTTGTATGTAAGCAAAATAAATAATTTATATCAAGAGAAGTTCAACATACAATTTGAGACAGTATACCAAAATAGTGGCTTCCTATGTAGAGTGCAATTAGTGTGCAAGCTAAACTAGTCTTCTACTTAACTGTGCCTTCACCTATCTTGTACACTAGTAGACCGTTGAAGCAGCACTGAAGATTTTGCAATCAGCTCTCTCCACTCTTTGCAGTTTTGTATTCAGTAGCATGTCGCTCCACTCAAGGCCAGTCTTCTCTCTGACGTTGTCTTCCCATCGTTTTCTTTGCCCGCCTCTTCGTCTCCCTTCTTTTACTGCTCCCTGTAGGACAGTTTTGGCCAGTTCAGATGTTCGTGTGACGTACCCGTACCACTTCAGTTTGCGTTTTTTCAATGAAGTTTGGAGCTTTTCATATGGCACAATGGCGTTTTAAGTTCTGCGTTATATTTCTTGGCTAGTTATGTAATCCGTTTAAGAGATACCAAGATGTTTGCGAAATCAAATTATTTTTATTCTTTGTATCTTTCCTTCAATATCTGCTGCTACGGTCCTCAACTATTCCCTGTAGGAAAGTTTTGGTTAGTTCAGGTGTTCGTGGGATGTACCCTACCACTTCAGTTTGCGTACAAAAAATTTGGACACGACCAGGGAAAACATCAGTCTGATCTTGAAGCTGATAGCAATACTCTCACTATTCTCTGATGGATTTCAAGTACCTCTCTAGGAAAGTGTCAAAGTACTGGGACAGAGCAGACACCCTTGGTGTACTGCAAATATTCTTCGGAACCATGATTTTTATGTTGTTGCCGTGGCAGACAGCGCTAATTGCCTGATCATAGTGGCATCCAATGGTTCTGGTCAGGCTGAAATTGTCGTTATAAAAGCCTCGTGGTTGGCCTCTGTATGCCAGACTCTATCGAACGCCCCATCAAAGTCCACAAAGATATTGTAAAGATATTGCATGCGTTACAGATGGATTGGTGGTAACCCGCCTTACCTAGAAAGCGAAAAGTCCGGGTAGGAGGGTGCGGTGGTTTGAACCCCAATTGGGCCCAAAACATTTCCCCATCCATGAGTGATGACCTGGGTGCTAATCTTTCGAATGAAATGATAAACCGTGGTCCCGTGTGTTACACATCATTATTTAACGCACGTAAAAGAATCCACGGCAACAAGGGGTGTCCCTGGCAAAATTCTGTTGAAAAAAGCCACTCTGATAGGAAAACAAAATACAGTTGCAGACAGGAAAAAAAATAATGGGTAGGCGCTACACGTGTGGCGACGTGCTCTCCCTGGGGAAAGCAGCCCGAATTTCACACAGAGAAATCTGCTGTGACATAAAGTGGTATAGAATAGATACTTCGAAGGTTAAACATTAATTTGATCTGCTGCGCCTTGTCCTGCTTTGAAACCTGCCTGCTGTTCTTTGATGATCTCCTCAGTTTGAGGCTTTAGTCTGTTCAGGGGATTCTTAGCTTGGCTGTTTTTGGTTGGGTGATCAGGCTGATGGAACGGTAGCTTGGGCATAGTTGTAGGTTGCCTGCCTTTCTTTTAGAGTCCAGTGTTGGCTACTTCTCCTTGTGCGTTAAATGGTGACTTAGTTCAATTTTTTCAAGCTGTTTGTTGTTTTTGGCTTGTGAAAAGCAAAAATGTTTTACTCATTATTTATGAAGTAAAACGTAAACTAACATAACTTTTGTGTATGACACAATGAGAACAGATTATAGCGTGACTGCTTGAACGGAAACCCACATTTCTTTATACCAGTAAGACAAAATCAATGCTTCTGCTCCTTTGTTTTCATGTAAAGTTGAGGCGTTTAAATAATCAGTACAGAACAAAGAGGGAAGTTTGTGCCATTTATGTGGTTTGTTCAGTTCTTGATTTAAAGAAAAAGAGAAAAAAAAATAGTACTATAGAATTGTGGAATGCAGTGGTTAAAGAGATTTATTTTCCGTTCCTCGGTAGTGTTCTAAAGCTCACCAAAGGCAGCATTTTCCGTAGGTGACCATCTTTGCCCACCTGCACAGTAGCCAAATGTCAACATTAGGGATGAAATCTTAAACACAACACCAGTGTGCATGCGAGTCTGCAAATTGTGTCACGCATTCACACTGATACACAACGGCATATAATTATTTGTGTAAGATATCATGCACGTGTTCACACACAGGACCTCGGTTTACAATCTCACCCAGAAGGTCTTGGGAGTGGAGTCGGTACTGATGCTAATTCCAGGGGAAAGTCTTCTGGGAAGGATGCTAGTGTGGTGACTGGAGCCCAGACGGTCAGATTACGAGATCAGCTCTCTAGCCAGTAGACGAGTCTGCGCCCCCTGCCACCCATCCCCTTACATCCTCCCCTCCCCCTCTCCATCCACGTTTGGAAGGGTGGTTGTCTGTTTCCCAGTGGGGATGCCAGGGGTCTGTCAGTATAAATAGTATCCCCACACTTTGAAAATACTTCACGAATATTTCCTTGTTCTCTCTTTGAATCTGCCTTGTTCTCTTTCTTCCTGCTAACTCCCTCTTCTCTATTTTCTGCCTTCTTGGTCCATTCTCTTGCTGCCTTTTCTTTCCAGAAAGACTTAAATGCACGGCAACAAGGGTGTCCCTGGCAAAATTCTGTTGAAAAAAGCCACTCTGATAGGAAAACAAAATACAGTTTCAGACAGGAAAAAAAATAATGGGTAGGCGCTACACGTGTGGCGACGTGCTCTCCCTGAGGAAAGCAGCCCGAATTTCACACAGAGAGATGCCAGGGGTCTGTCAGTATAAATAGTATCCCCACACTTTGAAAATACTTCACGAATAATGATGATGTGTAACACACGGGACCACGGGACCACGGTTTATCACGGAATTTTATTTTTTTTTTCCCGCGCGGAAGTAAGATGTGCTGGTCCTGATTTGTCGGGCGCTTGCTTTCCGGCAGC
>CM060333.1:33198442-33203442 GCA_030674155.1 Stramonita haemastoma | reverse complement strand
GATAACTCCCCTTCCGCTTTCGGACCCCCCCCCCCCTCCTCAAAAAAAAACCCAAACAAAACCTCCAGCTATAACACATAACGTGGGTGGCACGAACATGGCAAGCATGCACTGCACAATCTGGTGAAAGAAAGGGCTCCGCCAGAATGATTCCACCAGTCCTCCTGAAACCTTCAGAATCAGAGAAAGTCATTCAAGAGCACTCTGAAGCCACAGTGCGGCTACCTTCATAGTAGGCAAAACAACAACAACAAAATAAAAAAAACGCTACGCAAAATATCATCACTGCTGAACCTCGAAGCTTTAACCGAGGAACGGAGTGCTAGTGGGATGGAAGGGTGGGGGGTAAAATCAGTGTGTGATTGATTTCGGTTAAGGAGATTCGGTTAAGAGTATAGCAGTGCAACATGTGAAATGCTTTCAAGAACTCGTCTTTCCGTATGCAGGCAGTAGGCAACTGAAAGAACTGCATTAATTATTTTGTGCTATTTATGTCAGTAATCTTATTGTTATTTTGTTATGTTATTGAAGCCAGTCATTAGTCTAAAAAAAGCTTTGCCGTATAGATCTAAAACAAAAGACAAATAAATCATTGACTGCGTGTTTAATAAACATTTTTTTTAGAAATTATATTTAGGAATTGCCTCTTTTCTATCGCTCTCTTTGGTTCTCCCCTATTCCTTTTCAGTCCCCCAGTCCCCCTCCCACTGTCCCCTTGTGAATGGGCATCTTGCTTAACACAATAAACCATTGTCATTGTCATTGTCCTTTGTTCTTTTTTCTTCCTGTCACCACCTCTTTCGTGTCTATTTTCTGCCTTCTTGGTCCATTCCCCTGCCGTTTTCGTTCCAGAAAGACTTAAAAGATAACAGTTCTCTCTCATACTGAAGGTAGATGTGCTGGGTCAGACTTGTCAGGCGCTTAACAGCAGCTCAACACATTTTCGCTCATGTGACAGCCAACAGCAGTTGTCTGAGCATTCGACGACGATGACGACGACGACGACGACGACGACGAAGAAGAAGAAGAAGAAGAAGAAGAAGAAATGAAAAAAAAACAACAATTTTGTTCAAAGAATGGCCAAATCAGTAAAATACTTGTGAGATATTCAGCAGGTCTGCGTGTTGATTATTTAAAGAACCTAGGCTCTGGGAATAATTAGAACTAAAGCCAGGAGCGGAAGGTTTTTGGAATAATTACAGGATTTGCATCCCAGCGGTCCATTTGTGCTCAGACTGTTAAAAAACAGCAACGGCTAAACACTGATTCTTAGGGCGCAGTGTGGTGCTATGCTGTGCTGTGGTGGTTGGGATCAGAATGGGATTACCTGGAAAAACATGATAGAGACGTTATGTTATCTTGCATTGTGTCCATAGTGTGTGTGTGTGTGTGTGTGTGTGTGTGTGTGTGTGTGTGTGTGGGGTGTTTGTGTGTGTGTTTGTGTGTATGTGTGTGTGTGTGTTTGAATGTGTGTGTATGCGTGCCTCTGTGTGTGTGCGCGTTTGTGCTTGCGTGCACGCACGCTTGAGAGTGTGTGTCGTGCATTGTGTGTGTATGTGTGTCATACGTGTGTGAGTGTATTGCGCGCGCGCGTGCACGTGCGTGCATGGGGAAAGTGGCTTGTGTGTTTAATCGTGAATGAATGGAGGCAGCCGTAACTGAAGTTTGAATTATTAGAACGCTGTTGATTTTGGATGTTTTGTTTTGCTCATCAAGTCCCAACATGTGTTGCGATCGATCAGAGAGGAATGGGGTTAAAACCATGAGCCAGCGCAACATCTGTTGTTATCGACACAGTTTAGTTTGTGTTGTGCTCTGTGTTGTGCTGCATAGAGAGACAAACCAGACAAGCAGCCAATTGAAAGAGAAATAAATCGTAAACGATCTTTTAATATGCAGAAATGTAACGAATACGTTTCTTTGCCTCATCTTTTCTTAGATGTTGTGAAATAGTTTGATGTAGCTACTAAGCATGACAGTCCTTGAAAGAATATCTATCTATCCCTTAGTCTCCCTTAGTCTCGCGACTGTGGGGGCACCCATGAAGACTTGACAACCAGTTCCTTTCATTCCTCTCTCTGTTCTGCCTTTCTCAGGGTTTTGTTGAGTTCTAGGCCTGTCCATTCGCTGATGTTGTCCTCCCATCTCTTCTTTGGTCTGCCTCTTTTTCTTCCTCTTCCTCAGTGCCTTAAAGTATTGTTTTTGCTAGTCCTTTTGATCTTGTGACATGCCGTACCATTTAAGTTTACGCTTCTTTACGATTGAAAGAAGAAAGAATATACTAATCGTAAAAAGTTTGAATAAAACCACTCAACATGAAAGAAAAAAATCATTTACTTGTTTGTATTGCAGGATTAAAAAACAATCCGTGGAACATTATAAGGTACAAAGTAAAGAGGTTATAGGTGTCCTATATCTTATATGGTCGTAAGGGAGTGAGGCATCAGAGACCTCAACTTCTCTAGGGGCCAGCATGTTGAGGGTGGCGCCCATCTCCTCTCCCTTGCTGCTTTACCTTCTTCCCTGGCCCTAAAGAGGGCAGGTACCCATTGATAGCAGGGTGAACTGGCGGACTGTACTGAAGGCAAGGCGCGCAAACAGTCACCCATCCACTTGGTAACCGGCTAGATGCTGCTTAAAAACCGTTGCTTGGGGAAAGCAAGTGGTCTGACCTCTAAGCTTTTCCCGCCCCCAATGGAATGTTATACTGACAGTAAACAGTGTTCTTTTAAAAGCACAGCAGAAAATCAAAGATAATATTCCATTAAATTTCTGATATCAAAGGAACAATCCATGGCATGGTTTACTAACAGCAAACAAGTTTTTATTAAAAGAAATATATGTAAAGTAGAAAAAAAAATATCATCAAATGCGTTGTGCTACAATAACACAGGACAATCCATGCAATGTTGTACTGACAGTAATCAGGTTTGAAAAAATTAAGCTGAACAAGAAAACAAAGACAAAAAAATGTCATCAAATTTATGTGTTAGGAAAACACAGGACAACCCGTGGAATTTTATTCTGACAGTAAACAGGTTTGTTTTTGGAAAGTACAACAGGAAAACAAAAAAAAATATCATCAAGTTTCTTGTGTTAAATGAACACAGGATACCCATGAAATGTAGGTAAAGGTGTCCCATAACCTGTGCAGGGAGCGAGGTGTCAGAGACCTCAGCTTCTCCAGGGGCAGGCATATTGAGGGCGGTACCCATCTCCTCTCCCTCGCTGCGTTACCTTCACTGACCCTAAAGAGGTAGGTACCCATTTTTAGAGCTGAGTAAACTCAGGGACTGTGCTGAAGCCAAGGCGCGCAAACGGTCACTTATCCAACTGATAACCTCGTTGTATGCTGCTTAACGTTGACTTTGGAAAAGCGAATGCTCTAACCACTGATCTAACCCGTCCCATGAAATTTATACCAACATAAACAAATAGGTTCGAAAAAAAAAGCTCAACACGAAAACAAAAAAAATATTATCTAATATCAGTATTACAAACCCACAAAACAACCCATTGAATGTGATACTGACAGTAAACAGATTGCTTTTTTTGAAAATACTACAGGCAAAAATATTCTGATCTAATTCTTGTGTTACAGGATCTAAGAACAAGCAACGGAATGTTGTAAGAACAGCAGTTTTTGTAAAACACACACACACACACACACACACACACACACACACACACACACACACACACACACACACACACACACACACACACACATCACACACACACACACACACACACACACAACACACACACACACACACACACACACACACACACACACACACACACACACACACACACACACACACACACACACACACACACACACACACACACCACACCACACACACACAAATATTATCAACTTTCTTGTGTTGCAGAATCAAAGAACCTTACATGGAATAGTATACTGACTCGCAAACAGTTTTTTTTTCAAAAGCACAACAGAAATTATTTTATGTCTCATCAAATCTGTTATATTCCATGAATACATTACCGATCAATACAATGTTCTACTAACGGTAAATAGGTTTGAATAATAAGCACAACAGGAAAACAAACACAGCAAATATTCTCACCCATTTTCATACTTTTCAGTAAAAATATGACAGTTCATGCAATACTCTACTAACAGTAATCAGGTTTTTAAACAAAAAGAGCCCCCCCCCCCCCCCCAAAGTCTCAACCAATTTCTTATATAGCAGCATCAAAAAAGAATCCAAAAAATGTTATATAAGGTAAAAGGTAAAGGTGTCCCATAACCTAGGCGGTCGTAGGGGAACGGGGCATCAGAGACCTCATCTTCTCTAGGGGCCAGCATATTGAGGGCGGCGCCCATCTCCTCTCCGTCGCTGCTTTACCTTCCCTGGCCCTAAAGAGGGCAGGTGCCCATTTACAGCTGGGTGAACTGGGGGAACTGTACTGAGATGTTATACTAGTAGTACACCGATTTCCAAACAGAGCACAACAGGAAAACAAAACAAAAGTTATCATCAAAAATGTCTTGTGTTACGGGAACAGAAAGACAAGACATGGACGTTTATATAAATAGCAAACTTAATTGTTTTCATAAAAGGACAACAGGAAAAAAACATTTTTAAAATAGCACATTTCTTCTTATATTGCAGGGATACAGTGCATTCCACGAGGCGCTGTACTAACAGGAAACAGGTAATAAGCACACACACACACACACACACACACACACACACACACACACACACACACACACACACACACACACACTCACTCACTCACTCACTCACACACTACACACACCACACACACACACACACACACACACACACACCACACACACACTCACCAAACGCACCCACCCACCCACCCACACACTCACACACACACACACACACACACACACACACACATTCACACTCACACTCACACACACTACACACACACACACACACACACACACACACACACACACACACACACACACACACACACACACACCACACAAA
>CM060333.1:33183442-33193442 GCA_030674155.1 Stramonita haemastoma | reverse complement strand
CTGTGCGTTTGTGTTCATGTAAGAGTGTGTGTGTTGTTTAATTATGTAGCTGCTCTTTCCCTATCTCTTTGTTCTTTTCTCCATTAAATGATGCAGAGAGACAGAGGGAATAAATATCAGGTAGATAAACAAGGTAGAGATGGTGGGAGAGACAGAGAGATAAGAGACCAGCACAGAGAGAGATCAGACAGACAGACAGCAGACAGATACAGAAGAAGAGAAGATACAGAGAGAAAAAGAGAAGAGAAAGACAGACAGACAGACAGAGACAGACAGAGAAAGAAGAAGAGAAAGAGAAATAGAGACAGACAGACAGACAGACAGAGACAGACAGACAGACAGAGAGATACAGAGAGAACAGAGACAAACAGTCCGGCGGACAGATAGACAGACAGACAGACAAAGACAGAGAAAGAAAGAGAAGAGAAGAGAGAGAGAGAGAGAGAGAGAGAGAGAGAAGAGAGAGAGAGAGAGAGAGAGAGAGAGAGAGAGAGAGAGAAGAGAGAGAGAGAGAAGAAGACAGACAGACAGACAGACAGAACAGACAGACAGAAGACAGACAGACAGACAGACAGACAGAGAGGAAGATGGAGAGACAGGTAGAGAGAGACAGAGACAGAGCCAGCCAGACAGACAGGCAGACCGACAGAAAATAAAGACAAAAAAAAAAACCCAACTAGGTATTTACACAGTTACAAACATTTTTATGCAACGCAGTAATTAATTATCTGCAAACTGTGTCCCCCCCCCCCCCCCCCCCCCTTGCCCCACTACTTTATATTTTTTTTGTTCTCCTCTCTCTTTCTGTGATAAAATGTCGGCAACAGAACAGTATTGATCTGTGAGGAACCAATATTGAAACTAGTCCGCAAATGACTGGAACCTGCTAGAAGCTAGTTCTCAGTCTCTGCTATGGTCTGGCATGATTTGGTTCATAAGGGTTATTCCTCCAGTTGTCATAGTACCCATGTTCTGTGCTGTAATTGTGTGTGAGAGAGTGTGCGTGTGTGTGGGGAGGGTGGGAGTGGATGTGTGTATTTGTTTGTTTGTGTGTGTGTGTGTGTGTGTGTGTTGTGTGTGTGTGTGTGTGTTGTGTGTGTGTGTGTGTGTGTGTGTGTGTGTGTGTATGTCTGCGTGAGTGTGTGGGCGGGAGGATGGGTAATGTGTGTGGGTGTTTGTTTGTGTGTGTGTATGCGTGCGTGTGTGTGTTTACTTGTTTGTTTGTGCGTGTGTGTATGCGTGTGTGTTTGTGTTTGTTTGTTTGTTTGTGCGTGTGTGCATGTGTGTGTGTTTGTGTCTGCGCATGTGTATGTGTGTGTGTATGTGTGTGTGTATACGTGGTGGTTTATTTATTGGATCGTGTGTGTAAAAGTGTGTGTGCCTGTTGTGTGCGTGCATGCTCGCGCGCGTGTGTGTGTGACGCGCGTATGTGTGTGTGTGTGTGTGTGTGTGTGTGTGTGTGTGTGTGTGTGTGTGTGTGTGTACAAAACCAAGAACATCATTTATTGTTATAGAAGCACGGAAGACAGAATTATAGCTAGACACAAGTATAATTATAAGTTATTATAAACGAAAGAAAAAATCACTGAAAATGCATGCAATCAAAAATGTACTTTGCTAATGGTCCTTGAAACTCATTAAACTGTTGTCTATCAATCTCGAGGGATCAATGTATGCGACAGTATTGATCTGTCAGGAACCGATGTTGAAACTTGTCTGCAATAAATCGAACCTTTTTTGAAACTGTTTCTGGTTCTCGGCCGTGGTCTAGCATGATTTTTGTTCATGACCTTTTTTTTTCCTGATTCATCACAGTTCCCATGTTTTGTGCTTTTGTCGTTGTTGTGTGTATGTGTGTGTGTGCGTGTGTGTGTATGTGTTTGTGTGTGTGTATGTGTGTTTGTGTGGGGGTGGGGGAAGGAGTTGGATGTGTGTGTGTGTGTGTGTGTGTGTGTGTGTGTGTGTGTGTGTGTGTGTGTGTGTGTGTGTGTGTTCTATGAGTGTTGTGGGAGGAGGTAATGTTAGTACGTGCGTGTGTATGTGTAAGGGATTGGAACTTGTTAGTGTGTGTGTGGTGTGTGTGTGTGTGTGTGTGTATGTGTGTGTGTGCGTGTGTGTGTGTGTGTGTGTTGTGTGTGTGTGTGTGTGTGTGTGTGTGTTTGTGTGTGTGTTTGTGTTTGTGTGTGTGTTTTGTTAGTGTGTGTGTGTGTGTTTGTGTGTGTGTTTGTTAGTGTGTGTGTGTGTGTGTGTGTGTGTGTTTGTGTGTTTGTGATTGTGTGTGTTTATTGCTGCCTTGGATCTCATGTTCGTTTACACTCGGTGATATTAGAATAGGAACATTAATAAAATGGAAGGGCTCGTAGTTAAAAAAAAACAACCCATCTGCATTGAAAAGGACCTACGCTTATTTCAAAGAAACTTGTTAAAGTTACAACATAACCAAAAGTTATTAACATTAATGCAACTATAATAAATGTTCTATAGAACCGTGCTAGAGACATTTCACATTATGAAATGCCAATATCAACTATAAAGTATGCTGGTGGGTGAATTTTCAGAATATAAATCGAGGTATACGAAAGGTTTTCCATTCATATTTTATAATTTTAAAAAAAATACACGAGTTTTAGTAATATGATCACCGCACGGTTATATATTGTTTGTTTGTTGTTGTATGTGCTGATTTGGGGGCGTAAATGTTTAGTTTTATCATTGTAAACAAATTAATAGATCTCAAACCTTGAGAAATATTTCTATGTCTTTGAACAGTTCGATTTTTTAAGATACACGCACACATGAATGTACACACACCTGTATGCACACACAACCACACACACTCACACACACACAAACACACACACACACGCACTCTCTCTTTCTCTCCTTTTCTCTGTCGCTTTATCTCTGTCTCTGTCTGCCTGTATTACTCACACACACACCACACTCTCTATCTCTGTCTCTGTGTTTCCTTCTCACTTCCACAGACAAAAGCACGCGCGCGCACACACACAACACTATAAACACGCACATACATACAACACACACACCCAACATACACACAGCACACACATTCACACACACACACTTACACACACACGCACGCACACACACACACATACTAACACAAAACACACACACACACCCCGCACGCACACACACACAAATACAGACACAACACACACACACATACTAACACAAAACACACACACACACCCCGCATGCACACACACACACAAATACAGACACAACACACACAGAAACATACACAGTAACACAGACACAGACACATACATACACAAACACACCTTCACACACACACAAACACACCTTCACACACACACACAACTTCACACACACACACACACACTAATAGAAAACACGCACGCACCACACACACACACACACACCACACACACACACACACACACACACACACACACACAACACACACACACACACACACACACACATGGGATGACAATTGCTCATGACATTCACTTGACATTTGCCATGATGACACAGCTCTATGTCACTGTCAGTTTATCTTCACATCGTTAGTTCGGATGGACGCAATCATAAAGTACACATACACATACACTAGAAATAGTTTTGCTTCACGAATTCTATAGCCGAGGGGTTAAGGCAGTCTTGACTTCATTCCCAAGGCTTTATGAAGTCGTGGGTTCAAATCCTTTGAGAGTCTGGCAAATCACTTTTTTTTTTTACCCTCTCGATGTGTAAGTGCAGATCTGTTAGTGCGTTCTCTTAATGTATGTATATCTTCAATTTCACGTCAGTTCACTTAATGTGATATTAGATGTACATACGCAGATGGTCATACTATTATAGACGTAAAAGATCCAATATTCATGTCAGCTTTTGGAGGGCTACGGACACATGTACCTGCCCAGTATACATCTCCGAAGTCGGAATGCAGTTGTCTTCATGGTTGGCAAAGAAAGGTAGAAAAAGCATTTGTTTGCTTATGGTGAACTTTGGAGCGCTAGCTGAAGAACTGCTTTCTGTTTCAGTTGCGTTTGTTTGTTTTTTAACTGAAGTGTCTCTCATGAGATCGCGATTTTATTTTATGCTTTGCTGCAGTCTTTACCGATAATGTTTTGCACAGACACAGACAGACACACACACACACACATATACACCCCCCCCACACACACACACACACATACAAACACACGTACGCGCGCACACGCACAAACACACACAAGCTATTAATGGTTCATAGCGCTCTCTCTCTCTCTCAAACACACACACACACACACACACACACACACACACCACACACACACACACACACACACACACACACACACACACACATTCACTCACATACACACACACACGCACACACATGTATGCATTTATCCCCTCGCACAGTATATTCCACAGTGCAAGTACCAAGCAAGGCTAGCACACAGACTATGGTACAGATGAGAATATTCACGAGATTACTGCACTAATCATGATGATCTTACTCCTCCTCACTGTCCTGCCCCCCCCCCCCCCCCCCCCCCCTCATCCTCCTCTTTCTTTACTCCTCCTCCTCCTCTTCTACTACTACCACCGTTTCTACAGCTACTGCTGCTACTACTACCGCTGTTGCTACTACTACTGCTGCTGTTGTTGCTTCCGCTATGAGTGTTGCTGCTGCTGCTGCTGCTTCTACTACTACAGCTACTACTACTACTACTACTACTACTACTATACTACTACTACTACTACTACTACTACAGCTACTACTACTACTACTACACTACTACTACTACTACTGGAGATATTACTGCAACTGTTGGTGTGTTTCCGCCACTACTGCCCTGCTGCTATTACCACTACTACTACTTCTGCTGCTGATGCTGCTGTTGCTGCTACTTGTATCAGTGTTGCTACAATTGCTGCTGCTGCTGCTGCTGCTGCTGCTGCTACCACTATTGCTACTACTACTACCACCATCAGAGTAAAAATAAATCAGCGACAACAGCATAGCTCTTCTGAAGTTGGAGTATGGCTGCCTACATGGCGAGGTACTTTAAAACAGTCATACACGCAAACTTTTCATTCAGTGTGTGCAGGGTCAATCTCACAGTAATTTCCAGGTGTAATGAATGAGTCAGAGTGCACATTCTGGGTCACTCCAGAGTGTTAAGCTGGGAAACGTTCAACAACAACAGCAACAACGCAACTGCAATAAACATTTACTGCAAAAAAAAAAACCCTCAGTCGATTACCATTACACAAACATAATTCGAAACAAAACAGAATTTGGAAAAAAATGGCAGTACGATCAATAGCTGTCACACACACACGTGAAACAGGCACACCACAGGTGTTGTACATATAAACAGATCGATAAAAAAAACTTTCCAGATTGACACAATGGGCACACCATAATATAACTGTCAAACAGTTCCCTTTGGCCACACATCACAGTTATGTTGATAGGTTGGTGATGCTCTTTTTATACCTGTAACTTTTCAGACAACCGTTTAGTTGTTTTGGAAAACAAGAATATAGAATATTTCAAGTTAGGAAACCAACGCTGTTTAGGAGAGTTAAAGTACGGGATATTTACGTATCAGTGTAAGAATGACAAACATGACTATAACCTGAAGATTTTCTCCTATGGGGATCAGGGGACCTGCCATTTGTAAAAAGCATCACCACATTCTGAAAATTTTGTGCTAGAAATTCCGTCTTTTCTATCCCTATCTTACTTTCTGCCCCCCCCCCCCCCTCCCTCGTCGCCTCCTTCTTGTCTGTTTTCTGCCTTCTTGGTTCATTCTCCAGGGCTTATATTTCCCCCAGAAAGACATGGAAGATAAGACAATACCCTCCCACGCCGAAGTTAGAAGCGCTGTGCCGGACTTGTCAGGCGCTTAATGGCAGCACAACGCATTTATTGCTAATATGACAGACAACAGTGGCTGCGGTCTGAGAGTTCATGAAGAAGGAGATCTGTGAATTGTTTGTGTTTCTGTGAAAAAGTGCTGTTTAGGGTTTCATGATATGGTGTAGTATGGAGATTTATATTAATAATAAACGATAGATTGTTTGACCAAGCCTATTTATCTGATTTTTTTATATTTCATTTTTTAAGATAATAAAGAAATGGTGAGTCTTTCAGTCTTGAAACTTAGAGAACTCCAAAGAAAGAAAGGTGTATATTGCTTGCTTGAGTTATTCTTCTTCGTCGAACACTCAGAAAGCAGATAGTGTTGTTTGTCATACGAGCGAAAATACTCGGCGTGAGAAAGAAAAATCTTTTTAAGCTCTTTCTCGAAAAAAAAATGGCAGGAAAATGGACCAAGACGGTGAAACGTTTGAGATAACAGAAAGAAGAGGAACTAAGCAGAAAGAAAGAGGGGTAAAAAAGATAAAACTCGAAGCAGAGAATTTCCAAAAGGTGGGGATGCTATTGATACTGATCGACCTCCGGCATCCCCATTGTGTGTGTGTGTGTGGGGGGGGGGGGGGGGGGAGGGGGAGGGGTGGCTGTAAAAACAGAAGGTTCCGTTTAACAAGACTTCCTTCAATTGTGCATGGATTGGACATCAGAGACTGGGTGCTTTTTCCTCCTTTACCCACATAAAAATACGTATCATCACTACAGCTGTCACGTCTTCTTAGGATTTTGAGAAGAAAATAGAAAAAAAAAATGCACTGTACTGAGCTCAAAATACAATCATCGTTAGACCCAAAAACGATCAATCACCGTCACGAAAAAAAAGAGAGTAAATCAGTCACACTGAAGTCTAAAATAATACACCTACAGTAAACAATCTATGACAGACGCACACCCACTCAGCCGCCCAGTATAATGCCATATTACGCACGATGTTAGGCAGGCACACACGTCATGGTACAGACGACCAGGACATGAATAAAGTTGATGCACTAATGATCCACATATTCCTCTGTTTTTTTTTTCCTTGTGCAGTCTGTGTGCTCTTTTTTGTTTTGTTTGTCTGTGTTCATTGTTGTTCCCCACTGGGGAAGCCACTGATAAAACTCCTAGCAGAGAATTTTCAAATTGTCCGTATTTTTATGTCACAACAGATTTCTCTGTGTGTGAAAATCGGGCTGACCCCCCCCCCCCCTCCCCGGGAAAGAGCGCGTCGCCACAAGTGCAGTGCCCCCCCCCCCCCTTTTTTTTCCTGTCTGCAACTGTATTTGTTTCCCTATCAGAGTGGCTTTTTCTACATAATTTTGCCAGGGACAGCCCTCTTGTTGCCATGGGGTCTTTTACGTGCGCTAAATAATGATGTGTAACACACGGGACCTCAGTTTATTGTCTTATCCGAAAGACTAGCACCACGACCACCACACATGGTCAAAATGAATGTGAGAAAAGTTTTGGGCCCAAGGGGGATTCAAACCACCGCATACTTCGACCCGGACTTTTAGCTGTCTTGACAGTCGCGTTACCTCTAGACCACTGTTATACAGAATAAATAGCATTACCCACCTTCTAAAAATGATGTTAGAATTTTCCTTTTTTCTATCACTCTATTTGTTTCTGCTTTGTTCCTTTTTCTTCCTGTCAACCACTACTTGTCTTTTTTTTTTTTTGCCTTCTTGGTCCCTTATCCCGGGTTGTTTTTTTTTAAATAGAAAGACTTCAAAAATAGCTATTTTTTTCTTATGCCAAAGGATGTGCCGGGCCCGACTTGTCAGGCGCTTTAGGGCAGCGCAGCGCATTTTTGCTCATGTAACCAACATAAATAGTTTTCGGAGCATTTGACGACGACGACGGACGACGACGACGTAGAAGAAGAAGAAGAAAAAGAAGAAGAAGAAGAAAGAAGAAGAAGAAGAAGAAGAAGAAGAAGAAGAAGAAGAAGAAAAGAAGAAGAAGAAGAACAACAACAACAACAGCAAAAGAAGAAGAAGAAGAAGAAGAAGAAGAAGAAGAAGAAGAAGAAGAAGAAGAAGAAGAAGAAGAAGAAGAAGAAGAAGAAGAAGAAAACAACAACAACAACAACAACAAGAACAAGAACAAAAACAACAACAACAACAACAAGAATGCAATCTGCAATGAATTTTCTGGGTATGGCAAATTTAGTTTCCGGGTACAATTCCACAAGTCATAATGCAGCTTCCTTAAAAGATTGCATAAAATGATTAAGTCTTATGTATTGATAAAACTGGAAGCTGTAGCAGAGAAACGGAAAAAAGAAAGACAAGTTCGGGAAATGTTTTATTTCTAAGCTTTGTGTGATTAGTGAGACATAGTGCCTATTATGAGTCATACCCTATACACCCCCGCCCCTTCACTAACAACTGACAACAAAACAAAAATAACAGTAATAACAAACCCACCTTCCCTCCGTAATTAACACACGTCATGTTATTGAGTATTACGTATATATGTTTACCGTTGCAAAAATGAAACAAACAAAACACACACACACGCACACACGCCACACACCACACACCACACACACACACACACACACACACACACACACACACCACGTGTGGAAATGGTAAAATTATACCCAATGTTTTACAACTCTTTAAATTCACGTCTTCTCTTTCGCTTTCTGCCTGTTGTCTGTTGTCTGCCTCTATCTTCACCGTTATTTTCCTTTTCCCTCTGCTCTCTAATTTTCACATTTCTTTCTTTTAGAGAGAGGAGAAGAGAGAGAGAGAGTGTGAGAGTAGAGAGATAGATTAGATGAGTCTTATGAGAGAGAGAGAGAGGAGAGAGTAGAGAGAGAGAGAGAGAGAGAGGAGAGGAGAGAGGAGAGAGAGGAGAGAGAGAGAGAGAGAGAGAGAGAACACTGAACACTAAACATTGAATACTGAACACTGAAAAGTTTTATTGTACATCGTCCTTTGGCTACTATACACAACATGTTTGAGGCAGGTAGAAGGTAAATACCATAGATGAGAACATATCCATCCATTTCACATGTTCAAGTCTGCAAGTACAAAAGTCGCACTCAATGCCTTCTAGTTATCATCAACCCCATCATCATTTTTATCATTTGCATAATCGTTGCCATCAGCATCTTCATTATCTATATCAGAGCTGCAGCAAGAATATCCACATCATCATAATTACCTTCTTCATTTACATCATCAATATCATTTTCTTCATCATCTGCATTATCATTGTCCTCATCTTTTATAATTATTATCGTCACAATCACATCTTCAGTGTCTACATCATAGTCACGATCATCATCCTTGTCTCCTACATCATTGTCATCTTTAGCATCATCATCATTGTCCCCGTTACAACTATCACTTTCAACATCTACACCATCGTTACCATCATTATCTTTAGTATCCACATCATGCGTGACGATGATACAGATATTGCTTATGATGACAACGATGGTGATGATGACGTAGATGTTGAAAATAGTGGTGACGAAACGGATGTTGAAGATAGTGATGTAGAGGTAAAGGATTGTGACGGTGACAATGATGCATATGAACAGGGGATTGATGGTGATGTTGATGTAGTTGATGAAAAATGGCGATGATACAGATGATGAAGATGACGGCGCGTTTTATTTCGAGGATGACGATGATGTAGATGTTCAGGAAGATATGGCAATGATGATGGAAATGCTGAAGGTGACTTTTATACAGATGCTGAAGGTGCTGATGGTTATGTTGATAAGAATACTAATGAAGATGAGGATGGTATGGTGATGTGAACAGTAATGATGACGATGAGAGTGAGAGAGAGAGAAGGGAGGAAGGAAGGAGAGAGGAGAAAGAATGGCAGACAGACAGACAGACAGAGAAAGAGTGAGAGACAAGAGGGACAAAAGGGAAAAGAGAGAGAGAGAGAGAGAGAGAGAGAGAGAGAGAGAGAGAGAGAGAGAGAGGAGAGAGAGAGAGAGAGAGAGAGAGAGAGAGAGAGAGAGAGAGAGACAGACAGACAGACAGACAGACAGACAGACAGACAGACGACAGACAGAGACAGGCAGACAGAGAGAGAGGCATGCAGAAACAAGGCAGCCGTGCA
>CM060333.1:33173442-33178442 GCA_030674155.1 Stramonita haemastoma | reverse complement strand
AGTACATAAACTCTATTGCAAGAAAATGTTTATGATCAGATGTCCATATCGTTTACACAATAGGATAAATACCAGCATTTTAGCTAAAATACTTCGAATCTCTTATTCAACAAAACCGTGGTAAACATTGAATTTTCTTTTTTTCCTTTTAATAATAGAAATTGTAGCTGGCAGGTATGAAGTCCTGTTCCGCTCTAAACTGTCCACCGGGAAATTTTCTGCTTTCGACTTTAATATATACGTAGCAGTATTCTCTATAGTTGATTCTACGGTCGTTTCGGCATAGTTGTAAGACTCGTTTTTAGAAGATTGTCAGAGTATGTCGACTATGCAGAGGTTTTATTGCAGATGGTAAAGAACAAGTCTTATGTACTGGTGTTAAAACATCTGGTGGCTAAGGTAAGTATAAGTACACTGTTGGGGAGGAGTGTCTGCATTTGCCAAAGATTGCTAGTTGTTTCATTGAATATCAAGAACAAGGAGTGAAAAAAGTATTTTTCCTATTGTCCTGAAATGTGTTAACAAAGGTTTGTGTTTTTTTTTTAAGTCTGCAATAGGCTGGGTGAAACTTTTTATAAATTTCTTGTACTCTTTGTCGACGTGTAATCTTCGTCTAATCTTCTTCATACGATAATTATATTTACTGTAGGAATGTACTTGTGGTCTTTGTAATAAGATAAGGGTTGTTTGACCACAATATATAATAATCTAGTCGATAGTTCGAGTCTTTCTGGCTTATGATATGTCCATCATTTTGCCACTTTGTGTTTTGCCTAGGCTTACTAAATGTGTTCAGAAACGCTTACAGATGAATGTAGAAGTTAACAGTATCTTCTTAGTTTGTCGGAACACAAACTTGCGTGATGATTAGCCAGGAATTCGTAACAAGTCCTGTAAAACTTGTATGTTCTGCTAGTCTGGTGTTTTAAGGTTCTTAGTTGTTGATGCATATATAAGTAACTATCACTTTCTCAGTTGGATAGGCTGGTCTTGGATACATAATCCAGGGAGAATGAGATGGGAAGTTTTCCCAAGCTTATGAAACGTTTTGACTGACTGATACATCTACCTAGTACATGAAGCTTGAGATTTTCCAGCTTCTGGTCATTGATCCCAATATCGGTTCCCTTGGGTCGTCAGTTTAGCCTTTTCAGCAGTGATTTACATGCCATATATTTCCGACACCTCGGGGCCACTTTCAGATGTTCTGGTAGGCCGCATGCTGATGCTGCTTGGTTTTGTGATTGTTTTCCCACTCTTATGACGGTTGCTTTATGCTGTTCCAGTACTTTAGCCACAAGTCTCTTAAGGCAGATGATGAAAAAAGTTGGTATACATCCATTCCTTACTCCAACTGTTGTCTGCAACATTGCTGATGTAGTACAGCTGCTTGTTCACTTTTTCTAGATTTTTTTTTTATTAATATTATATTGTTCAGCAATGCATTCGTCTATAACCTGTCATGGACTGTGTGGCCATGATAGTGCTATGATGTACTTGTCTACTCTCTTGGGTCATGTGTCTTTTCCTTCAATTTTCTATGTTTATTTCAAAGTGGTAGATACGTTTCTTGATTGGTCGATGTTTGCGTACTGTTTTATCTGTCACTACTGTGGTAAAACTATCGATCAAGATATCTGTATCCTCCAAGTGCAACACAGTCCGAGTTCTGCAAACTTTCCCACCTAGTCTTGCCTGAAAAATGTCTACTAGGCTTCTGTATATATCCATCAGCGGTTGCAAATTCTTTTTTTTTTTTTTTTTTTTTTAAAGAGTCAGCACAGCATCATGAAACAGTCCTCTCCATACAGTGTGTAAGCTAGAATGTAATCGTCGCTTTACCATGAATAGTCTATTCGGTTGTTGATGTTCTCCGTTTGAGCTAAGCCTTCCTCTTCTGGATTTTTTTATGCAAACCAAGTACGTGTCATTTGTAGCTAGTTCATAGCCTACTGCCAAAGCCTGTTTTGTTCGTTCACAAACGCCCTACCTGTCTTTGTGGGCATGTATTCCAACAAAGGTATATTTTGAGAATTTAAAAGTTTGTTGTAGACCTAGCTTAGTCTTTTTTTTTCTTCCGTGCCGACCGATATGGGTAGAAACAGAAAAATACATTGCCACAGAGAACTGCTAACAGGCTGGTGGCGAACTCTCGTCCTAGATTGTAAGATCCTAGAGGACAAGATGATTTTAAGCATACATTTTGTTTTGGCTGCCATTTTAGAGAATTACAGTAAGCCTAGCAAGCTGGTATTCCACACCAATGCAAACTTAATATACAGCCATGTCGCCTAGTAAGCTGGTGTTCGCCCCAATCCAATCATCACCACACTTCTGGTAGGCCTATTCTAATTCTTTATCAAGTGCTTAGGTGTTCTTGCAACGTGTGATGCCTCAGCGCATGCACCTACATATGTTCGTGATCATGGTATGGAGGTTCTATTCGGCTCGACCACTGATAGGTGAACAAGAAACAGACATACATTACACATGCTCTCCTCAGTCAGAGGTTTACGTGTTGGTTATAAGATCTCTCAGAGATCTAGGCTTGCGCCAATTGTTGCGCCCACCGCTGCCACGCGCGCCGTGCGTGTGCCAGATATCTTTTATAAAAAGACAGCAAACCGACAATTCACGAGTGTCCGCCGTATCGGGGGTAAAACAGTACATTGTTTATTTTTTATACGAGTAACTTTAATTAAACTTCATATTTTTAGATTCAGATGATTATTATAATACTTTTGCAATATTTTCTCAGTGTTAAATTATGTTTATTTTCTTACAGATTTTTAAAATTATCAAAATGGTATTTAGCTGCACAAATCGGCATTTCAGTTTTTATAAACGACGCTACTGAATTCATTTCTTTTATAAAACCAACAACGGTAACATCTCAACTATTGGTTAAAATCAATCATAGACCACTCAAGAATCGTTGCAAACTATTGAACACTATCAATGGAGAGTTGTGTCTTTTAAAAGAGATAGATTATCATTTATTTATAATCGAACAAGGGATGGGTGATAACGAGGAAACAAGGGAGGTCATAATTTTTAAAAAAACAAGATTTTGGACGTGTTCATTGCGTTTATCGAAAAAAAAAAAAAGAAACACTGTTTTGTCGTTACTCAGCTAGAATTCTAGGTTCAGAAATACTGAGATTTTATGTGAGCGATCGTTAGCCAACCCTTAAGGTAGCCGCATTCCGACTTCGGAAATATTGTCTGAACACGACGCTAGCGTCGCACAACACTAGTGCGCACGTATTTTTATTTTTTGCTGTTTTGGGGGTATTTTTTGTGTCTTCACCTTCACCTATCTGTACTCCCTCAGACTCTTGGAGCAACACTGAAGAATTTGAATCCAGCTTCCTCCACTTCCCGCGGTCGTCTGCTTTCCGTAGCTATATGTTCTAATTAAGGCCAGTCCATTCTCTGGGGTTGTCTTCCCATCGTTTTTTTTTATCTTATTTTATTATTTTATTTTATACTTATCTTATACCACTTTATGTCACAGCAGTTTCTCTGTGTGAAATTTGGGATGCTCTCCCCGGGGAGAGCGCGTCGCCACATGTGCAGCGCCTACCCATTATTTTTTTTTCTCAGGGATGGTGTCTAAACACGACACCTGTGTGCATGCTACTTTAAAAAAAAATTGTTATCCGCTCCTACCGGCACACGATGGCCTGCTCTTCCGAAAGGCGGAACGGGGTTTTAACGTGTGCGCAAGATGTTTTGTGTGCTTTTGCACACGGGGCCTCGGTTTATAGTCTCATCCGAATGTCTGCCTCTTCGTCTCACTCCTTGTACTATTCGATGGCACGATAGATTATACAATAATCTCTCTCTCTCTCTCTCTCTCTCTCTCTCTCTCTCTCTCTCTCTCTCTCTCTCTCTCTCTCTCTCTCTCTCTCTCTCTCTCTCTCTCTCTCTCTCTTCGGGGGATGGATAGCCTAGTGGTCAGAACATTGCGTTGGCAATTTGACGACCCGGGTTCGAGTCCGGTCGAGGAGATTTATCACCTGGAGTTAACATCAGTGCTGCCTTCACCCTCCCCAAAAGTCCTTCGGATGAGACTTTAAACCGAGGCCCCATTGCGAACGCACGCAGAACACCTTGAGCATACGATAAATCCTGTTCCGCTTTTCGTAAGAGTAGGCCATCGTGTGCCAGTGGGAACAGATGACATTTACAAAACATCAAACACACGGGGACTAGATGAAAAAATCACAAAAGTGCTTATTCCATTATCCTCGATATAAAACTCTCTCTCTCTCTCTCTCTCTCTCTCTCTCTCTCTCTCTCTCTCTCTCTCTCTCTCTCTCTCTCTCTCTCTCTTCTCTCTCTCTCTCTCTCTCTCGGGGTTTGGGGTGAGAGTCGGACATAGTGTGTGTACGGGGAATGATTAAAGTGTGTGTGTTCATGTGTGCATGAGTGTGTGCACGAGTGTGTGTGTGTGTGTGTGTGTGTGTGTGTGTGTGTGTGTGTGTGTGTGTGTGTGTGTGTGTGTGTGTGTGTGTGTGTGTGTGTGTAGTGATGTGAGTGAGTGTGAGTGAAGGTGTGGTTTTTTTCGCATGTTTGCGTTGTGTGTGTGTGTGTGTGTGTGTGTGTGTGTGTGTGTGTGTGTGTTGTGTGTTTGCACGCGCGCGCGCGCGCGCGCGTGTGTGTGTGTGTGTGTGTGTGTGTGTGTGTGTGTGTGTGTGCACGTGTGCATGTTTGAGCTCGTATGCGCTTGAGAAAGCGTATATCTACCTTTGTATGTAACTATGTGTTGACTTAGAGTGTTCGAGCATAACTATGCCTGTTTGATTGTCCGTCTGTGTGAGTTCGTGTGTGTGTGTGTATGTGTGTGTGTATACGTGGGTATGTGTATGCATTTGTGTGCTTGTACGTGTGTGTATGTGTGTGTATGCATTTGTGTGCTTGTACGTGTGTGTATGTGTGTGTGCGTGGGCGTGTGTACGTGGTTGTGTGTATATATTTTGTGCTTGTACGTGTGT
>CM060333.1:33163442-33168442 GCA_030674155.1 Stramonita haemastoma | reverse complement strand
TTTCACTGTCTTAGGTTTTTTCTACGCTGTATTGTCGTTTTCGTACAATATTTTGGGATTTTCCTACGCTGTGTGGAGTTTTTTCTACGCTGTGTTGGGTTTATACCTTCGCTGCGGAAGGGATTTTTCCTACGCTGTGCTGTGCTTTTCCTACTCTGAGATGGGTTTTTACTCTGCCGTGCTAGGCATTACAGGTTGTGCTGGATTTTTTTAAGGTTGTGTTGGGTTTGTACTACGTTTTATTGGGTTTTATTACGGTGTGCTGGGTTTTTTATTAGGTTTGTGCTGGGTTTTTCTATGCTGTGATAGGTTTCCGTAGGCTTGCTGTGCTTTTCCTCTGCTCTGCCGAGCTTTTTCTACGCTGTGCTAGTTTTTCTACGCTGTGTTGGCTTTTACTTAGGTGTGATGGACTTTTACTTCGCTGTGCTGGATTTTCCCTGCGTTCTGCTGGGTTTTTACTGAGCTGTGATGGGTTTTTACTGAGCTGTGCTTGGTCTTCAATACCGTATGCTGGATTTTTCCTGTGCTGTTCTGGGTTTTACTACGGTGTGGTGTTTTCTTTTAGTACACCTTGCTGGGTTTTTACTACGCTGAGCTCAGTTTTTATTATGGTGTGGCAGAAGTTTATTCCGCTGTGCTGGGTTTAGTACACTATATTGGTATTTATTACGCTGTGCTAGGTTTTGTTACACTGTGCTGGGTTTTTCTGTTGCTGTGCTGGTTTTTTCCTATGCTTTTGGGGTTTCCCCTATGCTGTGCTGAGATTTTACTACGTTGTGATGGGTTTTTATCATGCTGTGTTGGGTTTTCACTACGCTGTGCAGGTTTTTTTCAATTCTATACTGGGTTTTACTACGGTTTGTGGGTTTGTTTGTTTTTTACAACACTATGCTAGGTTTTAATTACACTATGCTGGGTTTTTATTACTATGTGTTGGGTTTTTCCTATGCTGCGCTTGGTTTGGGGGGCGGATAGCCTAGTGGTCAGAACATTGCGCTGGCAATTTGAAGACCCAGGTTCGAGTCCGGTCGAGGAAATTTTCTTCCTGGAGTTAACATCAGTGCTGACTCCACTCTCCCCAAAAGTCCTTCGGATGAGACTTTAAACCGAGGCCCCGTGTGCGAACGCACGCAGAACATCTTGCGCACACGTTAAATCCTGTTCCGCTTTTTCGTAGAGTAGGCCATCGTGTGCCGGTGGGAACAGATGACAATATTTTACAAAACTGCATACACACGGGGACCGGATGAAAAAAAGCACATGATTGCTTATTCTGTTATCCTCGATATAAAAGAATAAATAAAAATAAATAAATAAATAAAATTACTCTGCTCCGGGTTTTGTTACACTCTGCTGGGATTTTCTTTTTTAATACGCGGTGCTGCGTTCTTTACTACGCTATGCCGTTTTTCTTTTTCCTGTGTTTTGTTAGGTATATCCGAGTTGTGCTTGATTTTTGTGGGTTTTCTTTTTTTATCGCTATGCTGTCTTAAACTGTGCTGTTCTGTACTGTACTGTACTTACTGTACTTATTGGACTTACTGTACTTACTGTACTGTACTGTACACTGTTAACTGTCTATGCATGTATACTGTACTATGCTGTATTGTACTGTGCTATGCTGTATAGTACTGTGCTGTACTGTGTTGTAATGTGTTATGTAGTGATGCTTTGAGCTGCGCCGTGTTCTGGCTGTGTTGTACTATGTTGTTGGGTTTTTTTGTGCTGTATTGTGTTGTGTCGTGTTATGTTGTGCAGTGCTATACTGTATTGTACTGTACTGCACTGCACTGCGCTGTGCCGAAATGTGCTGTTCTGTGCTGTGCTGTGCTGTGCTGTACTGTACTGTGCTGCACTGTACTGTACTATACTATACTGTACTGTACTGCACTCTACTGTACTGTACTATACTCTACTGTACTGAACTATATTGTAATGTACTGTGTTGTACTGTACTGTAGTGTACTGTGCTGCACTGCACTGCATTGCATTGCCTTGCACTGCACTGCACTGCACTGCACTGCACTGCACTGCACTGCACTGTACTGTACTGTACTGTTCTACACTGCACTGCACTGTACCGTACTATATGTTCTTTACTGTACTGTACTTTAGTGCTGGAATGTGGTGTATTGTGCTGTGAAGTGCAGTGGTGTGTTTTTCTGTGTTTCACTGCGCTGGCTGTATTGTGTTGTGCTCTGCACTTTTGTGCTATGCTGTAATGTTTTATGCTTGTGCTGTGTTCTGTGATGCTGTGTTGGGTTGTACTGTGGTGTGTAGTGGGATGTTGTGCTGTGTTGGGTTGTTGAGTACCATGCTGTATGTGTTGTGCAATTCTATGTTGTGCTGTATTGTACAATGCTGTGCTGTGTTGCAGTGTGCTGTGCTATGTTGTGCTGTATTGTACAGTGCTGTGTTGTAATGTGCTTTGCTATGTTGTCTATGTTGTACAATGCTGTGCAGATTTGGTTGTGCTCTGCTATGAGTAATGTCTATATCGTGCAGTGTTGGGTTGTACTGTGCTATGATGTAATAATCTATATCATGCTGTGTTGTGCTATGCTGTGCTGTGTTGGGTTGTGCTACTCTATGCTGTGCTGCTGTGTTGGGTTGTGCTATGCTGTGCTGTGCCGTGCGGTTTTGTGCTGTGTTGGGTTGTACTGTGCTATGCTGTGCTGTGTTGTACAATGATATGCTGTGTTTTCTTGCACACTGCTATGTTGTGCTGTGATATGCTGTGATGTGTTATTCCCTCGTAAACCTACAGTATGCTTAGTCATTCCATTGGTGTGTCAGGCAACAGATGGAATGCCATTGTTTTATGATGTTTTGCGAATTAATGACTTTATTTATGGGCAGGGGTAGGGGGAGGCTGACAATGCCCCCCATTACCCTTTAGTATAATCACAACACACTCACACACGCATACAAACTCACGCGCGCGCGCACACACACACACACGTACACACGCACGCACACACTACACTCACACAAAAGCGTGCGCGTGGCGCGCACACACACATGCACCTGTCATACATGTCAATATATCTTCTTTTTGTTGATACAGATTTGTCTGTTTTATTTGCTGTTATTTTCTGCGTATGTATTTCTTAGATCCAAAGGTGTCTTAACATCATAAGCATATTTCAAATCCAAATTTTCATACCAAATTGTTGAGAATTTTTTTTTTATCACATTGTGTCTTTTAAATCTGCAATTGGTCTTTCTCGGCAACGTTTACCTTTTACAGGATTTTGTTTTACATTCAAATTGTTACAGTTATGAAAATACCTCTGGCTTTCGGCAAATGCTTTTTGTAATTATGTAAGCAAAAATCATTTGCCTGTTTGTTGTTTATGCTTTTGTTTGTTTTTTTTATTTTAGGATACTAGAATAAGCATTCATGTTTTTTTACACCCAGTTTCCTGGTGTATGCGGTTTTGTAGATTCTATCATCGATTCTCACTGACACACAATGACTGATTCTTTCGAAAAAAAACAACAGGTTCTATAGTCCACGCAAGATGTTCTGCGTATGTTCGAAACACGGAACCTCGGTTTATAGTCTCATCCGGACTTTTGGGCGAGTGGAGTCGGTACTGATGCTAGATAACTCCCGGGTAAAATCCCCTGGAAGTCCGGTCAGCAGATCATAAGCGCAATGTGCAACACTCTGACCACCAGGCTCAGAACAGCTGCAAAGAAGTAACAAATGCATTTTTTTTTTAAAAAGGTAAAGGTGTCCCATAACCTAACGGTCGTACGGGAGCGAGGTATCAGAGACCTCAGTTCTTCAGGGGCCAGCATATTAATGGCGGCGGCGCCCATTTCCTCTCCCTCGCTGCTTTACCTTCACTGAGCCTAAAGAGGGCAGGTACCCATTTACAGTTGGGAGAACTGGGGGGACTTTACTGAAGTCAAGGCGCGCAAACGGTCACCCATACACTCGATGCTACTTAATTTGACTTCGGGAAAGCAAGTGATCTGACCACTTAGCTCTCCCGCCCCTATTTTATCAAATTAAAAAAAGTGTTAAGAGGGAAAAGTACATATAGTGAGTTTCCATATAACAAACAATATGATTTTAATATCAAGATTCTGGTGTATCGATCATTCACTAAACAGAACGAATGTTCGGGGTGTTAACGCAAAAACTGTTTTTTTTTCACAAAGTAAAATGAAAACAATAGGAGATTAGTTTCGCTTTTTTGTGGAATCTCCAAAATTTTCCGGGCTTCGGAAGAATGTCCTTACCTCATAAATATTTATATCCCAAGATCCATGCTCCCATTTTGTATTTTGTTTACTTTCGAACATAAAGATTTTATGAAAACTTAGCAAATTTATAGTTCAGAGTAAAGTTGCATGATATTGATGAAAAAGATTGACTACATTAATTTCCATTTCTGTTAAACTCATTTGCTGTAAACGTACTAATTTTGTAAATGCAAATTGTGTATGTTAGAGTTGATTTCGTTTACTGAAATCCTCCATGCCCTCAACAGGGGCCAAAGGCGAATACAATCTTGAATCGTGTGTGTGTGTGTGTGTGTGTGTGTGTGTGTGTGTGTGTGTGTGTGTGTGTGTGTGTGTGTGTGTGTGTGTTGTGTGTGTGGTGCGTGCGTGCGTGCGTGCGTGCGTGGTGTGTGTGTGTGCGTGCATGTGTGTGTGTGCATGCGTGCGTGTATGTGTGTGGGCGTGTGTGTGTGTGTGTTTGTGTATGTGTGTGTGTCTGTGAGTGCATGTGTGTGCGTGCGTGTGTGTATGTGTGTATGTGTGCGCGTGCGTGCGTGCGTGCGTGCGTGCGTGCTGGCGCGCGCGCGGTGGTGTGTGTGTGTGTTGTGTGTGTGTGTGTGTCCAGGGACCATCATCTGTCCAGCTACAGAGTGTTTTGTCCATTGGCGAGACCCAGTGACCAACAGAGAGTGGGGATTGAATTTCTCCACACCTACCGATGCCCGTAGATTCCGCGACTGCTGTTCGGTTAGTATGCAATGCTG